>VZTH01000153.1:0-29213 GCA_013397815.1 Aleadryas rufinucha
TGCGCGCCTGAACCGACACGTGGAAACAGACTTAGGTTAAGGAATCATATTTTAGCAAAGAAGAGATAATTCATGCTGTAGAGGGGAAGAATAGATTGCATAAGTACTGACAATTCCAGTGCACTATAGCACTTCCTTACAGTACATATAGTGAGAACTGCAGCATATGGTAGGGTCTTAATGTAAAATATAACACCTTTTTTTCTGAAAGGTAATTTGAAGGAGATTAAGATCTAGAAATGCATTCGAGAATACATATTCTATCTATACTTTTAAAACAACCTTTCCACTGCTGATAGATGATACGGTTGGAATTATCTGAAGGAGAACAGCTCTGTCCAAACACATTTGTTATTTTTACAGATGAGTGTGTTTTTCCAGTAGCTAGGTAACCAGAAACACTTCCCTTCAGCTGTTGGCCTTTGAACTCTTTCGTTTTAAGTAGAGAAAAAGTAAGGAAGAAAAAAATTGGGTTAATAGATGTCTGTGCTAAAGAGACATGTGCACAACTTTGTGTCTTCAAGGGTGGACAAGCCCCTGCAGTTAAAACTCACTGTGTAAAGCTTTCTGAAGCCTCTGAGACTTGCTTTGTTGTGTTGTTGGACTGCTTTGGAATTCTGCTTGGGAAAGCCCTCATTGACAGTTTTGAGACCACAAGTAGGTTGAACTGCTTGTTTAGTCATTGAAGTACACAGGAAATGCAACTAGGTCCTCAGTTTGACCTTGAAAAATGAAATGCTTTGAAGTGTGGGATTTGCTTCACAGCAGCAATGTAAGAACTATGTCTGCTGGGCTTTAATTTGGTATTGTCTGAAGTTCTTTTATCTTGCCAGATTTTCAGAGGACATTTACTTTCAAATCTCTGGGGAAATCCAGATTTCCAGAGGACATTTACTTTCAAATATCTGAGGAAAAGAAACTAATTTACTGTTCCAAATGCATTGAAAGGCAACAGAACATAATACTGTGGTTTTGCCACTGACATTAGCTGATGAAATAATAATGATTATTTTTAGTAAGAACAGAGGAGATTTTTTTCAGCTGCAGTGAGAACCAGAATAATTCCATTGTATCTGTCCTTGGATTTCTTAATGGTTTTCAGAGAAAAAGGTGCAAGCGATTCCAGAGATTTCTGAATTTTGTGCTAGGCAGGGAGGATGTTCATAGCAAGAGTATATGGTGAGATTTTAATGAGAAATATTGTTTTATGCAATACCTTTTAGTTGTACTTTAATAAAGATATAAAAATGTGTTTGAAGGACATCTCTGCATATGTATTAAATCTCTATTAGCTGCAAAGATAATGGACCTTCTCCTATTAGTTCTGTGTACTAGTTTACCATCTTTAGAGACACCAATAAATATTTACATCATCAATAACATTAGATACCAACAGAAACATTGCTTTAGAAATAAATTACTGGAGATAAATTCAAATATACAACCATTTTGAAAGGAAAAGTTCGGATGTAAATCAATCCATCCTGAAAAAGAAAAAAAAGGACTCAATTTCCATAGAAATCGGGTATCAAATTCACATTACAACTTTTAATGGCAAGTATTGCTTTTCTGTTTCCCTCTGACATTTTAGGCTAGTGCTACAGGTTCTGTAAGAGGCACTGATGTGTTTTCTGCCCAGGTTTTCTGCTTGGCAGAGCTTTTATTACCAGGATACAAAGCTCTTCTCACCAGGAAAGGTTTCCAGATCAGTGTTTCCAAGTGATCTGTTCAGAGCCCGCAGGTGCCAGAATATTGATTTCCTGCTCAGGACCAGAGAAGAGGCAAATCAGGATAAGGTAGGAGAATAGGGTTGATGTGATGTAGAGAAGCTCTTCCAGAGGGTGTGGGGCAGGGAGTGCAGCTGGGCACACACGGGAGCAGCACTGGCTGCAGACAGCAAGGATATTTGGAGGTGTGTGTCTGGGAAGGCTGAGGATGCCAGCTGTCCAAGTGGGGGAGCAGGTCCCTGTCCCTACGTAAGCACGTGGATTGACACAGATCCGTGTATGGGGGTACCCCTCAAACCAGTGCCACACTGCCTGCACGTGCAGCTACTGCTGGTTGTGAGAGCTGGGACAAGCCCCTGGTGCAGCAGTGAGGGAGGCAGCCTTTCCAAACACCCCACAGGGGTTATTTGCACTGGGAACCTAATAAGGTTTCAGAGTCTATCTACATGAAACACAAAGTCAGCCACCATCATTCTTGTCACAGCTGCCTTAGAAACACAGCTCTTCTCTGCCTCTCTTGTCATCCTGCTTCCAGCCCATTCCAACTCACAGTATGCTCCAGTGTGTGATGATCTGGTATTTATCAACAATAGGAAACATTGTGGTCTTCCACACTGAGCTTCTGAAGCCTCACAGCTTTTATTTAAAGAATCTTCATTGTTTTCAAATAATTTCAGTGCGTAAGTCTTCTGTTGCCAGACTGAGAGCTAAGTAGTTCACCTTACATAGTTTAAGGAGTTCTCACATTTCCACATGGTTTGGCTACTGAAGATTGGAATCTGTGCCCTACTTCCTTTTCTTACAACACACTCTATAAAACATACTCTTAGGTTTGCTGATTATTTTCTTTGGCCTATGGAGCAAGCAGTCTGGTAAAATTCTGACTTGGACCAAGAAATTTGCAGCGGACTTATGAATTCAAAGAAACAATTTCTTTCAAACTTCAGGCTGAATGCAAAAGTAAATTTCTATCTTAGAATCCTATGCAGTGTGGATGAAATCAGTGGTGTCCTCGTGTATGTGCAGAATGATACAGCCACCAAAAATGATCCATTTTCCTGGCAGCAGTTGAGTCATGAGCAACAAGTCACTAACAGCAGCAAATAAAACCCCACATATATTCTAGCACTTTTACCCTGTGAACACGCCCATGGCTGAAGTCTTGGGATGGTCCACTACAAAGAAATAAACAATAAAATTGCATAAAATATAGCTCAGCTGTTTGAGAAAATATGGGCCAATTTAGAACGAGTTTTGATAACAACAATGCAACTGCTGTAAAATACACTGTGTGACACTAAATGGCTTGACCTCTGTTTAGTCTTGCTTTCCATAGATATTGCTCTAATCTCTGGACAAAGGAACATGTCATAATCTGAATTATTATCTTGAATTACAAAAACAGTAGCAAAACAAAAGGATTCACGTTTACAGATTTACCACTGGAACCAGATAAGAAAATGCATGGAGAAATTATTTATAACTATTAAGCAATGGATAACATACGTCTCATTTTAGGAAGGAGCTATTTCTTATTGACTTTGCCTTGAACCAAATCAAAGTTCTGAAGAAGGCTGAAATGGTCAATTAAAATGTTCCATTTTTAGTAGTCCCTTTTTTCTGTTCAGTACTGATTTTTGTAATTCATTTTTACTGATACCCCAGTGGTTCTTCAGGAGAACTTTCTAAAGGTGGAAGATTAATATATCATTTTAATGTCAATTCTTGTACATACACACTCACAAGTACTGGCAAGTCAAAACCAAACTGGTAATAAGTTCTTTAGAACCTCCTCAGACAACAGAAGTCAGGCTGTAAACTGAATTTCTAGCATCCTTATTGTTAGAGCATGCAGAAGATCCAGTTCCATATTCATCAACACTCATACTCACCCCTCACAGCGTAAGGGTGGGGGAAGGAAGTCAGGATGTCAGCCTATGAGAGCCTGGCACTCGCAGCAGAAAGTTGTCATCTGTGTAGTGGATGGCAAGAGGTTATTTGAATGGGAATTACTGTAACACAGCCAACCATGCCAGCGTTTACAAGTCAGGCTTAAGGGCCCCTGAGAACACGGATTTCCCCTCTGCGGAAACCAAGGTCAGGATGCCGCTCTCCTTCCACAGCAGCCGCATCCCTATCACATCCCCACCTCAACAGTGCTCCCAGGCAGGCAGGTACTTCTTTCTCTTCCCTTTATGGGAAATGCAGAGGGAGGGGAAGGAGGGAGGGGGTAACCCGAAGCTGGACTGATTGCTCTTACCTCTCACATCACGTTAACACTTTTTTTGGCATTGAGTGTGGCTAGCTAGCAAAGGGGATGGGAATGCTGCCCTATTGTTTGGTAAGGGCCTCATTGCCTTGCAGCTTTCTCTGGCTTTTCTGGCTACAAAAAAGAAAGAGAGAGAAGAAAACAAAAACAAGCAAAAGAAAAAAAAGGAAATGAAAAAAAGGAAGAGTAAACCAAAGAATATTGGAAAAGGGGAAAAGCAAAGGCAAATCTGTTTCTCTGAACTCTTTCATTTCTCCGTAGAGCCAGATCTGCTGCAAGTTAGTAGATGTTGCACAACTCTGTAGCTAATCAACAGAACTGGTATATTTTTTATTTAATTGCTCATAAAAAAAGCAAAATGCAATGGTTTCCTGTTGCCTGCGCTCCTCGGGCTGCCCTTTAGCCAGGGACGCCGGCTCCTGAGGCCTGCTAATCTGCACCAGGGGTGCCACTGCTAGGGCCGGAGCGTGGCTGACTCAGGGGGAGGCGAGCCGGCTCCAGGGGAAAAGGCAAGCAAGGCGTGGTGGAAAAAGGTGAAGGAGATGAAGGGCTGTGGGAGGGAGTCTCCCCCGTGGTCTCCGTTTATTAGGGAAGAGGACAAGGAGATCCAGGAAGGAGAGAGTTGGAGAGAGAACGCCAGGGATCTGAAGGCACACAGAGTGTTTTAAGGGAAGGGAAAACTGGGAGGAGTCAAGGGGTAAAACCAATGGGGAAACAGGCAAGGGGAGGGTACAGGGGTCCAGGGTCCAATAAAATTTCTTAAGGGGAGGGTAAAACAATACAGAACCAATGGGGTGTCAAACTTAGTGGAACTTTCCAGAGGGGTGGGCAGGTCTCAAACCTCAGTCCCGCCCTTGGGATCCTCCTCCCAGGAGGAGTCTCCTGTATCTGAGGTGGAGCCTGGGTGATGGACTGCTGCGGTAACTGGGTATGAGCCTGCCACAGTTTGCCTGGTACTTTGTTCTCAGTCCAGCTATCTTCAAATAAGCATTTTCCAAGGAATCAGAAGATGAAATATATTTTCCTTGTAACTAAGCAGACAAGCAACACATCTAACACTCACGGTTATGCCATTAACCACCACCATATAATATGTAGGTTTTTCTGTGTTATCTTTATTACATATTCTTATCAGTAACTGGTTTCTGACTGAAAAGTCCCTGTTTCTGACCACTTTTTTTTTTTCCCATTGCATTATCATACTTTTTTTTATGGCTATTGTTTTGTGCCTTATTGGGCAAACTACCCTGAACCCTGGAGAATGCTATCACTTCCACTGGCAGGGATCCTGGAGGGAACCTCAGAGCCCCAGTGATGGATGTGGAAGCTCCTGGGAACAGAGCAGGGCCGGGATGCCTGTGGCCTGCAGGGTGCTGTGTTCCCCCAGCACCCCCTGCCCCGGAGCAGGAACACCACAGACATGGAGAGCTCAGCTCATATTGGTGCCCTGAGCACTGGGGAAATGTGTGTCTGCCACTGCTGACTGAAAATTAGGGTAATCAACTACAGGGTGCATTTCTGCTCTTCTAATATATGCAGCTAATTACATTGAGCTATAATCACCTAATGCTAATTTCGACATGATACGGTGAATGAAGTTACATAGAATGTTAACACTAGCTTAAGGTACTTGGAAAATCTATTTCTCGGGGAATCAATACCAAGTAGAAGCATTTACTCAAGAACATATATATTAAAAAGATCAAATAATTTTTTCATGCTTTAAGATAGAGATTGGTACAGATTTCACCAATGTCAGCTACATATTAGTGCCCAAACTGTTGCAGTAGTACCTGTGCCATTTGTGTGTTTTATAGATCCTATTTATTTTTTGGAAAACCGGAAAAAAAATGGCTCCCATATTTACAATCAGATAGGTTCATTGGAATGCATTGTTCAAGCACATTATTCCTCTAGACATCCTTTCAAAGTAGCAATATAATAGGATATTGACTGTATATGAATTGATGGAAAGAATAAAGGCTAGTTGTGACCAAATCATTGAACTTTTCTGATTCAAGTTTTGATCAATAATGTATTAATTTAGAACCCTGAGCAGAAACCTTTTACCTTTTTCTCCCTCTCACACTTACTATCTTTATTTTATCAGTCTCTTACCTCTCAGCATTTAAAAGGGACCCCATCATGGTTCTGTGCAGTGAAATGGAGGCAGTGAAATTGTGAAAGGTTACCAAATTGTAACTTTTATATAAAATGTGTTATTGTGTTGCTGTGAAAAGACTTTTTAGTTATTGCAAGATACCGGAGAATTGTGAGCAAATGTTGGAGCTCACCCTCTTATTATCAAACTAACAGCAAACAGCATCTTTTCATCTGCTGCTGTCTGCCTTGGCTGACATCTTTCATGTCCCAGCCAAACTGTAGGATTCTCAGCTCTAGGCACCCTCTCAGAAGTGCTCAGCTATATATTTTTGGATTATTGGATTTTGGAAAATATAATTTCTGTCTGGTGGTAGCAAACAAAATGGAAGGGATTAGATTAGATACCATTTTACATGTAACTATGTACTTAGTTATTACAGGAATTACCAAGAGTATCTAATATCTAAAAAAGTTATTTTTTGATTCTTTTCATGGAAGATAGGGAAATCTCAGAGCTGATAAACTTCCCTGTGATTTAAGAAATCCTATATCCTCTGTGTCATAAATTCCTTCTGTGACTGTGTACAAGTCATCGTGATTGCTGGTTAAGAAAGCCCTGGAGAACCATGTTTAATCTTAAAAATAAGTCCTTGTTTATTCAAAAGGAGTAACATGTGCTTAATATGAAATAGTGCCTTTGTCTTTCTGACCAGGAAGGGGACTCTTTCTATGCATATATTAATTATATCACTTCACTTCACAAGATCACATTATCAGCCAGGTTTTTTATTTTTTTCTTGCCACTGGAAATGAGGAACTCTGAGTAATTCCCTGATCTGTCTTTCCACTTTGGACTATAATCTACGTAAAGTTCATAATTTGTTATATAATGGAAAAGTCATCTAATGTGAGGCAGCCTGGTGCCACTGTAATACAAGTAATAAACAGCAATATCTCATAATCTAATGTCTTTTTTCTTCTACAAATAAAGTCAGTGGCAAGGTCTTATATAAAGATTCAAAGAGAAAAAAATACATCATGGTTCATATATTTTTATAATTAGTCTCACAATGACCTGCAGACCTGGTCTAATTTATGTGGTTACCTGATCAAGTGAAATAGATCTCTCTAAGGGCTGTGATCTGCAGTTACTGGAGACAAAAGTGCAGTACGTTTGCTATGGATGCTTTAGCTTGCAATGTAGAGATTGCTTCAATGCATTTTTGTCCAAACCTCTTAAGCATTTTGTGTAGAATTGTTAGGAAAAAAATGGAGAAATGGAAAGGATTCTTTCACACAGAATACCCCATAGCACATGCATATTTTTAATTAATATTATATTCCTGTAAATACAGTTACAGGTGCAGTTCACTTTGAAGTCAATGGATGTCGCATCACATAGTCAGACTGGGAATGTATTTATGTACAAACATCCATATGTCAAATTATCGTGATCTGGTAGTTCTTTTTATCCTATGTATCTAAAATAGCTTCACATCCCTATGTGCAAGAATGAGTCATGGAGAGGGCAGGGAGAGACGCTTGAAGTATTTCAGTGTTCTGTTTCTGGTCAGAAATACATTTTTAAAGTAAATTTTATGAAGCATTATGCCAACCACATGCTGGAAGTGACATTTTTCCGTGAACACAATGCTCTATCTGTCTCTGATTGGGAGGAGGTGAAAGCAATTAGTGCAGTTTAGATCCAAAGCCAGACAAGACATGCCTTGCCATGTTCCAGAACTGATGGGAATTCACGAACAGGGAGCTGTGTTCGAGCAGATTTGTTCGGTGTAGCTGAGGAGAGAACAAAACTCATCTATTGACATGAGTTTAGAGCACTGATCCCATATATCCAGTTCCCCCTTTAAAGGTAAGACACTGCTCTTTGATTTGAAAATAAAATGTTAAAATTGAAGGAACTGGAAGGGGAGCAGGACCTGATCTTAACAGTAAGGGAGTTATTCCTCCTGCCCTACACTGCTCGTCAAGGAAGCAGGGGAGGGAGTCAGAGACCCTTCTAGGAAACCTCTCTTCCAAACCAGTGTCCACGGTACAGTTTGTGGTCCTGGCCTCTTTTTATACCTAAAGGCTACAGAGTGATTAACATGGATTTATAGAGTTCCATTAGACTCCTAAGTATCAGGACACTTTGGATGAAATTTGGATAACTCTCCAACATGAGCATTCAGATGATGTACTTGGTTACACGCACCAAATTTTCCTCTGTGGGGAGGTTGCTACCATTTTCTTGTGCCACAAGAGAAAACGAATGAGAGGAAGGACCTCTGCAGATTGTTATCTGCACCTTCGAGCACAATTTGCAGAGGTCTGTGTGGGTGTTTTTGAAATGTTTTCAAATGCTTTTACTAGCTTATAATGGAGTCAACATTCCTGTCTTGGCAATGCTAAAATTAATTCTTGTGTTTCACTCTGCTTTGCACCTTATCCCATTCTGAATGTAACATTAGCCAGGGGTGCCAGTCAGTGCCTTTTTTCACCTTGATGTGAAGCTGCAGGAGGGAAGGGGCCTGCCAGGAGGGCAGGGGGACCTGCTGGACCTGGCTGGGCTTCTATTTGACTTGAGGGAGGGAGAAACTCTTCCCCACCGTCAACTCCATGTCTGTGTGCCATGGCCAGCCTTCACGGGGCTGTGCTCAGGTTATTCTCCTGGCCTTCCTGCATTCCTTCTGGGCATCAACATAGAAGTGTGTCAAAATCCAGTCCTTGCTTTTTGGAAGGTATTTTGAGAACCTAACACTGAAAGCACAAGAGAGAAACAGAACATTAATCAAAAAGCTTACTGTTGGTAAAATTTCGCACTGCCTGCGTGTTGAAAGCCTGCCGAAAAAAGGTGAAAAGGTTTTGTTTCATCTGTGTGATTTAGTAAATCAGATGCAGTTTGTAAAACCTGATAGTGAGTGATAGTGGGTCTGCCTGACACAGAGGTAGTGTTGAGCAGAGATCACTCCAGAAGTTCAGTTGCCACAGGAAAGCTTGCGTAAAGATTTTACATTTACTCCACTTCTATTGCTTCTGTGAAATACAGAAGTGGAAAAAGTGAAAGTAAGAAACAACGAGGGACTGAACACAAAACCAAGAGGTATGAGAAATACAGAACATGAGAAAAACACTGAAAAATAATAATTCAATTATATTTTCTTCTTTTCAGTTGGTGTAAATCTACTTCTCAAGGTGGGAAGTGGGGGGAACATTTAGATAAAATATAGCACAAGCAGACTTTTTATGTGAGGTCACCCAGCAGAAATGCAAAAATCATCTGAATAAAATAGATCCCAAAAACTAGCCTAAAACCCCAACAAAACAGTAATGTGTTAAACTGACTTCAAACCCTCCCTCGCAAACCCCCAGCTTATCAGTTAGAAAAGCAGATACCAGACTTTCACTGGGGAGAGTGAGATAAATGCTTCTTCCATTTTGGTGGGGTTTTTTTTCTTTTTGCTGTGAGGCATATGATGCCAAAAGGAAGATGACTTACAAACAGACGTGTTCTGCTCTAAAACCAGTGCTCTACTCAAACACTTTGAATTTGGGTCCTGGGAGACAGCAAGTTATTTACTGAGGAAAAAAAGGGGATCAAAATTTTTTCTTGTTTCAAATATTACAAAGTTGTGATCCAGGAAAAGGTAATTCCTGCCATTTTATTCATTCCTCATCTCTTAATCCTCATGTTGGTCTCAGCTCTTAACTCATCATGTCAAGTCGATTGGGAGAAGTTTATTTGCCTTGCCCATACAAGGAGTAGAATTTTAGGTTGAATGCACACAGGACAGCTATGAAACTGAACTAAAATGAACCTTGGGTAGACAAAAAACTAGGAAAAATTCCAATATATTTGCTCATGAATATTGTCCACAGTCCTCAGCTCCGTGAAATGAAGTAGATAGACTGCTTTGAATAGTTATTTTACACCTTCAAACATAATCTTGAAAATGGAGTTATTTTTGACTCTTCCATTTTCTTTAAATAATTGCAGTTGTAGAGAAGACATGAATATGCTAGTGGTATGCAATGAAATCTGAAATTTGAAATAGACTATATATTCCAAGTGGAGAACACAGCAATTGATTTATTCAAAATGCAACCTATCATTAGAAGTCAAGGGCTCTCAGAAACATAAGGGTTCTGAATTAAAATGTCAATTTTTTTCCTTTAAAAGTAGAAAGTAGCCATCTTTCTTTTTCTATATATGGTCTGGCTTAATTTGCACAAGCCTTATATTAAATAATACACCTTAATGAAGATAGTTTCTTGCTAGGAGTGTTAACTCATTTTGCCATTGCCCCAGGCAACCCTGGCTCTGCCTCCACTGTTAAAAAAGGCTCTATTTTCTAAGGCAAGGAACTGGCATGTTTTATTTTACCTGCAACACTCCTATATATAGAGAATAATTTTTAGAGTGGTCTATGTTTTAATATGTATTTATCATATTGCACAAAGGGGAAGAGTGGGCCTGTGATGGCTGTACTAATGCAAGGCTTTAAGAGATCTAGCATTAGTTTGATGGCTTCTGCTTTATTTATATAATTATCTTCAAAAAGGATTGGCACTCAAAGTGTTGCACGGGCAGGATTTAGGTGTTGAACTCCAGAAGGACAACCCTCAAAACCTTGGCTTATTCTCTGGAGGATCTTCATGTCATTGTCTCAGAAGAAATATTGGTCAAAGGCTGCTTTCAGATGCTTCTCGCTCGTCTCTAGAGCTTGTGTCAAATGATGAATATACAGGAGTAAGTCCTAGAAACCGACATGCTTTTCGAAGGACTTCCACCAGGAGCTCTAGTACCATTTTAAAAACTATCAGATCAGGAGACAACTAGCTATTATTTGGAATTTGGTTACGTTTCCAAGTGTTTTTTTACCCTCTACTAACGTAACTATTACTTTTCATAAATTAGCATTGTACAGTAAATCTTCCTTTAATTAGTTTTCTGCATAGATTTTTACTATATCTGATTCACTTTTTATAAAGTGTTGTGTTTGTTTTTCCTTGTTGATGCATTAACATTATTAAGAGATTTTCAATGCATTTCAGTTTTGTGCATCAGAAATGTTATTTTTTAAAATTACCTTATAAATGTTCAGCATCTGTTTAGCATTCAAATGCTAAATACTCAGGAGGCTGGATTTGCTTTCCCAAGTACATTATTATGAGACATAATAAATCATAATTAGAATTTTAGTCTAATATATTATTAAAGCAGTGCTGCTTAACTGTTCTGGCAAATGCCATTGCTGCTGTCTTGGGTCTTCAATGGGCAGTATCTCAATTTAATGGGCTCCTCATAAACCAGTTAGGAATTTAAAATTTATTTTCTTCTACATTTCCTAAGTAATTTTAAGCTTCTGGTTCTGTGAAACCAAAGCCTTTTTCCCTTCCAGAAAGACATCTGAAGCTTCAATTGAACCACACTAATTTTTGTAAAAATTAATCACCAATTAATTAAATTTTCAGAAAACATATTCTTGAAGAAGAAAAAGGAAATCCAAAATTACCAGGAAATGTTAGCATTTTTTACGTGTATCTAAATTAAGGTTTTGGAAACTGGGGGTTGTATCATCAGGATTTACAGTGGACGAGGGTAAAAAAGTTACAAAACTTTGTGTCAGGAGGAGGCATTTTCGAGGAAGAGCAACTTCCCAGTGATAAATACGAGGCCCACGGGCAGACACTACAATTCAGCCAGAGTCCCTTCCCTGGCAGCAAAAAGCAGGGTAAATTTTCTCTCCCTGCTGCTCAGCCTGTCCTGTTGACAAAGGCCCTGGAAAACTCTGTGAGCCCCACAAGGGAGGTGCAAAGCCCCTGTACCTGCTCCTCTGCAGGGGGATGGCCAGCTGGGGACTGTGTTTGCTCTGGGAGCCTGGCTGCACCATTTCCTCTCCTCATTTCCCAAAGACAAGAAGGCTGCAGACATGTGGCACTTCCAAAGAAACCTGTATGGCCCTGGGGTGCTGTTTTCTTTGCTTGGTTTTCAGTGAGACATGGAATCCTAATTCAGTTATGCTATTTCGAACACCCTACTGATGTAGTTTGTTTGCCAGAGATTTTTGGTAATAGAGAGTGATTTATACTGAACCAGGCACCCATTTTCTCTTGGCTGCTATTCAGAAGCATAATTGTTTACACAAAATATTTTTTTCAGTTTTTTTCCTGTGAATTTTAAAGATTCCCTTCACCATATGTAGGGATAAGGAAAGCAAATGATGCTGACAGCTGCTGGTCTATAGAGGTTAATATCTTTTAAATGAAATGTAAGGCCAGACCTTTCTTGTTAACTATAAAATATTATTCCCACAGGTTTGCCTATTTTCAGTTTTAAATATCAGGTTTTCACTTAATTGCTTGAGAATACTTATGCTGGAAAGACCTATTCAAAAGAAATGTTCTGCAGACCTCCTGCATACACTGATCTGCTGTAGTGCACCTCATCCATTTAGAGCTGATAATGCCTCAAGCAAATTCCCGTGAAAGATTTTGTACTGCAAGGTCCAAAGAGGTTTTTTTACACTTGTTAGGATTATCTGCTATGGCTTTTGTTTAATGCTCTTACCAGTTTCGTGTTCCTAAATAATCCTAAAAGCCTTGTTGGGATTCCTTTGCTTATTTAGTTGTACATAAAGTTTTGAGGAACTAAGCTTAGATTTTTATAGGGAGATCATTATATATCCTGCGTTTTATTTCTCTTTTTCAGATCCCGAATGTTTCCAGGATAAGTTAAGATACTATGAATCAAACCAATTTAAATAGTTGAGCTGTATGAAATAGATGAACTGATGTTATTGCAGTTAGACAGTGGGTATGCACTCACTCTAACTCTAGGGAGACAGCCAAATGGCAAGGCAAAAGAGGCTATTTCCAATCTAAATTTCTCAGGCTTTCACCTAAATACATTCTCACACAGCATGCACTACCCTACTGCAAATTCTTTCCACTGTATTTGCTCATTTTTTTATTCACCCTTTTTAATGTAGAAAATTTGTCAAAGCTACAAGAAGGAATCTGCACAGCCTCCCCAGGCATGCAGGGCTGAATGAGCTGGGAGGGAGAAGTCTGTTTTACTTGTTCACTGAGAACTTTCAGTACAGAGTCACACAGAGAACCCAAAAAGAACCCCTATAAAGGCATTATCACAAGGCCAGAACGGAACAGAGCCCCGAGGGAGTTGTGGGCGGTGCCTGGGTGCCCGGGAGCTGATTTCAGGGCCACCCAGGGCTGTGAACTTACAGACACCTTCTGTACAGAAGCCTAGGAAACCTTGCCAGGACAAAAAATAACTAAATAACCAAAAGACATGGACCATCAGAATGTATCCAGCACCTCAGAGGCATAGGTCTTAGACTTCATCTGCACTTACTCTCTTTTAATACTTAAGTTTTGCATGTATATGTAATACTGGCATTTTAACCTGTTCTGATAATTATATTTCATTATGAATAGTACACCTTTGATTGATAGATAGAGCTGACACTATTAATTAGGATTTTGACCTCACTTCCTTTAAAAGTGAATGACAAAAATCCCATTGACTTCAAATAGCAGAGGATAAAGCTCTAAAGAAGAAGTTTTTCTTGTATTCATATCAAATAAATTGCTAATACCTAGTCACTGCTGAAAGATGATGAGTAATTGTGGGGAGACACAGGGAGTCAAAGATGCCTTACCTCTTGCTACACAGGCTTCAATTTCACATTTTTTTGGTATTGTAAACTGAAAACATGCTGTGGTGGGTTGACCCTGGCTGGATGCCCGGTGCCCAACAAAGCCACTCCATCCATCCCCTCCTCGTTTGGACAGGGGAGAGAAAATATAACCAAAGACTGGTGGGCTGGGATAAGGGCAGGGAGAGATCACTCAGCAGCTCCTGCCATGGGCAGCACAGACTCGACTTCAGGACAGTTGTGTGCCTCCCACATTCTCACTGCTCTCTCTCCTGGCTGCAGCTGGTCGGGGTTTTCCCCCTGTTATCCCAGAGGGGCTCTCCCCCTCACTGATGGGCTCAGCCTGGGCCAGAGGTGGGCCCATGCTGGAGCCACCTGGCATGGGCTCCATCACACACGGGGGAAGCTTCTGGCAGCTTCTCACAGAGGCCACGCCTGTGGTGCCCCCTCTACCAAAACTTTGCCACACAAACCCCTTACAGACACGTACTTTCACAATGCACAGGCTTGCCATTTGAAATGAGATCTGCGTCAAATGAAATGAAACAATTTTACAGAGGCATGCTCATTTTCTATTACTTTGCATTCCAAAGTATCATGGGACCTTTGCTACTGGCTTCAGCACGTCCCTGAACTAATTCCAGAAAACTGACAGATTTATGGAAAGTAGATTTCAGTCTGTTCTTCCCTCTCCCCTTATTTCATAAAACAACAATATTGTATTTATAACATCTTGCTTTCTGTATGCACATATTACCTTTTGCACAGAGGAAAAAGCCTATGAACAATGGCCCTACTGGGATGTGGATAAGGAATTGTCCTCCATCAGTGGGACAATTAATTATTCCATGTCAGAAATGAGAAAGGAAAAGATGCAGGACTGACGCATACAGTGCGCTTCCCATCAGCACAAAACTGGTGGGGGGTTGTTCAATGGGACTGATGTGGAAAATACATTAATAGGTACTCTAAAGCATGGAAAAATTTGAGTCTGGTGTTGCAAAGACTTGTATGTTTCCCACAAAACAGATGGTACCCAAGTCCTAACCCTGTGTTGGTCCATGTCACCATTCATTTTTCCCTCAGTTCTGTAGGTACACTTTTTTGTGGTGTTGTTACAGCACAGTCACTCAGGGGCAGGAACAAACGGAGCTTCTGAGATACTGGAGGAGATAGAGAATATTTAAAGCAGATTTATTCATGGCGATATACTTTAAAGTACAAAGAGAAGAATCATGTATGTGCAAATCATTGACTCATAGTTTGCATATATAAGTTGAATTAAGTATAATGAATCATGAATCCTGAAGTGCGAGCCCCCTCACACTCAGAATAACAACTTTTATCATTCCAGCCCTAGAATTAGTATGGCATCAGTTTTTATGCAAGAGCTGTTTTATAAAATATCAGAAATCTTTTAAAATAACACTGATGTAGGCAAAGTGTTTGTTTGCTTGGTTGGTTGGTTGGTTTTTACCATGGCATTTTGGAGAGTTACTGGAACAGAGCTGGGCTCATGCTGCTGCAGTTGGCAGATGTCAGGTACCTAGTGGAGCTCTTCACCCGTTGGGTTTTGGGCCCCTGATAAATCATGCCTGAAATTAGCCCTGGTGGGAGGCACACCTTCAAGAGGATAGATAGCTAAGCTGCACAAGCAAGCCAATAATCCCTTTTCCATGTTGTGGATTTACCATGGCGGCTTAGAAAGTTCCTATTTTGCACTCCTGTATTACCTCCACCTTTTGCTGTCCCTGGGATGCTCTCTGGCACTGATGTGACACAGGCCTTGTCCAGGGGAGGCCGTGCCCTTTGAGAGGAGCATCTACTTCTGCTACAGCCTAAATTTCTCTTCTGCAAACAGGCACAGGACCAGCCACGGAGGGCAGGGAGTCGTTACCTCCTACCACGTGGAAATGATTAAAGAAATAATCATGATCTGCACTGTCCAAGTTATGGCCCTTCACTTCCCAGATGAGTTAAATTAGTGCAATTGCAGCCTGATTAAACCACATCTCTTGCATCTTAATTTCCTTCTGGTGTATCTGGTTCAATCAGGCTCCTTCCAATAGATTCACATTTCCATTTAGAGTATCACACCAGCCTTGCAGATCAAAGTGGACATTTATCAGAGTCCTTTTCAATGAATAGTTATATTATAATGGAGCTCTCAAAAACTAATTTAGGATACAGCAGCCTACATAGATCTTGTTTTCATAGCAAGTTCCTTTTAAATAAATGGCTGATAATGCTAAGAAAATGAAAAATGAATTTGCATAAGATGGAGTTTTTTTTAAGTCTGCTAAATGTATGCAGAAATATATTTATCTGATGGGATATATGAGGGAATTGGACAAACAAAAAAGTCTTCTATCTATAAAGATATGTGGTGGTAACCAATTTATGAGAAGTTATATATAGTGCTATGTACTTACTGATGGAAACTTAAGAACATAAGTCAATGATAAAATCACAATTAAAATCTCCTTAGATTATTTTTTGGGGAAATGTAATTGTATTGTTAAGTAGGTTTTAATTTCCACACTACTTAGGCACATAGCAAAAAAAAAAAAAAGAACAAAGTTAATGAAAACGTATATAGAAAGATGTAGAATTACCCTAAGAGAGTGTAGAAAGACTTTACTAGGGCCCTGACTACTTCATTTTGTTGAGCATTTTTTACCAAAAAAAGTCACAAAGGTTTGATTTGGGAGATTATTTCTTCGTTTGTGAGAGATATGTAGCACAAATATCTTAGATGTTTAATAGTATGAATAAAAACAAGTAAGACACATAGCTACAGCCAAGATTCAATGTTTGTTTCATTAGCTTGCTCCTCAAAATAGGATGGGGTGAACCAGAACTTTGCGTGAAGTATGAGTCTGCTGTAAAATCTTGGTGAATGTAATAAATCTCCAACAGCAGGAATATTCCAATGCTACTGTGATTAGCTTAGTTCTAAAACAAGCAGAAAAGGATACTCCAGGAGAGCAGGAGAGTATAATTAAGTTGCGCAGATTTAACATATTAATTGGAAGCTAATCATAATGATTTACCTATACCATAGCTGGAGGCTTACAGAGATGTTAGAAAATGCATTGTCGTTATTTTTACTACTACCAAAAAATTCTGAAATATTCTGTATCTGCTTTTGAAGGGTTCTGAGTTTTCTATTGCATTCCTATTTCCTATTTCAAAATCAGGATAGGATTTCACAAATAAAAATACATTGCTAACAACTAATAATCAGTTAGGAAACAGTCATCAGAGAAATGTGTTGCTAACTTTAAAATGCATTTTTGCCATTATTGTATTGCTACTACCTTCTCTGAATTCCAGCTGATCTTTTCTGTTCCCTTCTAACTGGGAAGCAAATTGTTAACAGAAACTGGGCAGCTAAAATTAGATATTCAGTGTTAGAGGTCGAGTTTGTTATATGCCATCAGTGTATGCTGCTCACGTGGTGAGGATGGCTTTGTTATTTATGCACCTCAAATGTAAAGCTGTCACTTTCTACACAGTCATATAATGGGTCTTGTCCAATTTGCTGCTTCACCCCATTTTTTTAGGGATTTCTAAGTTGAAAAGTTGAATGGTTCTTCATAATATCCATAGAGCTGATTTCTTTTTTTGTGTGTGTCAAGGTCTGATCTTATGCTATTTTAATATTTTTATTGTCTCTAATGAAGGAAATAAATGTTTTGCACTTTTTGTCTTAATTTGTTAAGATTAAAGACCACACAGCTTTTTACCATGAGGCTGAAATTCAGTTTCATTTCTAATAAATAAGTTAAAGAAATTCAAGACCATCTCCATGATCCAGACAACCCTTTAAATAGACACATAATACACAACAATTTAAAAAATTCTACCAAATTTTGCAGAAAAAATGAGAATCTCCACAGTCCAGTCAGGTCATCCAACTAAAGTGAGCCACTTGACAGGCTGTTTATCCCATCGTATTCCTGACTTGTGTCTGACCAGCAAGGCTCAGGGACATCCTGAGCCATCCTAAATCAGAATTTATTAGAAACAGAGGTCATTCCCAAAAGAAGTATATGACATGCTATTTTCAGGCCACTTGTGTTGGAATAGAGAAAGTTTTTGTCTCAGGTGAGTCAGGGATTTAAAAGCCAGCTAATATGTCAGAGAGGATCTGTGAGGTTTGTCTCCACTGAAGAATTATCACAGGGGTAGAAGCATTTGCTGGGTGTTATGGCCAGGTAGTGAACATTACTGAGATCATCTGAAGATACTCTTTGCCTTTGGCAGCAGTTCACACCTTGCTTCTCACCTAATATCACATTTTAAAATAAGTAGACCCAGCAAGAATCTTACAATAAATTGTTTATCATGGTCAAAACAGCCTCTGGTGCAATATCCAAGACACATCAGTAAATGACTCTACAACACAACCACAGGTTTTAAAGGGTAGTAACACTTGATGACAACCAACTGTGCCATATTTGACAAGGACTGCCTTAGGTCAAGCTCTTTGCCTATGATATGTATAGTATGGAATAATTTTGTTAATTTTACTCATGCCCTTATATTCAAGTTCTCAAGTAATTAACTAATTCTGTCCTGAACTGATTGAGTTTCCATTGGGCCATTCTTCAGATAAGAACAGTTTTCAGAATAAAATTGGAACAGTCATCTTTTATGAATTCCAGTGATTTTCTTTTAAGAGAAGGAACTAATAGTGGCTGAGTTATTTTTTGTTTGCCAGTAGTTATATATCCATGAGGTCAACTTTGCCTAAGTATTAGTGCTGGATACCGTAGCATATTACATACTTCTTTTTGTTTTTGTAAGTGACCTTATAAAGTATGTTTTTCTGGGATGCTGAAAAAAATTATATTGCTTGCCTAGAAGAAATTTGAAGATTTGACTCACAAATACATTCCTGATACACCAGGGAATGTAGGGAATTGCACTAGACATTAAGAACAAGATGGTGAAGGTATGTTGAAGCACTACCCCTTACAGAATAATTTTTAATCACATATATTTATGTTTTGTCAACATAAATTTCCCCTGACCTTTGCCTCTCACATACACCTAAGTTAATAATTTAATGTTTACTGATATTAGTGTTGATGGCATCACTCCTTCTGCAATCAGGGGATAAGCCAAGTCTTCCAAAGTGATTGGTAAAGTATATTTTGTGATTTCAAGGAGATTTAGGGAGATCTGTCCATCAGATGGTAAATGTTTAACTCTGGCTGTATAAAGATTACTAAATTAAGCATCCAAAGAAGTACTCATAAGTATTACTCCTTTTTAAAAAAATCTTCACCCCCGTGTGACTGCAGGGTAGATGTCACAGCTGACAATGTGCTAAAATGTGAAGTTCCTGAGCCTCTTGAGATGTCCGCAAGGTGAGAAGCAGTGACACTTAACTTTACTGGGCAATTTTGCTGTGTGCATTCACATTCATGCACAATACTGAATAGATAATGACACACTCTTTGCATCTGATTAGTCATGATACAAAAGCCAGAGGGAAAAATGTATAGCCGTAAGGATGAAGTTCCCAAGTGTTTTACTTTTGCAGCATTAGTGGTATTTCTGCAGATTCAAAAGGGATTACTCTCGAGTTATTGCAAATGCATCAACAGCATTAAAGCTGAGGGTCCAACACAAACCAAAGGAGTAAATGTACATTCCTCTAATATTTACACAAACATAAACCCATAAGCTTCATCCTAAATTCAGTTTTAATTACAAAATATCCAATAACCAACTGGTATTTCTACATGTGTCCAAGCTTACCTACACTAAAGTCTATAAAAATGCCATTCCCTAAGTGCAGTGTCTCACCCTGTGAGAACATCTGAGCTGTGCAAGAAAAAAGAGCTTCTGTTTTCAAACCTTGTGAGCTGGCATAAAACTCTAAATTAATATTCAGATGCTATATTTATTATACATGACAAGAGATAATAAGGTGTTATTAATACATAATAAGTATCATACATTAGGAATGTAATGAAGATGCAGTCTCTGACTAAACCAATTATATAACTTCACTGTTTTATGTTGCGAAATTTGCCCAAATTTTCTAAAGAGTTCAAAAGGAATAAAACCAATACTTCTTGAATATTTTGTTTTGTAGATCTGATCAAAATGTTGCCAGTCTTTCCTGTGAGTCTCACTAGTATTTTCTAACTGAACACAGAGAGAGATACATGAATATACTGCAAACCCATCTTTGCCTTTAACAGAAGGATGTTTTTACAAAAAAAAAGAAAATTGAATGTGGGACTGTACCCGCAGCCCAGAAGGTCTGAAAGCCAAAAGGTGAATTCACAGCTGCACACAGTGCCTTATGGAAGCCTTATTCCTGCATTTTCTGGGCTTGAGAATGGCAGTATTGTGGATGAGAGAGAATACCCTGTTTCCTCACTTCTTGTTCTTTGAGTAGATTTTTCAATGTTTTCTTTCATTAACCTTTAATTATGATTTTAAGACTCTGTAGCTCATTGGAGAAGCTCCAGGTTCCAACAGTAGGTAAATATTAATATTATTCATCACTGTCATTCAAACCTAGTATTCTTTCCTACCCCTTTTGGTGTTCATATCAAAAAAGCATCCAATTGAAAGTGTTATATTTAACTAACAAACGAGTTTGCCTGTGGTTGTTCAGGCTAAATATTGAGAGGAGGATTTATCAAACCTACTATATTGAAAAGTTGCTGGAAAGGAAGATGCTGCTTGAAACAAGACCAAGAACAAAAATGTGTGATGGGCTACAGTTGCTGTTAATAATTATTTTTATGACTGTACATCAGTACATCACACAGTTATAAGCACAGTCATAAATGCCATGACAGCTGTGAGGAGTAGCAACGTCTCAGACTGTGGGGGAACTTTATCTTGATAGACTCCAAGTATGTAATGGATGGAACAGATTACAGAACAGACTCTTGGAAAAGAATGTGTCCCCTTGTTATCTTGCATGAAAAGAGTGTTTAGAGACGAGAACCTCTGCCTAGCTCAGAGGTGCAGAGTTAATCCAGAAACAATTAACTGGATGTGTGCCTCAGGGCACACAGACGATTTAAGGTTCTAGGAGAAATGTTTGAGCTGTGTCACTATAATTTTTTGACTAACACAATAAAGTCTGTACATGTACTGACTTCCTTGGATTTGCCTCTCACATGTAGAGGAAAGACAAACCATTCCCAAACAGTTCCCAGTGCCATAAACATTCCCTAACATCAGGACAGAGGAGCACACATTGTCAATCAGAAGAAAGAGTAAATGTAAGAAGCAACCAGAATATCATCTACTGGTCTTGATTTAATGAATTTTTAGGTTTTTCCAAATTATTATGATCACCAAAATTTAAACCTGATCCACCTTCTCTGTTATACATGGACACATTTTTCTGGTTGTGGCATTTTGTGCATTGGAAGCATCTGTTGGAGTTCCAAAAAGAGTAACTGCCTTATTTCAGTTTATGTACATAACTTGAGATGAAAGCAGCTGAAAATACACCACATGCTACAATGCCTTTCTTTCTTTCTTTGGGGAGGGGAGGGGAGGAGGCATTTTCCTTCAGCCACGGGCTGCAGCAGCTCTCCTAGAATAGTCTGGCACTGGTGGGAAGTGAGAGGGGGAAAATGAGAGAGAACATTGCAAAACAGAGAAAGCCAGGGCATTTTCTGTCACTGAACCAAACTTCTCTGCCTCCTTCTGTACATATTGCTTAAGATTCTGAGGAAAAAAATTATAAATAAAAACCTGTGCTAAGCAAAGTAATCTCCAACTGATTCTGAAAATGTCTGAGATGCTGCAAAGCTACAGAAAAAGAAACATGGTAATTTAAAACAAGCTATACAAGGAGTATGGAATGATTCAGAAGTCTGTTGTAAATCAAAGGTCTCACTCTTCTGAATAGATGATTTTCATTAATTTTTTTTCCTGCATGATTTTAAAATGAATGAGTCAGCCTATTAAGATCAAACAAGGGAAAGGAGGTACTGTATGTTTAACTTTCTCTGCTATCTATGCAGTTATTAATCCAGTACAGAAAATACAATCTTCACATAACCTGAGCCACACACCATTAGACAACACTATGTTTGGAATTATTAGACAATATTCTATTATTAGACAACACTATGCTTTGAAATTTTAATTTTTTTTTTACTTTTGATTTAAAATTTTAGCAGAAATATTTTTGAATAACTGAATAAATGAAATTTTAACTCATTCCTAAGAGCTATTGTCTTGCATAGATAGAGCAAATATTTTAAAAGGATGTTAGCATTTGGGTTCCCTAAAACTTCTCTTTCAATGAAAATTTCAATGGCCCTCAGTAGAGTCTATCCACAGAACAGAGTCAAACAGTTCCAGTATCTGCTTTTCCCTCCATTTGTGGAAATAGATGCCTGGGGACAGCTTCTGTCAAGAGAAATAAACCTCGCCAGCCAGATAAAAGTGGGCAAGCAGGAAGCACATTAAAAACAGCATCTTGCACTGTGAAAGGAAAGTGATAAGAGCTGATCCTCGCGTTCTATGGCAGATGATGTGCCTGTAAATGAGCATTTGGTTAATAGCACCTTATCTCATCTGCAGAGAACCTGTCTGGACAACATGATTGAAGGGGGTTTTTTTGCATTGTAGCAGTGTTATTTTCTGTTTTAAAGAAAAAACCCACAGTTTTCTGCATAGGCAGAGCTTGGACTACTCTTACGAAGAAGGTTGGCATCATTGCATTTGAACAGGGGTTTCATTGGTAAGGGCTTGCATATGCAGGGGTTATTGCTCCTCTAGGAAACTCAACCAGCCTGGATGGGTACCTGCTGCCTGAAGCCTTGCTGGCTGCTGGTACACTGCTCTGGGAATTCAGGGGTGCTCAGCATCACTCCCCTCAGTGTGGAGGCAGACCACAGCCATGATTTCTGAACAGCCAGCAGTGTTTAAATGGGAAGAAAATCTCATATGATGCTGCATGTGGTCAGAGAGCTACCTATGTCCTGGTCAGTTATGCAGCCATTTTTAAATTTTCACCTTTTGAATACAAAGTTGTGGAAATGACGTATCCAAAGAAATGTGGATCACTGCCTTTGTGTGCCACTGCCAATTTTTAGAGGAATACTTGCTGGCTGTTGTAGTCAGAACTGCTGAGGCTCTGTACTCTGAGCCAAGGCAGAGCGCCTCCTGATCCCCCACTGTGGGATCCCCACCAACAGCCTGCTGCTTCAGCTCAGCAGGACACTGTCTGTGGAGCTCATCCTGGAGTTTCTGAGTGATGGGATTCATAACCCCACTGAAATCTTCTTGGAAAACAAGATCTCATTTTATAGCACATAATATATCTAAGAAATGGGCTGTTGGGAATTCAATAACATTGTAAACTAAAGGGGTTTGCAATGTTGTGAACAGTACCACATGATGTATTTTAAAACCATGTCAGGCTTAAGTTTGCCTGAGTTTTCCTCTTAGCCCTTTGGAAAAAGCTCCTAGTGTCCAGGCAATGAATAGCGAAGTCAGATGACCAACAGCAACCTTCTCTACTGCTGAAACAAACCTGAAATATATAATATATGACTAGTTGGGGTGTCTGGCTTTTAAACTGGTACCAGCAAGAATTATTCTTGTCCCCTTGGAAGGATAGATAACATCATAGCTGAGATTTTTAAATCTATCCCTGCTCATCTCTCACTGCAATTTGTGCTGCTCTGGTTTTCTGCCTAGACCCTTCTGAGCAGAGTCCAGCAGAGTCCAGCTCACTGAGTCAGTTAATGTCATCCCTGGCTCTCTGGACGTTGTTTTATCTCGAAACGTGTGTGAAAAAATGGACAAGTGTGAGCTAACCTATACTTATCAAGGCTGACAAAGCAAGAGGAAATTCTGTTAAAGGAAGACATGGAAATTTAGCATGCAGATGACAGACAGAAGATATATTAAATTCCCAGGGTTGTGTGGCCAGTGATGTCTCTCCTTCTCTGACAGATTCCCATTTGTTATTTTGCTTGTTGCCCTTTTGACGGTAATTTGCTTCCTCACGTTGGTCATTCTCAGGCCTTCTGATGACAGGCACATGAGAAGAGGAGTGCAGAATATTTTTCTTAGCCTTTCTGGACTCCTGGGCACTTCCCAAGGAGAAAAGAGTAATGAGGATTCAGTCTTGTTTTTTTTTTTTGTTTTTTTTTTCTCTTCTGAAAGTTCTGCTTGAATGCCATGAGGAGGAAGAGCAAGCGCCGTGTTTTAATTTCATACACTCACATATGTGCATGCAGACACACACAAAAACCCTCACAGAAGCAAGAGAGTTATGCCTGCAGGGCTCAGGCTGAGCTGAAGAACAAACTGTTTTAATGAATATTTTGATCAATCTTGCCAAATTGATTTAGAGTGTGAGTACAGTCTGGGAATTTTTCTCATTAGTAGTGAACTTCATGTTAGAGGAACATGGAGTGGTGAGCTCATTAGTACCAGCCTGCCTGTGTCTGAAGGCGTACACGGTGACAGGATGACACAAGTGACAAGAGACAGGGGCTGTGGTGCTGGATGTTAAAAATATCCCTCGCAGGGCGGCTCTGAAATATTAATTTTACTAACATAGTTCTTACAATCAGTTACCAAGAATTAATAGAAGAATGGGTAGAGTTGAAAGCATTTCCCTAAAAGGAAATCTGCTGGCTCCTTCGGCGAGCAGTGAAACAAATACTGGAACATCAGCCTTGGATCAGCAGCTTGTTTGCTGCAAAGAGAGGAGCATGCAGCAGATGTGTTACACAGGAAATCACAGCTATTTCTCTTTACTGAGCAGAAGCACACACAAGATTGCCAGAGAGGCTTTACCCGTCATAGCAAATAACACCTGTGCTAGCAAAACACTGCTGCGAAGAAATAAATTAATAAAAATAAGAGCAATAGTAGGTGCCCGGATGAAACAGGCAGACCTGTGATGCCATGATGGACTGGCAGCCAACTCTTCCCTTGACTGTGGCCAAGGCATGGCAGCAGCTCCAAGGAGCCCTGGAGGGGCCGTGACAGAATAACCTGCCAGCTGAAAACATTCCCTCCTAACCCCCCTGAGTTAGTGGCTGCCTTATGGCTTGAAGCATTGGACTTTATGTCCTCTATAAAAGCACTTTATGCTCTCTAATGTAACGAGGTAGCTTCTGATTGTACATAAAAATGTCCACTCTGTCTAAATCCTGCTACATTCTTGACCTCAGTGATACCATATGGCAGCAAATTCCAAAGGTTAATTATAAGTTTTGTAAGAATGTCTTCATGCATTTTAAATCTGTTGCTTTTAAATACTTTTGAATACCCTTTTCTTCTTCTGTTGTAGGAAAATTTATATAGAAGTATAGATGCTCTACAATATGCAATTCTTACATTTATCTCAACATTTCCCTTCTGCTATGTTTGAAATAGCCCCAAACTCACCATGAATTGTGTATTTTGTAAGATTAATTCCTTAATCTCACTGCCTCTGTCCTGTCTTTGAAACAGGTAGCTCAGAAATCAGTGTGTCATCCCAAGAAAAGTTCTTTATTTCAGCCATTTTCATCACTATACATTATCCATAAAGGTGTTTCCTTTTTTGCTACATCCTAATTTTTTTTTCCCCTTACACTAAGACACTTACAGCAATAGTCAGGATGCTGCTTTTTTTTTTTTTTTTTTTTTTTTTTTTTTTTTTTTTTTTTTTTTTTTTTTTTTTTTTTTTTTTTTTTTTTTTTTTTTTTTTTTTTTTTTTTTTTTTTTTTTTTTTTTTTTTTTTTTTTTTTTTTTTTTTTTTTTTTTTTTTTTTTTTTTTTTTTTTTTTTTTTTTTTTTTTTTTTTTTTTTTTTTTTTTTTTTTTTTTTTTTTTTTTTTTTTTTTTTTTTTTTTTTTTTTTTTTTTTTTTTTTTTTTTTTTTTTTTTTTTTTTTTTTTTTTTTTTTTTTTTTTTTTTTTTTTTTTTTTTTTTTTTTTTTTTTTTTTTTTTTTTTTTTTTTTTTTTTTTTTTTTTTTTTTTTTTTTTTTTTTTTTTTTTTTTTTTTTTTTTTTTTTTTTTTTTTTTTTTTTTTTTTTTTTTTTTTTTTTTTTTTTTTTTTTTTTTTTTTTTTTTTTTTTTTTTTTTTTTTTTTTTTTTTTTTTTTTTTTTTTTTTTTTTTTTTTTTTTTTTTTTTTTTTTTTTTTTTTTTTTTTTTTTTTTTTTTTTTTTTTTTTTTTTTTTTTTTTTTTTTTTTTTTTTTTTTTTTTTTTTTTTTTTTAAGTAGCTATTTTGAATTTTGAAATTCCAGGTGTGAATTTATGACAGGTATGCAAAAATTATTTTTTAAAAAGGTTAAGGAAGTGTATTGGTCTTTCTGTTCAAAGATCGATGTAGCAAACAAAGAACAACTTGTATACTTAATGTCTGTGATGAAAATGGTTGTAATATTTGGAGGTATTCTTTCAGAGGTAATTGCTTGTTTGGGATGGCAGCTTGTGAGTCTCAGCTTGTCTTTGAAGAGAGATTGAGAAATAAACCCATGCATTTTCCAATCGTCTGCAAATCAAAGATGGTTCTTGGTGAAACTCAACTGAATTGCTTGGAGGGCAGTGATTTCACACTTGAATGAAAAGTTTCCTGATCTTTCCAAAATAATCTTTCTTATACTTTAATAATCAAAATAATTACAGCCACTGAGTGTTCCTTGACTATTTTTTTTTGTTTTTAATTTAATAAAAATTTAATAATGTCACAAATTTCTGTTTTTTCACTATATAATAATCCTCATTCTGTTTTATCTCTGTTGCTGTATTGCAATGCTGTGCAGGTTGGCAATGTTTCACTGCACACATTATTTGTAATTGTCAGTTTCTTAGCAGGTGCTGGTGCAACTCCATTTCTTGTCCTCTTTGTGACAGATGCCTTCCCCCCCACAGACAGGGGAGGTTTTTGTGTGTTATTAGCTTTGCATTAGACCTGTTTTAAGAGCACCATAAAAAGTTATGTGCTACAGTTTTCAACAGTAAAAAATTTTTGCACGCTGGAATTATTTATGTACTGTTAATTGACATGAAACAATTTGCAATTCTTTTTTTCGTAGTCAAATCAGTAATTATGTTGTAAACAACCAAATCATCTGCACTAATAACTTAAACATAACTGTATATACTTTTAATGATCAAAGATTTTTTCCATCTAATTTAATTCCCTGTGATTTTAGATACTTACTTTCAAATACAATCAGATTTAAGAGAATGCACCAATAATTAATTTTGAGACAGGATCCAAATCATTAGCTTTGATTTATAAGCAAAACTATCTGGGTTTAAGGATATACAGAATAAATCGTTTTTTTAATAGAGTATTTCTTTTCCATAAGAAGCATACAGGATGAATTTTTTTGCCTGTGTACTACTTAATGTGAAGTTATCAGTGTGATTTCAGACATGCTCTGCATTCTTCTTTCACCTGTCAACAGACTACTTGATGTGTTTGCTCAATACAGCTACAGCTTTAATCAGGGTAAAAGGATGTAACTTGACAAGAGTGTAATTATTTTAATTGCTGTGGAAAGACCGAGAACTGAATTATAGGAGAAACTTGATTTTCAAACTTAAGTCTGTTCTAGAACTGAAATAAGATTTCAGATGCCTAACACAATTTTGAACACTGAGGGCTGTCCTTTTAAAACTACAATAACTTTTTCTAAAAGGACGCATCCAGTAAAGAAAAACAATTCTTACATATGTGAACGCTTCTAACTTTGGAAAGATTTGGTTTTCAAGCACTTTTAGGGTTTCTGTTGTACAAAATAAGTGCCAAGCAGCTTGTTCAGCAACCATGCAATCTTTTCATTCTTGTTTGTCTACCCTTAAACACTTTCTGTCAGGAGTGCACCTATGTCCATTTGACAGTCACACTAAAATGAAAATAATTTTGATGGCTGGCATTCCTCCCTCCACCCCTCCAAGATGTTTTAAATTGTCAGAAAAAACCCAGAAAGGAGTCTTTGGGCTTCAGGTTGCAAACAATCATTGTCGAATGGTGGGATTTTTAGATAAACTTTGTGTTTATTGCAGACTGGGACATATTGGAGCCTCTGTCAGATAGCCAAAATTGTGGGCCACTCTCCTGTGTTTGCTAGGAGCAAAGTCATAGTCCCATAGCCCATAATTCGAGAGATTTCTCAGGTGTGGGTGTTTCTGGCTTGAGCATGAACATGTAAGAGCAGAGCAAGGCCAGCATCTGCCCACAGAAGGCAGCAGCCTTTGCTGGCCCTGCCCTGCCCTGCCCAGGCGCTCTGACACAGCCCTGCCCTGCTGAGTGAGCGGCTGATTTACATCCACGTGTCTCCAAACCCACGAGCCAGCTGCGGCCCTGTAAGGGTACTTGTGTCCTCTTTGTTTATGTTCTTACACCCCGAATGAATGTGTGTTGTTTTCAGTTTTTGACAGCTTAAAAATCCGCAATTCAAAACAAAAGACATCCCTTCTCAGGGCCTTGGAGACTTTTCCTGCCTGCAAATATTTGCTGTTAGCTCCTGCTCTCACTCTGCCCACAGAGGGCTTGCTCCTCAGGTAGCAGGAGGCTTTGTAGCTCTATTAGTTGTCACCATCAGAAGACACAAACAGGTTTTATTTTTTGTCTTTTCCACACGGTTTTTGTGTAAAAAGAGAAACTCTGGGAATTTGTTGTTTGACATCCTCAGAACGCCAGAGGAGGCACCCTTTTCAGACTTTATGGCACATAGTTTAAGCTGTCACTTAGGTCACACAGCTTAGCATTTCAGTAGTCTTTTCCTCTGAGAAAAAAAAATATTTTGAAATCTTTTGAGTTCAGAAATATAAAAGAGAAGCAGAAGAGCACAGAAATCTATCCCAAAGAGCTTATGGCCCAAAGTGAAATGGAGTAGGGGAGAAATATTTTCGGTTCTCTTTGACACTTTCCCATCAATTTCTTTGATTTATCATCTATTCATGAGAAGGCAGGGCCTGATACTGTGTTAAGGTAGGCCACACAGAGCAAAGGTTTACTTCTAAGTAAAGCTTACATAATTTAAATAACTACAGTTGGGGAAAAAAACAAAACCCAAACCAAATGAAACCAGACAGGTTTTTAGATGCAGTAGTTTTGGTTTGGAGTTTTCGGTTTTTGCTGTTTTTTTTTTTCCACAGCTATATTTCTAATCAATACTACTTATAGAAGGGCTGTAATTTCTTTATATATTGCTTCAGAGAGATAACAACCACAAAAGTTCTCACATACTTGGGGGACTGTTTCCACAATTCCATGGGCAGAAATTGCCTTAAAAAATAATCTTAAAGCTGTTTGAGTAATCTTGCAACTGTTAGATGATTACTTGGTACAGAGACTGATGGAAAAGGTAGCACTTCTGTTCAAGTTGTCAAGTGACATCTGGAATCCCTAAAGAACTTGTTAAAAATCAGTTTCACTGCAGATGCTGCCATATAAAAGTGCCTTTTTTTTTTTTTT
>VZTH01000153.1:29264-56755 GCA_013397815.1 Aleadryas rufinucha
TGGTTCATAAACATTGAACATATTACCCAGTCACAGAAAGAGTCACTGCTATAGTTGTTAGCTTTTCCCTGCATGCAAACGTGGTATGGAACACTGAGGCATTAGAATTGTCAGTCAGTGCCTTTTTGAGTGACACAAGCAGAGCAATCTCAGTCGAGGTTTCTGTATGTGCTTTGTTTGTTGTGGGAGGCAGGAGCATAAGTGAGTGAAAAATCAGCAGATGGGAGTCCTATTACTGGCTGGTTTAACCCTCTGGAGCCCAGCTGGCAAACAGAAGAGCATTCCTTCATGAAGGTTATTTTTCAAACCAAGATGCAACAAGCAAACAGGTGGTGGTGGTGCTGAACACTCCAGTATTTCCCATGGAAATACAGTCTCATACCCTGTGATGGTCTCAATCACTGGGTGAGGTGTACACTAATTGCTAGAAAAGGTCCATTGTAATTAATTAAATATTAAGCACCCCCTGTTCAGATATTAGCAGGGCTGAATCACAATAGCCCCCTTGAAATGAAGTACTCGTCCTATGACCAATGTTACTGTCAAAAGTGTTCCCTGTCTGTGCCTTTCCCTGGCCCCTCTTCCACATCCTTTTCTACAGTTCCTTGGCCATGTCTGGCTGAAACTCATCAAGAATTGAAAGTGATTCAGGCTGTGATAAAACTTAGTGGAAATGCACCCCTCAGTGAGCATGGCAGAGAGCTCTCAGGGCAGGACACCTGGGCACTGGACCGTGAAAGCCTGAGAGGAAACAGCCAACAAATTACTGCCTCTGCAAGAAGTTTCAAATGTTTCATTCTAGTTTCTTTCATATATTAATGTTGCATTTAAAGCTGCTCAAGCTTACAACATCTTTTATTGAAAGGTTAAATGAGAGACACGGAAAGATCCCAAGTAATGGTTTATCTCTCCTTATAGTTATGTCACATGAGTTTGTGTTACCCAGTTGCAAGTCTTTCTAGATGCAATTTATTCAGAGTGAGTACTTAAAGCTTCTTGGAACCCTTACTTTGTTTTATTTATGCAAGGCTATTCAATGCAACATCTGCATACATGCTTCCTAATAGCTGCATCTGTGGATCTTTGTAAGTAGTTTTTTGCATTGTAAGAGGTACACAAAAGGTTTGTTGTTGATTACACATATAATTTCTTTAAGTCAACACCTCTGTTGTGAAGAGGTTCTATAGCAAAACATATTTTGAACTCTTTTTTTCAGGCACTAATTTTCCTTTTATGTCCCTTAAGACATGTTTTTTAAATTATAATGTATCAACTATTTGGTTTGTTTCTTAAAAAAAAACCCCAAACAACAACAAAGAAGAAGAAAAAGCATACACAATCCTTTGGCTTTAATGAGTAACTGAACAATATGGGTCAGGAGAGGGGCTGAAATACATATTACAGAAAAATGCTTTGCTCTCCATCCAGGGTCAGAACAGCCATCTGAGGTCATCAATTTTTTTATTTTTTTTTTTTATTTTTTTTTTTTTTTTTTTTTTTCTTTCAAAATTTTAAAAATAAAAAAAAATTCAAAAAAAAANTTTTTTTTGCCATGCAAAATTATAAAAGCTAAAGAAAATTGCAAAATAAAGAAAAATCCGACACAAATTATGTTTTAGAGCAAACTAAAACTAATTGTTTTTCAAAATATCACCCATCTTTACGTAAGAACCAATAAACTGGTGTTTTTAAAGCCCAGACAGCCAGTTTTGGCAAGACAGCTATGAGAGGTGCCTGGAATCCCACATTCAAGGGGCAATTTTTGTCTTGTTTCTGCAGTGGAGCAAGAGGTAAGCCAGGACTTAGGGCTGACCTAAAATTCAGGCTTAGCGCTGACCCAGGTCAGGCATGAGGGCAGGGGAGATGAGAGGTGGGCTGACTGGGAAGGAGCGCTGGTACGTACAATATTGAGGTAAGCATGGCTGTGGGGAAGCTTAGAAGGGGAAAGAAATAAATAATTACTAACAGAAATGTGATGTGACGGGAGAGACAACAAACTGCTCCAGGTTCTCAGAAACTCTGGCTGCAGTGACCTAAGGGGGAAGCTCTCCGTGTACCTCATGACCTGTGTGCAGCCAGGACAGAATCTGCTTTGAGTATCAGCTGTGAAATACCGTGTGGTGTGCCAGAGTTAACTGGGGAATGGAGGGATAGGGATTTCCGGGAACAAGTACCTGCTCCTTATGGAGAAGAGTTGAGAGACTGCAACTTAAACCTTCATTTCTCCTTACGTGTGTGCGCAGTGTGATGTGCTGTTCTGTGCACAGCATGGGAATTAATAACATCCTTGCTGTCAGCTTGGAGATTTCACAGTGTTCCACCCCTACCTTTCAGAACATTTAATTATGTCTCTCAGTCAATAGAAGGGACTTCTTAGGATTATTAGATATGGCATTATGTTATTAGATATGTTTTTGAGTATATGAGCAGAGCTGTCATTTTGTAAGTTTGTCAGATGGCAGGAAACAACCGAGAATAAGGGGAAAAACACCAGTTCCTACCTCAATATAGCTCATATTGCTGAACTAATTACCCACTACTTGTAACTGGGGAATTTAGAAGAACTCTGAGTATGCTAAAAAAGCCTTGGCACTGTTTAGAGCAACCTTCAGCTGCCATGTGAAAGCTGTGGGCAATCCAGGACATCCGCACTGGAAGGCGGGACAGAGATCTCAAAGAGCCCTGGGCTTAACACCAAGTTCTGGATTTCCATTCTGCACTCACTGCTGATGGATGGATATTTGCAGAGCCTGAACAACAGCATCTTTATAAACTAAGCAATAAATAAAAATGTAATTGATAATCTTTGTGGATTCTTTAACTCAGAATTAAAATTGTCATGTCTTTTCCACTTGTACAGATTCTACTTCTACCACAGTCAGTGATGTTAAATCACTATAGAAAAACATCTCTTACAATTGTATTTTACAAGGCAACTGAGTGCCAGTACCACTGTGCAGAGCCCCTTGACAATTGTAGAGACATTTTCCTCCAGCATATCAAAATATTCACTCGTACACATGCATTTTCCTGGAAGGTTATCCCCTAGAACTTTTTAATTAATGCTCTATTCTGATCTCCAAGTGTACAATTTGGCAATGCCCTGTTGTATACACTGAGTGTGAAGGCACACAAGTGAAAATGTGACTTCCCATCCTGTGAAGAAGAGTTCTGTGTGTGAAATATTAGGACCTGAGATAGTTTACACCAAGGCAGAACAGAAACCTGTCAGAAGGTGACGCAGAATAGATTCTGCAGTGGAGCCATTTCCACCAGATCTGATCCACATCTTTTCCATACTAGGACTCTGATAGCCACACATTGCAATAAATCACTCATCACAAGAAGCACTATTTCATTCCAAAAACATTCTGTCCCACACTAAAGGATGGCACTGAAAAACCTCACTGACAATCCTTCTAAATTTCTCTCTTTTATTCCATTATTTTACCTTGTTGGTTTTGGCCTCCTTAATCCCATCTCAAAGGTTTAGACAAGTATTCTTTTACTCACTGAGAACTCAGATGGGGGGTAGATTTTGCAGGCAGTGAAAAAGATGGATGATAAACATACACTAGAAATACACACTGTACCAGATATTCATAGCAATAGCAGATAAATATGAATAGATCCTAGGTCAAACAAGGGGTTTAGGGTACCTGGGTTTCAGCTTGTTTTTAACTATCAGCTTGTCTACAGGAACAAATCACTGTAAATACTAAAAGTTCTTAACTGTTTTTTTGGGCCCCTGCAATGCTCTAAATTTATTTTTGTCCCTTTCTCCTTTGCACTTACCATAATATTTGCTATAAATTGATCAGACTGTTTCACAGAAACTCCAGGCAGAAAGTGGATAAACAGCAAAAATCCAAGGATGAGGCTTCTCCCTCATCTCTGGACCCACCACACATGCTGTTGATGTTACAGCCATTTGTAAGGAATGGGCATGTTGCCACCACAGTGAAGTTTCCACAACCAAGGAGCAGATGTGAGATGAATGGCCAAGATGAAGGCCCTGAGTGCCTCAAGAGTAAACTGCAAGCCACCAGGAAAAGAAAGAAAAAATACCCAGGTATGTTCGTGCCCGGGCATGCACACTGATATTTCTCAAGGTGGACCGGTTTGATAAAAATTATGACCTTTTTCCCTCTACCCTATTTTATTTTCCAGTTCTAAAAATATTGCAAGTGCCTGAGGCGTAAGTCAGAGCAAACCTCCATTATCACTCCAGAGACTTGGCACTTTGCTCATTAGGCTTCTTAGGATCTAACTGAGTGACCTTGTTTGGTGGGAAGGCACAGATGGAGTCTGTCAGTAAATCTTGTTAATGTAACAAGTATTCCTACTGTTAGATGAGGTTTGCACCTCATACAAGCGTTCCTAGCCCGAGTAAACAACCACTATTCCCTCCTTCCAATGTCGGCCCCCTTATTTCATGCCACCAGGTACTCCAGCATTTGTTTTTACTGTGAATTACCAAAAAAAGAACATCTCGCTGTGAGTGTAGGAGGATCTTTCTCTCAAAGGCAGTCATGCACCTCACTTCTAGAAAAAGTGATGTTTTCTTTTAAATTTGGATGTGTTACCTGATAAACACAAAAGCTTTCTTCTGCTGTGAATCTTTTCCTGAGGTTGAGAAATACTTTTATGATAGGAATGCAGGTTTTTTCCTAGATTCATGCTCACACAGTTTACTGTACAATATAAATAACTAATATATAAATAATAAGTGAAAGGTTTATCTATGGGACAATTTTAAGTGGTTTAAAATTTTAGGATGTAGCCAATTTAGTTTCTGTGAGAAAATAAAAAGCTGGTTTATAAGTACATTCGGCTTCTAAAGGGCAATGCTAAAAATGTGACACCACCTTAGTTCAACGAACACCTTTGGGTAAAAGAGAGGGATGCAACAGTAACTGAAATATTTAAGTAAAATTCAATGTTGTGGCCCTGAACACCAGGACAAGTTTCACGCTGTACAAGCAGCCATATTTTCTAAGTGTTTTGCATTGTTGAAGTACAGCAGCAAAGCTAAGAGTGGTCGAATTAGGGACTCCCATTTTTCAGTTCTATCTTCAGATATATTTACTCAGTTTCCCATCCAAATGCAATTGTGAAGACATTGTTCCAAAGCAACAGCTTTGCATATTTTGAAGTGATATTCCATCCTGGTTTGCAGATGAAAGAATCAAGCTTGAAGTCAGAAACCGGGATGAATTTCTGTTGTCTCTTCCATAACCACTTGGTTCTACAGGCTAGTTCAGGGCTCCAACACTCAGAATTTTGAGCCCAAATTAAAGAAAAATAAATGTTCTGCTTTCCTATACTTGCAGGAAGGGGTGACTGCAGCAGGGTCTCTGTAACACCTGATGGGATTGCTGAGAAGGAAGAAAGAGAACAGACAGAAGCAACCACACTGCTTTTACTTCTGCCTTCCACCCTCATCCCTCTCCTAAAAGCCAGCAAGGTTCTGCATTTGAAAGCCAGCAGTGTTCCCAGCCTTACTAAGGTTTATAGTGCCTGCTTGTTTGTTTTTAAATATGCTAATTTGTCTTATTCCATGTGTATTTCTGCCAAGTTCTTATTGCTTCCAAGGTTCTAACACTTTTTTATTAGTTAAAACTCCTCTTTGCTACTTGCTACTGTAGGGATTATAAAAAGAAATTAAATTTAAGATACCAAAGATCATCACAGGCAGAGGAATAAAACCTCCCTGCAAGCTTAATTAAAACAAGAAGATGGTCTGATAACAGATAATATGTTGCTAACTAGGCACCAAAGGTAGGAGCAGGCCTGTAGAAAAGGATGTGCTATCATTATTAAAATCTTTAAGTTGCATGGAAGTTGGTGTCCAGATCCTGATACCACAGGAATGGTAAAGGCTTCTCAGGATCTGATGGGAAAGAAATGAGCAGAGTATGTTAAGCAGATAAATGGAACAGAGGAAGCTGTTCTAGGCAGAAATGTGCTGGAAATGTTTGTTTTGAAGCAGAGTCCTGGCAAACTGTTTTCAACATTGTTGTTGGTAAGGTTTGAATAACACTGGCTTATCTTGATCTTGGCTTCAGGTTTTTAAGCAAGTGAAATTATGCCCTGGTATGATCCATGGCCCCAGAGATTTGTGTCACTTTCCTTTGCCTGTGCTAAGAGGCTAAAAAGTCACCTAATTTGTGTTGCTTGCTCATTTGAAACTACTCAATAGTGTAGAAATAACTACGTCTGGTTTCGGACAATACAACTTTAGATAATTCCTTGGATAAAATCCTCCCTCAGAATGTGCACGTAGATAATGGGTACACTTCACAGGAAATATATCCTGGTCAGCACAAGTTCTGTAAATGAAATAATAATAATAATAAAAAAAGTTTGAAAATATATTTTAGCTTTGCCTGTTCCTCAGTGAGGACTAATTAGGACTTGCCTGTTGTGAAGACTTCTCAAAGACATGAGCTGATATTTGTGCCAATTTTGTGCGCTGGAGTAAAATGGAAACAGTGCAAAATGAGCTTTTTTTATTTCTGAGATTGGTAGGTCAGGATTATCAAGCCCTTTCTTTCACTCGTCCCTGTTCACTCGAGCTATTTTCTTGTGAGAGTGGCTCTGTATTGCAGTGATCAGTGTATTCCAGGTGTCCTGTCCCGTGTTACTATCACTGTAGGTGCCTGCAGTAATGAAATAGCAAGGCTTAGCAATTCTTCCTGGTAATAGTTTGTTCTCATAGTTAATTGACACAGCCATGGAAGCAGAGCCTCAGATTGCTTCTGCATCTCTGTGGACACACTCGCAGAGAAAATATTCTGGTCCTAGGAAATACCATTCCCTTCCACTGATAGGCCCTGCAATGAAAGCCTGGGGCAGCTGGAAGAAGTGGAGCCTGAAATTCAGATTGCCATCATTTTATCAAAGCAAAACTACTCTTCCCGCCCCCCCCCACCCCAGGAAATTCATAAGATATTTCCATTGCTAGCTGATTTTACCCAATTCATCCTAAACCATCCAGATTTTTTGTGAGGTGTTGTTTTTCATTACATTCAAATGCAATTTTCCCTGAATAAAAATTCTCCATTTGTACTGTCTTATTATTGTTTTTTTAGCTAACTTGCTAAATTTAGAAATGAAAACGTGTTTGGCAATGATTAAACTATTCTCAGACAGAAAACTTTAATGCAAGGGCTATACTTTTTATCTCTATGTGGAGTTTCTGCGTACAGCCATACTTGACAAATCCTTGAATGACTGAGATGTTGGTTTCTCAAACACCAGAGCAAGTTTACCGTTGATTATGGTCCCCTGGAATTGTCCTGGAGCAACATTTCACTTCACAAGGCTGGATTTGCTGCTAACAGTACACAGTTATTTACTGTTTATTTCTTGAGGTAACTGTGCTTATTTCTATAAATTGGGATTAGGACTATTTTATTTCTCATCAGTAATTGGTAGCTCACAAAACACCCATTAGATGTTTTCAGATTTTTAAAAATACTGAAGGGGAAATGAAAAATTATCATGACATCATTCATTTAAGCATCATTGTTTTCCTTCCTACAGGCCACTGTCAACACCTTTAAAACAAGATCTGAGAGCAAAATCTATGAGCTGCTATTTTGGAAGGTTCCTGATTTCATTTAAATCCTTGCAAATCCAGTGTAAGTCCATTAAAGTGTATGGATAATTGAAAACTTTCCACTGAAACTAGTTTTATATGTGGGGAAAATAATATTTTTTTACAAAATGAGTCCTCCTCCTTAGAAAAACCTCAGCCAAAGAAAAAAGAGAACAATGCTCTGGTTTTCATAGGAAATGTTAACAAAAAGTGATCTAATATTACTTTTCTCTAGTATCACATGATACACAAAATCATCCTACCAGGATTCTGGACCTTCATAATGACTGGCATCAGCTCCAGTGTCCTTGATGTGTGTCATGGCATGGATTATTGCTCAAATCAATACAAAGCAATTTCCAGTCAAGGGGAACAACTGTCCATTGGTTCTTTCTGATCCATTTGCAGATAGTATCCCTGCAGCCTCCCATGGATTTGCAGCTGCTCAATTACAGTCTAATTGTACGACCCCCGCAGGGCGACACCCAAGGAGCGCTTGCGGTGCACGGTGACATTCAGAACAAAGCAAACACGGTCAAGTCTGCAGTTCACACGGGAAGGGCAAGCAGATCATGTGAAAATGAAGATGTCATGGTAAGGTACGGATGTCACATATGTTCTTTACACCTGTAAAAAGAAATCATGATCCCATCTGTTTTTCCCACACTGCTTAGGTGACTGGAAGTGGTCAGCACCACTGAGGATGTCATATTCCATTTGGCAATAACTGAAAATTTTGTTTCAATCTCAAGCTGCCTCAGAAAGTTTAATATGAAAAAGTATGTTTTGTTGTCAGTTATATTATTTTTAGTGCTTTTTACATAAACAGCTTTCTTAGTTTTAAAATAAAGTTGCCCAGATACCAAAAATGTTGTCTTGTCTTGTGATATCTGAGGATGCAGTTCCTGTTCAAAACTTCAGTTCCTGGCAGCAATGTTTTTTACAAAAAAACCCCCAGTTTTTTACAAAAAACTCTAGGATATTTGTATGGCTCTAAAATGCCCACTCTGCCTCATCAACTTATTTTAAGACACACAGAAATACTGTTTGTTTCTTATCTACAGGAAAAAGAGTAAACCAGAAGAGAAGAAAATAACCAGTAGCTTTTACAGAAAAGTTCCTGGAGAATTTCCTATTTAAAGCTAAGCAAACATCTCGTAGTGGTGCTAGTGTGCTAGACAACACCATGAGTCACTGGGGAAATTGGAAGGCACCTTCAATCTTCTAGATATTCCAGGTTTGGGAATATTTGCTATAATAGAAACTGGCCGAAAGCAGTAGTTTTATGGGAGGTAGCCTTCAGACCCCACCGTACGCTACCAAATACAGCTTGTCCAGGGAATACTCCTTTTTGTCACGCACAATTGTGTTGTGGAATTACAGGAAATTGGTTGGACAGAGAGCTTCTACCAAATTCCCAGGTCTGTCTCCTATGATGCTTCCGATCAGGATAAATTATTCCATTTGCAGGATGTTGTGATGGTGTTATGCCAAAAGGTTTGAAGAAAGCTCACTTATAATACACCATTTCTGGTGTGGCTTTAGATATTTTACTGCTTATTTGAAACAATATTTGGACATTTTGCTATCCACTCTGGAAAACCTTTTTAATATACATTTCATATCACATCCATCTTAAGGAATGCCTCAAAGCAATTACTGTAACCTAAGGAGCCAACAAATAATATATATATGAAAATGATGTATGCATAAGTAAGAAAATGGAGAGCTAAGAAGATAATTCCACCAGTCTATATCATCTTTTTCCAGACTAATGTTTTAAAAGAGCAGCACATTGTTCTTTGTGACAAGGCTTTTCAACTTGCCCAATAAGATTTTCCTTATGTCCTAGGGATGAAAAAAATAGTTAAAAACCAAACTAGGACATAATCCATGCAATTTGAAGAAACAGGTGAAACACAAGAAGACAGTATAGTGAAAGTCATAGACTGACAGGGAAAGAATCTGTAAAACAGAGATGTCAGTGCTCATTACTATCATCATTTCTACCACTGATATAATATAGACCATGATTCTTCAAAATATTAATCATAAGCCACATTTCAAGTACATGAGCCAATCTTTCTTTCTTAGAAAATGTGCTTATTGCTTTTGTAGTTACTAAGATTCAAGAATACACTTCAGATGTGCTTTCTTAAGTGAGATTGCAGTGGCAAACAGCATATTCTAGAGCTTTTGCTTCAAGTGTTTCCACTTCCGATTGTACCTCCACTCCTTCTCTTCAGAAACCCTTATTATTCAGAAATAAATCCCTCCAGAGCATTCTTGGAGGTTTTTCTATGATAAATGTTATAGAAGGGCAGGTGTGTGCCATGTCAGATTGCTGTAAAAACATCGCTGCCAGGAACTGAAGTTTTGAACAGGAACTGCATCCTCAGATATCACAAGACAAGACAACATTTTTGGTATCTGGGCAAGTTTATTTTAAAACTAAGAAAGTTGTTTATGTAAAAAGCACTAAAATACTATAACTGACAACAAAACATACTTTTTCATAATAAACTTTCTGAGGTAGCTTGAGATTGAAACAAAATTTTCAGTTATTGCCAAATGGAATATGACATCCTTAGTGGTGCTGACCACTTCCAGTCACCTAAGCAGTGTGGGAAAAACAGATGGGATCATGATTTCTTTTTACAGGTGTGACCCCATACCCTCAGCTTGCAAATGCTTCAAACTTTTTAAAATAGAAATGATAATATGTCTTATCTATTTCCTTCTCATCCTGCAGCTTAAAAGAGTTTGGTTATCTTGTATGCTTTTGCCTCTTTTCTCCTTGCTTGCAGTTTGGAAGAATGGGGAAATGTGGCTTCCTTGAGGCATGGAAAGAGCTGATAGGAATGTTTCCTCTCCAACTTGACCTTGTTCCTAGAAATAGTCTGTTCCACAGTCATCTGGGGGACAACTGAGTGTCTCTTTGAGTCCCCAGGGTTTCTGTCTCCTATCAAGAACTGTGACCACAACAGAAAGACTGGAGCACAGGCAGCAACAGACCATCCCAAACTACAGTTTGAATGTTGGTGCACTTTCCTTGGGCAGGATTGGATACTACAGGAGAGTGCAGAGACTGGAAGGCAGATCTGAAGTGATTACAGCAGGCTGCATTGCTAAACAGCCACTCACATTCCATGAGGTGCAGTCTGGTATTCCTAGTTAGTTGAAATTACAGTTCCTGTGCCTGGAATACAAATGTCTTAACACAAGGACAGCAGTACAATCTCACCACGTTCTGGATGGCTTTCCACTAAGCACTTGTCAATAGCTTTATTCTTTCCTGTGCAAATGGTCAGGTTAAGCCCAGCATGCATGAGCTTTCAGTACCTGCTCTGGGAGTACATACTACCCATGGAGATAAGGATTTCTATTCAAAATTGTACTCTGGGCAGGACATACTAGATTCCCTCTGTACATGGGCTAGAGGAGATGTGATTTGACCACTTCCAATTCTGGAAACTTGGTTAGGATCCTAAGTCAGAAATCATAAAACCAATCCTGAATGCTGCTACTGAAAAAAAAAAAAAGAAAAAAATAGTCAGGCTGCGTGCATATGCTGAAATGAAGGTTTGCAGTTCTGTCCAGTGACAGAGAACCCGTGGGACTCATATCAACTGCACTTGGACAAAGCAGAAGAACACTGCTTCCTAGTGATAGAGAAGCCATTTATAGCCTCCATCTGCTGGTGAGCACACAACCCAGGCTTTCAGTCTCTTGCTCTCTGTAGGGAGCTGGTTCAAGTCAGTCACCTTAGACTGAGACAGATCAAAGGTGTCAAAGTCTGGAGTCCTTTCCATCACTCTTCAGGAACCAGCACTCTGAGCCAGCCAGGAGTTAACATACAGTGCTTCCAGCATGGCTGCAATTACAGTAATCCCTTTTATTTTGCAAAAACACACATAAATGTCCATACCTGCATAAGTCTGGCTTTGACATATCCATTCAGTACTCTGCCTCATGTTTCCCTAGTCTCTCCCTCCAGCTTCCATGGGCAAAGCACCATCTGACTCCCTGGCATTCTGTAGAGCCACACTCACCAGCCTGCTGAGTCTGTTAAAACAACTCTGTTGTTGTTGTAGCCCAGAATATGTTTTTTCTCTCCACGAGGAAAGTCTCAGAGACACGAGTTGATTTCCAAGTTTTAAACTGTGCTAGATGCAGTAGGTTTTACAGAAGGTCACCCACTACTGATTAAAGAGAATAGCTTTCCTTCCATGCTATAATTTAATCCATTGCTCCTTGCCAGTTCTGTACCTCCACTTGCTAGGCCTGTTATTACCTTTTTCCCAACCCTTTTCTACAGCATGGAAGATTTCCTTCTATCGACAGATAGGAATGGAAATACTTTTACTAATGGCATTTTATGATTTTCTTATGAAAAGGGAAAATATTCTGATTAAAAACCTTGACATTAAGTTTGGAATAATCTACCAATCAATTTCTCAGATGACAAGCTGATAGAAGGCAGCATGTATCTAAAGAGTTTACAATCATATCCCTGTGTTATCTTAATTAATGCAGTAAGACCTGTGCACATAATTCACTATTTTCATAAGATATTGACAGCTGACCTCATTTCTCCATGGCATTTTTAAAATGCATTTATTACGTTGCATTCAGTGTGCAAACTTAAAGAAATCCTCTATTACAGAAGAAATGCACATATTGCGATATTTACTTATAATAATTAGTCTCAAGGTGATCTGAGAGATACAAACCAAAGGAATAGAATGAGAGTCCATGAAGACAACAAATGAGTGTGGTACAAAAAGTTATGCTGGTAGTATTAGTCACACTTTTCACCAGTGAAAAGGAAATGAAGGCCTTCTACATCAACCATTCCTGTTGCTATTCATTTTTTAAAATTTGTTTTCCTCTGGCCAGTGCTTTCAGTTTGCTCAGGATAGAAAGAAACAGAAGGAGAAAGAAAAGGAGAAAGAAAGGAAGAAGGAAGAAGGAAGCAGAAACTTCTGCTTTTTACTAATTCAATTTTTTTAGTGAGGAGTCCATAGCATTTTCTGGACAAAGGTGACACACACTTTAAATTGCATGAGCAATTAAAAACACATTACTGTGGACACTGGCAACTCACTTAATTTCAGAGTTGTAAAAAATACTTGAATATGAGAAGTTAGAAAGTACTGTTGCTGTAATTTATTGATTTAAATAGAGATTTCTGCTTCAAAATGGCCATTCCATCAGCCAAAGTGCCAATCTGACTGCTGACCAAGGCAAACAGAACAAGCTATTTCAATATCAGTAAGATGGCCCCCTTTTGATTTGTTCTTTTGCGGGTTTTTTAGCTTGTCCAATTGACACGTGAACACAAAAAGGCCCAAATCCATGAAGTATGGTTATATTGTCCACACAGACTGTTGGAAAATCTTGTAACTACTCTCTGGTACTAAGAATAGTAAAGACATGAGAGATTTTGCCACTCTACTAGATTTTTCTCATCTGAGTCATCCAGTTTGGTGTGAAGAAGACCAGCACATCCACAGACAATGGGCATGAATCAGCCCCAGCTGTGAAGCTCCTTGTGAGGAGCAGGTGGGAGAAGAACTGGTCCCAGTGTGGTCACACAGGCTCTGGCTTGGCTCCACAGGGAGCTGCAGCTGCTCCTCCCTCCAAGCTGAGCACCAGCATTTCAAGCTTGAGAGCTGTTCTGAGCTGTTGTTTGTGGCCAGGTGGGGTTTATTTGTGTAAGGTGGGCCAACAGACAGCCTGGCTGCTAATCAGGTTCCTGATTTTCACAAAGTCAGCTTCTTTTCCATCTGTCCCTAGGGGCTGCACTGGTGCTCTCTATTGGCTTTCATGCTTCACAGAGGGACTTTTTTAACATTAGCCCAAAGGCTGGCTCAAAAATGGTGCTTTTCCGTGGAGCATGAAAAGCAGCAGGGAAAAACAAAACACCTATGGTTCCTGGGGAAAACCTGGCAGGTGGTGAGAAGCCGAATCCTCTTTGCACTGAAGTGAAATCTCTCAGATGGAGCGAAAGGACAGATGGAGCAAGACAGAAAAGTAGTTCCAATGTTGTATGGCACTGAAGTTTAGAAAAGAGTGATACAGAACTTAGCAAGAAGCCACCAATGTGACTGGAGCCATCAAGGGAGGGACAGCATTTTACATCTACATCCTCACTCAAACAAGGTGGTGTGAAGCCAGTGTAAGTCTGAATTCTACCTGGCCCTTCTACAGCGTAAGATGCTAAAGTGTATCATACCACAAAAACGTCCCTTATGTCTTGGGACTGTGACCACACATGGACTGAAAGAATAAGGAGGATTTTCTCACACCTTGCAACGTTCCACAGGAATCAGCAATAATGTGTTACACAAGGAAAAAAAGAAGAGTGCATATTTCAGCCAACGCTTTGTCCTCCATATTAATTGTAACAGCCTCCCGAAAGATTTGCTCTTTAAAGCTCATATTTTCATGCAATTCACCACACACTCTTCATATTGCTCTCACTGCACTCTTCTTCAACAGCTTCCTGAACACTTAATAATCTTGACTCTTGACATTTAAGAATCTGTTTTGCTTCAGAAAAATGCCAAACCCACCACACTAATCTCCATCTTACCTCCCTCACTGCTCCCTCTCCCACTTGTACCCCAGATGGGCCCTGGAAAATTTTCTGTGTGATTTTTTTTTTATTTTTCCTTTTTAAGCTTCCTTATCTAAAAAAACTCCAACCAATTTTCCAACCAATTTTTATATGAAAATCTCAAATTTTCTCCCAATTTTCCAGTCCCAAACAGTGCCAGATACTATTTCTTAAAACTGCATATAGTTTTCACTGTCACACAGCTATTCTCCAAAGCTGCTGTTCACCTGCTTCTCAACCTTCTACACGTTTTTGCTCTCAGCTTTTACAAGTGCCCTCATTATTACCTAAATTTCTCAGCCACCTTCTGTGATTCCTCCTCCAGCAAGTGTTGACAGTGGGAAGAGAGAAAAAGAAAAGTCCAGTGCAGCTGTTCCAGTCTCCTCCCACCCCCTTCCCCAGTGATATTCACACCTTCCTCTCTTCACAGAGGAGACTTTCAAGTCTGTTTTTTTTCCAAAACATCATCAGCTGGTTGCTTATTCACAGGAAGACTGTGTGGAAAATCCTATGGGATACACTGCAATAACAATTTTATCTATTCTGGGATTTAGGAAGATTTCCCTCACCACACAGGATTTTTGGGTCCATTACAAATACAGTTATGAGAAATACTGTGTGAGCTCCTGTGACTGAAGCTGCTAGAGGTCAGGCAGCTGACCTTGTCTCCTGACTTTCAGATAGTAGGAATCAAGACCAGGACAGAATTTTGAATCATCACCTTTCAGGTTGCTCTGGTTTCAGTCCATGCCTGGATCCAAGCTCAGACCCACGGAATTTCTATTTTCAAACAATAAATCCTCATGATCCACTTCAGCACTCTTGCAACTTGCCTGGTAAATCAAGGCAAAATAATAATAAGAGAAAATAGTGACAAATGTTACCTTTCAAAACACTCAGATATTAAGCTGCCTACTACTCAAACTAACACCCAGTTAGGTTGTTTGTAATGCTAAAATATTATATTTATCTACATACTCATGCCTACATGTACATCTAATCATATGTGTTTGTATAAATATAATTGTACATGCAGACACTCTATAGGTGCAATAAAAATACTCAAAAAGCACTTTATTCACTGGTTGAAACAGAATATTGAGGTGTGCCAGAATCAACAGACACAGCAGGGGAAGCTGTGTTTTGTGTTGAGGAAGGATTTGCTCCTCTTTTGTTCCTGTTTCTTGTGGGAGTGGTCGTTACTTGTTAGCTCATCTTGACCCTACATGAAAACAAGTGAAACTTGTGAAAATGAAAACAAGCAAACAATTCTCTACAAGTTTAAACACATTTTGTTGCTTGTGCTCTGTTGACAGAGCCAAGTAATTTTTAATTTTGCCAGTGTTTGCAGGCTTGTTTCTATATTCGTGTCTTGAAAATACGATTACAAAACCCAATTCACTGGCTGTGAACTTTTGATCAAAAGTTTGGTTCTCAGAAGCAGTTAGTCCATGCCCAGAACTTGATGGACTCCAGTAGGAGCTGCGAAAAGATTGGGTTCTAGATGACCAAAAAAAATAAAAACCAAACTAGATACCAATAACACATTGTCAATGTTTAATTTTTCACATCTCCCATTTTAACCAATTTTGGTTTGATATACTGCGGATGAATAAAAGCAGTGTTGTGTTTTGTACAGAGGCTGCTTTCTACTTGACATTCACATGGGGAAAGTGCAAATGATATTTCCCTCATTCATTTTGGAATTGCTGTGAGTTACACAACTGAACTTACAGCATTATAAATATAAATGAACTAAAATAAGCCAAACAAACGCTTTTGGGATGCTCCTCACCTTCCTGAGCTGGTTTCAGAGATACCCAGGCAGTGTGGTCCTGAGACAGCCACTAGAGGTTTAGGAAATATTCAGCCAAAAAGTTTAGGAAGGAGAAGCCAAACATCACCTTGCACTTAACTAATGTTGCTTATAGGTTACAAGGAGGTAAGGCTCCATAAAAGAAAACAGCTCTGCACCTATTCTCCTACAACCTACAAAAATTAGTAAAAGATACATTATTATCTAAGGAGGAAGAAGACTTCATAATTTCCCATTCTCCCTGACAAACTGAAACAAAAATCCCTTGCTATTGATAACTGAAATTTGCCCCCCCTGCTGCTATGGTGGAATAATGTCTGTTTCCTGAGATCAGAGTCTGCTGTAGGCTACCATCTCTACCCTCTACAGGTAAATTGACATAAAAATAAACAGCCATGTTAGTCTGTGTCTCTGCTTCCCACCAAACCCTCTCAACTGGAAGAAACTGAAGAACAAGGCATACCCTCATTAAATAAACCTGCCAAGCTCAGGGACTGACTGAAATATTCCTTCTCCTTGTGTTGCAGCAGCTTTCTTTGAAACAAAAAGGCAAAAAACTCCAAGCCCAGCTGTTGTCAGTGCTCTTTGTGAGTCACTGAGCAGCAGATGCTGAAAGAGCTGTGTTTCTAAAGGCAACACCTGCTGCTGAACCTGAATTTCCAAGCTGCAGCATTGTACATATACAGAGAGAGCAACTGACCAGGTGCATATCACTAACAGCCACTCTTAGGGTAAAATCAGAGAGAGATTGTCAGCACAAAATTGTAACCAAAAGCTCTGGAGCCACTACAAAATTTGCAGCAGTCCAATGGCATGGAATTTCTTCAGAAAGCAAAAGAATTGCAATTATTTAACTTATTTTCTTTCATTGTTAGACAAACACTTTGAAGACCACCGTGACTTTTCCAACACGTACCTGTGTCTCAATTCAGACTCAAATTTAGTGCTGTCTTAGGCAGAAATTTTAGAAAAATGCTGTTTCTGTTTGCAAAAGCAACATATATAAAAAAAATAATTCTCCCCTTCTTTATGTACACAATGAGTTTACATGGTTATCATATAAAACTGTTTACTGAACAAATTCAGCATAAACCCAAATATTTCTCTTTTTGGAAGGACAGAAGGAAAGTAAAGATTATTTCTAAACTGGAATCAATTTGTTTGTCTGACCGACAGTACAATATTCAAAAATTTTATATTAATATTATTGATATTAATTTTTGTATTATACTTTTTTATTAAACAGTGTAGAAGTCAATAAATTTTAGTACCTGGCAAAAAAAGAAAATAGCAGCACAGGCACTGCTTTAAGGTACCCAGTTTCAAAACAAACATATTATAAAACTTTGGCCCTAATTGCACGCACCCATGAGGATCCCACTGCCCACCCAGCCTCCCTGCTTGCCTGGGGACTAAGTGGACTGGCACAGATCCTGGGCAGACTTTTCAGAGTGGCTTCTTATTTCAAATTTTCTAAGTCTTTGTTGGATTTTTGGTTACAAACCACTACTGCTACCTAATCCTGGCAGCTATGTACATCCAGTATCTCCTGGACAGAAAGTACAGCAGAGTAACCAAGTGACAATGTGTCACCACAGCTTAGGAAACAAGCTTGGCTCAAACAAAATACTCTTAATCCTCAGAAAGATGGTTCCTTGTGATCAGAGGACAGTGCAGTGTCACAGCTAAATCTCCTCAGCACCTTTCAATACCACGGTTAGCCTGCATCTCCTTTTTTTCTCAAATTACTTTTCCTCCCCAAACTTATTCCTCCCTTTCATTTCTGTTGCTCTGTATTGTTACAGTGCATTTTGTAGCCATTTACACCTGTGTGAGGTATGTGGCAAACAATGCTGCAGGTAAAGATCTCTTGGTGCGGGAGGTGACTTTCTACATCCAGTGTGAGCTCACGTGAGGTCCGTGCCTGTTTCCAGCGGTTTATTGTGGGTTCACAGGTACGAGAGGAACAGACCCATACTCGTACCCATACATACATGCATCTGCAAGAAACTGAGTAGGAAAAAAATAAACCAAACTTTTTAAAGTTGTCTGAATATACTGCATGAATTGCCCAAGCCCAGATTCCCAGCCAGCGTCAGGCGGCGTTGTAAAACTGAAGCCAGGCGGGATGTGCAGAATTTAGCAAACTTGACATATTTTCTCAGCTCTGCACGCTGGGAAAACTGTAACACTTATCACATTTGTCTCCTGAGTGGTGTGTTTCACCTTTTAATGTCACACAGTGCAGAAACACACCCGTAGTTGTAGTGCATCTGCACTTACGTTTACATTCTCCGAAATATTTTTTGTATGTGGCCTGACATCATAACTGCACCAGTTGCTCACACCTCTGTTCCCCAAAAATGAGTATAGTTTTCTTCTGGGTTTGTTTTTTGAATTTTTTTTTTCAGTTTTGGTATTTTTCTTTTCAGGTGGAGAGGATCTTCTGACAATCTCAATTGTAAATTAATTTCTCCTTTTCATAAAATTTATCACTATAAGAGCATGTGGGCTTTAATCACATTCCTTTCATGCTGTAGCTCAGTTGTGTGTTCCTAAAATCTCCAGCTGGGTTTCTCACTCCATGTACAGCATTAAGCACAAATAGGGTGAATTTAAAGACCAAAGCCATACTTCATAAGACCAACGTAATGGATCTGATTCAAATATTTTTGTGGAAACAAGTCCCTAGTTCTGAGTGCATTGCTCATGGTGATTTCTTTCAGACTCATTTACTGATTCCGTGAAAGCAGCCTGTATTTTCATTTCGTAAGTTCAGTTTACTGGTTTCTTTTAGCAGGTTTTTTATTGTGTTGCCTACTTACCCCACAGCAATGAAACCCCAGCACCAACGTCACCTGAGGTACCAATTAAAGCATTATGAAAGGCTAAAGCACACAGCGCTCACGGGAGAGTGCTGCTGAACAGAAGACTGGTAATTAATGTGGTAACTTGATATAACTGCTCAGCTCTCCTGTGAACCTTGAACTTTGGCTGTCTACTGATTCATTGCTCTAAGAAATTATAATACCAGTTAGGAAGCACCAGCACTGGTCTTAATACAACCTGTGATGCACTCTTGTCTTAGGGAATGTTAATTTACCAGAGCAAAGTGGTCTCTATGGTAACCAAGCCCACAAGGTTTATCCCCCAGTAACCAGAGTCCATTACAGTCAGTGTCTGCTAAGGCACTCACCCTTACACGCTGAAAGGAGTTGTTTCTGTGTGGAAACAACAGCAACAAACATCCCAGTGACTATTCAGCGCAGCTGTGTTCCTCAATTTCCTTTAAAAATCATGTCCCCTCTACATCTGATAAGTTATTAATTTCTTTAATTCAACCTTTAAAAAACCATGGAACAATTAATTTGCTAAAACCAAACATAAGTTTTCTGCCTCTGTAAGCAGAGAAAAATCAGATGTCATGGATCTGATCTGGAGGCAGCTGGAGACACAACAGTTTTAACCCCTTTTTCCAATTCTGGCCTCTAAAAAGACATTTTTGAGAGCTGAGAAGAATGTTTATGGCATATTCATAGGCATAGGTGTCTATTCAAGTCTTGCAGAATTGCTAAAATAGGAGATTAAATTTGCCTGTTTTCATTTATACTTTCTAAAGGGAAAAGATGGGCATTTCGAATGAAGAGTCTGGTTTCTACAAAGGTTTAATAACTCAACTGACACTCTTCAGTTTCTACTCAGAGGATCTCCAGTTACAGGAGGGCTCAAGTGACCCGAGATGACTCCTAAGCTCTCAAACTCAGGCTCATTTCTCCCCACACCCCTTTGTGTATCAGCTCCCTTCCCCTGTGCCCTGATTTCCACACCGGAGAGTCTCAAACCCATGGGCTGGGGACGTGGTAGCTTACAATTGCAGGAAATACCAAAAAATTGGGATTTCCTCCCCAAGTGTGAGGTGGCTTTGCTGTTGCTAAAAGAGAACTTTGTGAACTAAAACTTGGATGTACCTTCTCCTAAAGCCTTCTCTCCTGGGTATGTCTGGGTGACTTCTGCTGCTGAAAAGATTTTTTTTGGTGTAAAGTGTTCTGATAAGTCCATGAAATTCAGTGGTAAATTGAACAGCAGCAGGTGCATGCATATCCTTCAAGCCCCACACCTCCACAGGCTGAGGTGTGGGCACAGGAAGCCACAGTGCATTCGGTTTCAGGGTCTGAGGGGCATCCTGGTGACTATTCAGCTTCTTTCTGTGTCTGTTCAATCAAATTGCACATACTTCAAACATTTTCTGTTTTTCAAACCTGGCCCATGCAACTCTGTAAATGACAGTGCACTAAGAGGTTACCTTGGGCAAGCTTGTTACCTTTTTTGTTTTAAAAGCATTTTGGGGGTTCTTAAAATCTTTGTCAAGCGTAATGATCCAAAGCAGTAATTTCTACAGGCATTCCATGAACTCTCTGTTTGCTAACATGTCTCAGCTTATGGAGTCAGTGCACATTGTTAAAAAGGTGACAGTGCCAATGTGGCTTTTTCCAAATAATTCTGTCAGTTTTAAGGACATATGGGCCTCGGAGTGGCTGCATATGTCTGAATGGGAATATGCATCTTCACTGTGGCAGCTATAACATTATCCAATAGATTTTGTTCTCAGTTGCTTAAAAACATGAGTACACAAACAGAAGCTCATCATGATGAGCTAATTTCAACTTCTGTTACGATATTTCTAGGCTTATTTTCAATTTTCAGAATGAAGAATCGTGTTACCCCAGGCCCCTGCTGGAGTTACACACAGCACCACAGTCCCATGGCTCTGCTAGGAGCACCTGAATCCTGGGATAAGCTGGCATACCATGGCCCTGATACGTGTCAGAAAAAAACCTCCACCAGTCTGGCATAAACAAACTCCTCTCCTGGCTCAGCCATGCCCTCTGTCCCTCAGGGACCTCCCTGCAGTCAGAGAGAGACTCAAGAGGACCGCTAGAACACTGACTTCTAGGAAAGTTTTAGCAATAAACTCACCTGAGCAACAGCTGTCAACATTGAACAGAAAGGTAAATTAAATCCACAAAATTATGGGGTTTTTAACTGTGCACAGGACTTTTACAAGTGAATGCCAGCTAGCATGTGTCTCTGGATATATGGCTTTAGATGTGGAAAACTTATGCCATAGGAAAGAAAAATCTGTGTCCTACCTAAACAACTTGAGAGCAGCTGACATGTGGATAACTTTTGCCTTACTTTGGTCCTGGCTAAGGAGCATAATGAAAAAAACAAGGCAGAGGGGTGACAGGTTCTGGACACCCATGAAATGGAGAGATGCAACTGTTGTTGCAAGAGCTCACAATCCAAGTATTATCTTGTGCCAATCTTCCAAGTGCCTTACATCCCTAATATCAATCACAACTGCAACTCCTGACATTTGAGGCAAACTATGAATAAAAATGTTTGTGTGACTTAGTCATGAGCTCACTAGATTTATTGTAATTGGTGCTGTGTTTGCAGGGACACCTTCCCTAATATCAATCAGCAGACTCATAATTTATATTCTGAGGATCTATCTCACACCATGTGCAACCTTATGAAATTTACATTCCTTATACCTTTTCTGATTTTTCCTAAATATTTTGGTCTCTTTCTCAATTTTTCTCCTAGCTAGGAACCATGAAGTTATAGTGAATTACAGTGTCAGTGAAACCATAAATTGTTGTAGAAAGATACCTCTTTTTGCTAGTTATCAGCCAAGAGATGGCCTTATAACTATTTGTTTGTTTAATGATTTTATATACGTTATTGTCAGGCTGAGTGACAGTAACAAAGATAAAACAACCAAGAAAAGATAAATAACAGGAAACAGAAAATGAAGGAAATAATGCAAACACTATTAGGAGCTCCAATGGACCACAGACTTGAGACTGAGGATGATGAATGTGATAACCTGAATACAAATGAATTCCAAATAATTCTTCCTTGTTGCTCACACTTGCATTTATCTACTTGATTTGGATAATTTGTACAACTGGAAGGTAATTTCCTGTTAAAAAAATGTGATAAAATGCTTTCATTGCAGCGTGTGTACCTCCATGCATGAGCTAGTCTGGAAAAGTCAGAAGTATGGTAATGAAGTAACAGTTTGAGGTCTATGTACAAATAAGGAATAAATAAAATGCTGAAGAGAAAGCAAGTGAGACTGCCCCTTTTCAGGAGTTATCCTCTCTAAGAATCAGTGGTGAATGTAACTCCAGGAGGACCAATTCATAAAGTATCAAAGACAAAACTAAAACACACCTATTTTAATCCAACTTTTGAGTAAGTTATACAACCAAAACCTTGACCAAGAAGGATTATTAAATAATCCATTATCAATTTGGTAAGTGATGCTTTTTAAATAGGAAAGACAGCTGGAAACAGCTTTTGCACAGAGGGTTCAAAGCCCAGTTTGAGGGTTGCACAGAGGGTATCAAAGCCCACCATTCCCAGTTTACTAAAGACGAAAAGACTCAGCTACAATCTGACCTACATCAGATGGAGTTTTACAGTGGGTGAATGTGGTAGCACAGATTCTTTCCCATGGGAATTTTTCTCTTCTTCTCCCTGTGTTCTATAAATAAAGATAAGGTTTGGATGTTATTGAAACTGTCTCTGGAAAGATGGGCAGTTCTACCTGGCCTATGGGCCTAGGGGGAGGTTTTGAATTGACCCAATCCGGAGAAACTTTTAAAAGTCTATATAAGTTTTAGAATTAAATAATAAAATCAGAATTCCGCCTCACCCGATCCAGTCTGGTTCTTGCACTCGGCTAGCGCTCAACAGCGACAGGTGAAGACTATAGTCTCTCCTGCATTAATTTTCATCAGATTTACCCTCTCTTTTAACTGCTGAACCTTGGCATTACTAAACTGGAATCCCTTACAGATCCATCTCAATTTATGTTCCGTAAGGAGTCAATTGCTTTGTGCAAGTCTGATGAGAAGAGGAAACAGAAACCCACTGTTTCAGAATGAGCAATATAAATTTGTGTTTGTAACAGCTGAAGCTGCCTGATGCTCAGCTCCAGGTTTTTTTCAGAGGTTCTGTTTACTGGCAGTAAATGTTCACAACTATTGGTCACTGAAATCCCAGTGTGGTTTAATTTCACAAATGTAAAAGTCACTTCAGGTCCTGATCAAACTTCGTGATGGGCTGTTAACCTTTTGCACAGATTGAAATCCATCTTAGTTCATCTCCTGTAAATCCTCATTTTTTTAAGGAGTTCCTGAAACAAATGCCTATCCTGGGGCCTGTAGCTGTGGGATACCTCACACCAAGCACTAACAAGCAAAATACCAGCTCATATTAGTGACCCTCTTTATGGACAGATCTTTCAAGGTTACCTCAGACCAAAGGCACAGAAATGGGACTACTTCCACCCCCCTAACACAAGGGAACAGTAACTTAGGAAGATCAGTACTCAAGGCTCAAGGAAATTGAAACTGGGGTTGTCCTGAAGGTTGCTTCACTAGAGATAAAAAGTGGCTATTAATTTCTAGAATGGGGGTCTTACTTCATCAGCACTAATTGCCTCTTTGGATGCTTAAAACCACTGAGACCATATTCCATAGCTGGAGATGCAATCCATAGGCTAGTGATCCAACAGCTGAGCAAGCCACCGTACTGAAATGAACAGATACTGCCTTAGGAGCTTGAAATTAAATCTGAGTTCACTGAAATACAAGTCAATGGTCTATTTGAAATCAAAAGACCTAATTTCATTTGAGATTGAATTTTCCTGTATAAAAAAAGCCCAAAAGTCTTTCACCTAATACCAGTCTTTTTGCTATGTTTTTGCTACATTACTGTGGATAAAGCAATTTTCACTGCAAAAAGAAACACATTTATTTCCTTTTAATTTATGGCACCAGTGAAATTACTTTCATGCAAAATCAGTATGTATGAAAACAGAATGAATCACATGCCCAGAATTTCCTTTTTTGTCTGTAGGCTTGCACAAAACTCTGAAGTTTACAGAATAAATCTAAAATTTTCTTAGGTTTGTGTGATTCTTTAGACCAGGATCCCATGGTCTAAATATAAGCCCTTAGGTTTGCTTCAATTTAACAGAAAAAATTGATGTTAAAATTACAATAAAAAGGAAAGAAAATCCAAATTTCAAAATCAGTTTAAATCCCCCAAAATGTGTATTTTTTTTCTATAAAGGCGTTGAATTGAACATTAATTTAAAGAAAAAATAATTTAAACTGTTATTTTTCTTCAATTGAAAAAACTGAGCTAATTTCATACACTATATACATTTCTGCTGCCAGTTGAAATAAGAATTTAATTAAAACATGGTATGGTAACTTAAAGTATTTTTGGTTTTGCAGCCCTGGTTTTTCTCTTGGTTCTTCCGTTTTTCCCTATCCCTTATTTTTCTCCATGGTAAGAATGATATTTGTTTGGAAGTAGCCATACAAAGAGTGAATATAATATAATCACTTTCCAGGAGCAAAGAAACTGAACTGCTGAAGTCATAAAGTGACATTACTGTGGTTTTCTTCTGTCATAACTGTTTCAGTCAAAACCAAAACCTCTTCTTATCCTAACAGCAGAAGGAAAAAAGATGAAATTATTTGGTCACAAATTAATCTGAAAGTCAGTGGAAGTTCCCTGTTATAACTTTAACTGGTTTATGTTACAATCCTTCCAGAAGTTAAGTGTCTCTTCTTTAGGCTGGAAGAGTCAGTTTTCTAACAAAGACTTATCTGCATGATAATAACTTTTAACTACACCATAGCTTTCAGGTGATGGCTTAGAAATACTTGATAGCAATAGGGAAGTATTTAAAAAAGAAAGGGTTACCCTAATGTAACATTAACATTAATACGAACTGAAGTTCACACTCTTGCATATGAAAGCTCTTTGGTTATGGAAAAAATTGAGAGTTTAGCTGAAATATTATTTGTTGACTGAAGGAAAGTTAAAGTAGAGAAAATTATTATGGAGTACTAACTTTCACCTGAAGTATTCATATGTTTCTGTTTTTATAGAAGTACTCAGAGCTAAGGGTTAGCTGAAGTTTTGAAAACCTGGTCAGCTATTTGACATTTCCACTAGAGATGTGTTGGCAAGTCCTAACCACAGCTCCACAACAAAGTCAAGTCTGCACAGACTTTCCCAGATCTTCTGGTCAATATACAAAATAAAATCTGTAGGAAAAATTGCTTCAAGGTGTCTGGCAACTGCAAAGGCATTGTACCCCTTCAAACCTCACACCTAGTAGTCTTGTCAAGTGATGTACGCCCTGTCCAATGAAGATTTATGAAAAATTAAGGATTCACACAACCCCTCTCTTCCCAAGCCAACTTGAGGGGTTGACTAAGTCACCACCTCTCCACACAAGAAGTATCTGGAACATACACTCTGCTTTTGTCAGGATTAAAACTTATGGTGATGACTGAAGTCTAGAAATCTACCAGACTAATGACTGTAAGCCTGCAAAAAGTGATACTTCCTAAATCTCAGTGCAACACTTTCTGTAGTTTGATTGCCCCAAAGCAGGTTTAAAAATCGATGGATCAATGTTATCATGTTGAGAAGTAAACACTTGATGTGTATAGTTTAAATAATAACATAATTTCTTGTTATCAAGGAAACATTTCCATGATATAACTTTTAGCACATTACACTTCAATTCAGGCAGCATTGCACTTTCTTGAAGGAGAGGCAGATTTCCCATATTTACTGTGTCTGTTGAAGCTGGGAAATCATAAGAACTGCTTCTCATCGCTACCCTTGTTAAGTTTAGGGTGGGGAATTTGAAGAATGAAGTCAGTTTTGAGTGAGAAAGGAGGAAAAAAGAGAATTAATTTTATCTGACTGCCTCAGGCCTTGGCAAATGCTAGTTGGGGTTTGTTGTAAGGACAACCTAAGATCCTTATTTTATTTATTGTAAAGCTGTGAACCTGCCTTCATTTCATTTACCTGATATTTCAAATAAGAAAACTACCCAAGCACACTGCACCTCACAGCCACATGAGTTCAGCAGAGTCAGCCCAGACTCTTGACTCCATCAAGTACCCAAGCCATGGAGCCACAATAAATGCAGGGGATGGCTGCCAGCACACACTGATGCATTACCATTACTTGCAGTGCAGTGAGGGATCACATTGCACATAGACAAATCATTTTTCTGCTTTACATCCTTTTGAAATCTCTTACTCAATTGCTCCGTTCTCCTAGGAAGTACAGGGTTTTCAAAACACAGCCAGCGTACTTTGAGGCCATCCAGAGAAGATAAACAATTATTGATATTTCACTTCATTCTTTGTAAATAAAATGCTATGCTACAACTCACAACAGCATGCTGAGTACACACTGGAGAGCAAAGAGGAAATGTTGCCCTGTTTATTCTTCATAAATGATTGAATATTATATTTCTTTTATGTTACTGTACATTTTTCTCTTTGAAAGACATTCTAGCTGGCCATGCTGTAGTGCACAGTTAAATGGCCACTATTGCTCCATTTTCACTGTACAGACCTACTGGCACCAAATCATTTGCAGCCCACTGGGTTTAAGCCTGGCAGTCCAAGACATGACTAACATGGATTAGAAGATGACACAAAATTATGTAAGAATGCATTTAATAAAGCACATTTCTCTATAGAGCTGATGCTAAGCAAAATTCCTAATGTTTTACTAGTGACAGCTGTGAACCTGACAGTGCTGCTATTCTATTGCTCATACAAATTATAATTGCATGTCAATAATTTGTCTTTCATTAACAATATTAATAGAAGCTGGAACCATTACCAAAAGTAAAGTTTTTTAGTGTTAGTCACTATATTAACATACAAGTAATAAAAAGAGTCCTTGTTTCAAAGGTTGTTAAATAAATACTTAAGTTTATTAAATGTAGTAATATGTGGCTCAGCTAAAGCCTGGTTTAAATTTGCTAGTAGAAGAAATTCTGATTTGCACTGTGCTGGGTCACACAATAAAATTATAAATCCATCCATCATATTAGCTAAGATTAGCAATATAGCAATGGGCTACTGCATTCCACAAGTTCTCTTCTGTTACTTTGGTTGAATACATACACTTTATGTTTCCTGAAAGCACTTTGGACTGTTTCACAATGAATTTAATATCTTGTTGGCTCTAATTCAGCAAAACACATAAACAAAATTTAAGTAGGTGAATAATCCCTCACAGTTTCAGTAGGATTTCTAACGTGCTGAGAATTAAGCACATAGTTAAGTCTTTATCTGTTTGAAAGTCAACTGCCACAGAACTCACTTGTTGATGTGCTTACTACAATGCACAGTGCAGTTTTAAAATGGTCAATATATTTGAAATTGGACAATTTTATTTTATGAGAGAAATCAATCAATTAAAGTCAAAGACAGTGAATGATTGGAAATCATTTTAAAGAAGAAGCTTTATCATGTTTTTCTCATTTACCTTCTTTAACTTCATATTATTATTATTATTATTATTATTATTATTATCATCTT
>VZTH01000153.1:57047-179690 GCA_013397815.1 Aleadryas rufinucha
CATATTATTATTATTATTATTATTATTATTATTATTATTATTATCTTAAAGGCTCTTCCCCAATTACTGCTGCTAACAGGGAAAAGCTGCCCCTGTTGCATTGCCATCTGATGAATCTATGTGGTAGAATTCCATCCGAGCTTTGCAATTTCAGGAAGTGATAATAAGTTCATAAATATCCTAAGACCAACAAAATCCATTAATAGGCTAAGTTTCAAAACTGATTTTACAATCTACAGCACAGGAAACTGAAGAAGGAAATTTGATTATCATTTACAAACGTTCTAGGAAAAGAAATGGCAAATGAAGAAAAGACCAGCACTACTTAGGATTGGCTGAAGGGTTGTGACTACGGAGCACAGGCTTGAAACGAAAAGGAAAATTAAAAAAGGCTATTAGGAAAGTTCACTGACAGCCCAATCCATTGTTTTGAAAAATGTGTTGTTACAGGAAACTTTTTCAGCAATGAAAAGGAAGAACAGAAAAAAGGATTTGGATTCTGATGTAAGATGCAGCGGCATGTTAGCAGAAGGAGAGCCAGCAAGATCAATACCCTTCAGTTTCTGTGATTCAGAACAAGCTGCTTTGCATTTTCCCTTGCACTCAAACACTCTGAAGCACAGGGAGAGATACCATGGGAAGTTAGGACTCTTAAGCACAGATTTCACAGGGTTTTGCATGTATTAAAATATCCCACTAGTCACCTAGAGAACTCCACAATAGGCTGTGTATTTAACTGTATTTCTTTATCTTTTTCTATTTCGGGAATGCTGATCTGACCAAACTACTTCAATGTAGACCAAAATACACTGCAATAATTCTCCATGAAAAGTTTGACTTCCAATTATTCCAGATAGATTTCTTTACAAGGTTCAGTGTCTCTTGTCTGGCAGCAAGCCTACAGCCCTGGTAGTTCACCTGAGGCTGCGAGCCTGTCAGATTCTCCTGCGCTGAGAGAGGTCAAGCCAGGTCTCTGCTTAAATGAGAGAACATGACAGATTTGAGTCACTGTTCTGCTAACAGTGTCATCCTTTGGATGATGCAGAAAAAGAGTTTCTTTTGCCACTGACAATCCCATAGCAGTTGTGAAATGATGGTCTAATAGCCTCTGTGTTCTGGCCAAATTCCAGTGAGGATGATTACCTTTGCATTGTGCAAAAATCCTTGGGATTCCAATTTGCTACGGTTTCACTCCCTGTCAGTCCGTTCCAGTAGTGGGTGAAAACCCTGCATACAGAGGTCAGAGACATCTGTGAAAGTGAGGTTATTAGGCTATGTTATTTATTTATTGAGTGTAGTATTAAGTTCTTTCATCTTAATTTCTTGTGAGGTTTGTTGGTTTGATTTTTTTTCTGAAAAGTTGCTGAAGCAAACTGGGTCTGCAGTATTAACTCTGGGAGAAGGATAACAATTCTAAATAAGCTTCTACATCCAGTTATTGAATTGGAAAATGTTAGGATTACATGTTCTCATATTTCTGGAAAATGTCTGTTCTGCTTTTCAGGTTCTTATTCCTTCATCCTCTAAAAACACACGCTATATATACATATACCACTCAAGAGCTTTACTCCAGCTTTTTTTTTCCTCTTTTCTCCCTTCCTTTCTTGCGGACACTTTTGAACATGATTTTGAAACCTTATGTTGAATTATGTTGAATATTCTTTCCTTTTCTTCTACATCTCTGAGTAAATAGGCAGACATGATGGAACTTTCCTTGCATAAAGACTTTAAAGCAAGGACACAGAATTCTCCTTTTAACAACTAGCATTTAAGCCCATTTTTGGAGAGTGTACCAAGGGCAGAAAATAGCGGAAGGGGGCACGCCCCAGATATTGCTCTCAGTCAATGATTTCTTGTCGTCTAGGTTGTAGCGAGACACAAACCTGAGGCTACTGCAAATTATATCAATGGCCAGGGTTCAGATGATTTAGGATCAATGAAGAATAAAGATTAGTTCAGGTTTCCCTCAAGGGCAACAGAGGCTGACTCGAGTATTATATCAGAAAGCAAGGTACAGCTTTCTGCAGCGGGTCTGGCACTAAAATTTGGTTTAGTTTCCTCTTTCTCCCACAGATGTTCTGTACCACTTTCAGCACACCACCCTCCTGCCTCACCTTTTCCCTGGTTACAAGCTGGTGGAAGCAGCTTACTTCACTGCACACCATGCAACTAAATGGTTTTGCTGCCCTGATTGATGCAACACGCCTAATGTACAGAAATCTGAGTTTCTAGGAACTTGTAGTTCTGCTGAGGAATTTTCTGGTGCTTTATTTTTGTCATAGTTATTCGCTGAGACGTTTTCACCCAGCACTGAAGAGGAGTAACTGTCCTCTGATGTTCAACATTCAGCTCCAGCCCTTGCTCACAGTGTGACTGGAGGATGTTTTCATGGCCTTATCAAGCTGAACATGCACTCATAGAAACATAGCCCAACTCTAAGATTTTTAAGATCCGAAATTATTTAAGGCAACCTTGCAATTTCTTTATATCCTTTGTATGTTCTCATGCCCTATTGAACATAAGTATTTCAGAAGTGGCTTTATAAGGACTTCCACAGGAACATTTGACACCATGAAATGATTTCTTACCTTAAAGGGAAAATATGCATCTGGAAAGAACAATAGGCAGTGATCATGTCAGGATGGAACAATGCTTACACCTAACAGCAAAATGCAATCAAAGTGAACATTTGCTCTTGAGAGATTTAGAACATTCTCTGCTAGTGTGAATTAGCATAAATTCATTAAAAACTGCAGAATATACTGATTTAGACTCACCAAGGCTCTTTAAGTACTTCAGCTTTTTGTGTATGTGGGAAAGAAAAGTAGACCTGGAACTCACATGTCAGTATCTTGCACATTAGTATGACAGCATCTGGGGAGCAGAAATGTAGAAAAAATATAACATGTTTTCTGCTGAATTGTATGTCCTTTCTAGGAATGTCAGAAAGAAAAGAAATACACATTTTTATGTTGGCATTGACAAATTAAAAAAAAGAAAAGAATTAAAGTCAAGCTTATTTCTGCAGTACCTTAAAGGCATGTTTTGACAACTCAAAGAGTTTTCTGGTATTGTATTCTAGTAGCTTTAGGTAAGAATATGAATTTTTGTGGCTTTGCAATTGTATGTGACTTTATTTACAGCAAAATAAAGTTATAGCAAAGCAGATTAATTTAATTACAAGATATACAGCATGTATATTCAACAGTCAAACTACTGGGTAATCTCTGAACAGTTCTGGCATTTATTTATCTATTTGAATCTCAATTATCTGTACAATTCTTCAAAAAGAGACACAGCATCTAAGAGCAGGCATAATGCTTGATGGATTTATCTGATCTGCACTTTCCTTCATGGCTTAACTTCTTCACATATCAAACCTAGCACAGTCCCAAGGACTACACGAGGGCTGGGAAAGATTGGATCCAGCCTTCCAGATGATGCTGAAGAAACCACCCATGCAAGACAGTCACATAATAACTTAAAAGCTCAAAATGCCAGCACATCATTTTGCTGATACAGCTGAGGTTAAAGATACTGAGAGAGAGAGAGAGATGGAGAAGGAACTTAAGTATAAGCTGGAAAATTCATCAAAAGCTATATTAAAGTTGGGATTTAACCCTTTCTGTAATCTGAACTTTTTACTTCCTTGAGATGAGAGCAACTTTATCAGCTGGACACAGAAGTTGATAAAGTGCAGAAAGGACTTTCGTGGGAATGGGTGGAGTTTTGCATAGAAGAGTGCTGTGAGACAGATTAATTTTAAGGCAAGAAGTAAAACCAAATTATTAAATTAACCTCTCTGAAGTAATTTGAGTTACATCAATTACTTCAGCCTAATTTTTGTCTCTTGAGATACATGGGAATAAAAAACTATCAGACTTTTTCCACTAGAACAACTTGTGAACTTCCCATGCCAAATCCTTTCCCTGGTTAGGGTAAATCAAAAAAGACCTCTGCTTCTTATCTGGAAAGAGTTTGTTCCTCAGTTTACCAGGTTCCTTTCCATTCCTATTCGCTGTTCAGGGGAACTCTAAATCCAGCAGGCGGTGTTTTCTTTGCCGTAGGGTTGAGAGTATCAGACAGGTCCAGATATTGTCTCAAGCTCCAAAATTCTCCTAATTGATGTGGTAAGCCCTCTATTTGAACCCTTTTTAAAGATATTTCTTTTTTGTGACATCCACTGTCAGATTTCTGAAAGATGAAGGCAGCCATCCCTTTCTTTGATACACTGGACCCCACTGAGTAGAAAAGGTTGAACAATCAGTTCAGATTCCTTTTAAATCCTGCTAGACCTTTGTCTACAACTCTGTGACTTAAGTCTGGTTTTCCTTTTCACACATAGAATCAGACAAACTGCCTAAACACTCCGAGCCATCTGGGAGCTGTTCTCTTTGACCGCTCACTACTTGCTGTTTGTGCTGTCACATTAGGAGACAAGTTTTTATTAAAACTGAAATAAGATCAACTCCTTTATTTTATCATAACACAAGATTACTGAGCAGCTGTGTGGCATTTGTTCTCATGCTCCTTGAGCACTGGGGGGGTTTTATGTTTATAAACCTAATAATTTTTTACCAGAAACATAGAAGTGTTTAGTAGACCTTTGCAGCAAAAATGCACAAAGCCACTGAGCACTTGAAAACTCCATGAAAAGGGACACAGTCATAACCACTGAGTCTCCAGTTGATATAATAGAATTGGATTTGAATGGGCTTGACTGCAGAAGAGAAGGGATGAGGTTAGTACTGTGGGAAAATTACAGAGACTTTTATTTTATTGCTGGTGCCACAGTAACTCTTATGTGGGTGGGATTACTTCTTTGAGAACCATGTCTGAAGCAGGTAACTGATTCTTTCCACATTTTGGCGTAATGTTTGGTGATACATTCAGCTATTCTGTTTGATGAGCTGTCACCACCTTCATCTTATCCAAAAAGAACAACTCAACATGATTTCAGCAGTGCTGTGGAAAGGAGGATCCCACAAAAAGCTTCTAAGTGCATCAGACAGCACCAAAAGGACCCCAGCTGGATTGCTGTGGTTGATGTGGAACACTGTAATTTAGAGACATGGATCAAAAGGCAAGTTCAGAAGAGAGTAATGAGAAGTGACCAGCAGCCTAGAAATTTGTACTTATGGAGATTAAAAGTCATGGGACTGATTAATATTAAAAAAAAAAAAGAATAATACATATAAACTGCTGCTAAGAAGAAGTGGGATAATCTTCATAACACATCAGGCAAGAAATAAAAGTACAGACAGCATTTTAGAAAACTGCTTTCTCCTATCTCAGGAGTAGAAGGAAAGCAATAGAAACTTTAATCAGAGGAAATTTAAAATTACAAGTTAAATGTGCCAGTATTCTCATTGCTTAAATTAATTTAGGCAGGATTGCATCACTGATTTCCTGAAACTCTCAACTTTATTTTCGATAATATTAGCAGTATGGTGCTGCTAATCGTTCCAACCTGGGTTAATGACTTCAAGGAAGAGGATGCCCCTCTTATTCTGAGAAAAAGATGGAGAAGGTGGAGAATTCAGAAATTTGCAATTCTTTAGCAAAGCAACAGAGTACTCTTGTACTGCACTGAATAATAAAGATACAGATCTGCATGACATGTTGCTTCTTTGTCCTTATGTTCTTGACACTCGGTGGAAAAGCAGAGTGTAAACAAGAGCTGAACCAAAGAGAGAAACAGAAACATGGAACTAATAAAGGAATTACCTAACATTTTACTTAGGTCTTGGTTTCTTTCACCTACTGGAAGCTTTAGCAGTTTATTTTCTGCAAGGAAAGATTTTTTTATAAAATTTTTAAAGAAATTTTCAAGAAATAATGCAATTTAATGAAATTTTCTTTTCAGAAGACAGAACTAGGGCATCTCTATTCCCAGTTTTGAATCTGCTCTTTTCAATGACTTTATTAAACTACTTTCCCTATGTCTGTATCAGTTCCTACTTTGTATGGATGCTTTATGGGATGCCACAATAAAAACCTCAAAGACTACAGGATGTCCTGCTGAAAGGCAAAAAAAGGCAAACCATTGACAATAGATAACTCTAATTGTTATCATCCTGCAGAACCCAGAGCCCATTAGCTGCCCTCCTCCAGAAGCAGACGGTTATTTAACATGGGACTTTCAAGAACATTTAGAATGCTTTATTTTCCACTGACTGAAGCCACTGCAGAAGGAGAAAAGAGGGAGAAGGTAAAGTCTTCTGATAATGTTTGAAAAGCAGCCTAGTTTTGTTGCTCTTTGAGGTTCTGCATTATCATGGCACAGCAAGAGCGGGGCTGCTCCATGAGCAGGCGCCCAGCCAGGAGCCAAGGCTGCCACCAGTGCTGGCTCCGCTCTCTCCATCGGGGTACAGTCCTGCAGGCTCTGAGATCAGTGAGCAGAGTCCTGCAGGGTCTGAAGGGTCTGAACAAAGAGCAGAGAGGGGACAGGAGATGGCCACCAGCCCAGCAAGCCACGACACAGGTCCTGGGTCCCCCCAGCCTGGTCAGGGGCAGCATCAGATAGAGCAGAAGAGAGGCTGAGGAATTCCCACCCTGGCAGTGCCACAGTGGTGCTGAGCTGGAATGGGTCTGTTGTGCCCATGGACACGGGGGGAGGCCCAAGGAGGGGCTGCTGAGGGCACTCACAGCCAGAAGAGCTGAGGCTGAGAATTTAGAAAACCTGCAATAGTGTGTTTCTGCTGCAGGTAACCAGAGATTTGCTCACCTGTTTCAGCTGTGATCTTTTCCTCTTAAAAGGAATGCTGTGCTCTGGGAAGCTGCAAGGTTTCTCAAGGGCATGAGAAAGCAGCTAGCTTAGCTGGATGAAGGAATTCAGAAGAACTGTAATCTGGACCATTAACTATTTTTAATACTTCAGCAATGTTTTACTGACGCATTTGGGTTTTCCATTATAAGAGTATCCTCCCCTTATCCCCTCTCCAGGATGTGAATCCAGTTTTATTAGAGCATGAAAAATATGTCCTCTTCTTGCAGTGATGTGGCTGAGAGGAATAAAAGATGGCTCTGATGATATATACTCTCAATTGCACTAATAACATCTCATTTTTTCCCAACTTATCCTGTTGCTGCTGATAGAAGTGTTTCTGTTACTGCTGTGAGGCGTCACTGTGATTATTGCTGTTCCCTTAGTGTCTTTTATGCTCTGGGATCCAATCCAGAAAAGCATTCTGTTAGAGGAGATTTACGTGGCCAGATTGCACAAAGAAAAATGATAACATGAACAGCAGCCCTATTTTTTACAAGGACATATTTACAAGTCTAAGACATCATGCCAGAAATATCTTTCCTTCTAACACATAGCTCACTAAATCTAAAACTAGCCCAGCCTTTGGATTTTCTTAACTCTGAGTTCCAGAAGTTTCAATGTGGTCATACCTACCAATAAGCTGAAGAAAACAAAACTTTCCAACAAACAAACAAATAAGAAAACCCCAACAAAACAAGCACCACCACCCCACACCTTTAAAAACATTTTGACACATTTAACCTCTCTGCCTCAGCTGACACAAAAGTCAGTAACTTCCTAGAAAAGAATGCTTTTGCTGGAGCAATATTATCATGTTTTCTGTGAAGTTTGGTTATTATTTTGTGCTTTGTTGCCAGTATTTTGGTAGGAAATGGATATTTTTAAATATTTTTTTAGACTTTTAATAGTTTTGAAATATTTCTAAATGTACCCTGTCAGCCCTTGTGATTCCAAAGCTGACAGTCTTAAGTGCACATATAGTACACACATGACATATATCTGTCACTTCGCGCCTGGCTTCCATTTTTGATCTGCATTTTAATTACTTCAGACTGTTTTGGTAAATAAATGAGATCTCACTCCTTACAAAATGGATAATGTTTCTTCCTCATACATGCACAATGTTATTCTTTTCCTAGCTCTTCACAATTTGGTAAGATCATCTCTTACCAAAGGGTTGCTGTAAGATGCCATTTTTGTCCTTTGGAAACAATAAAACTCATCAATATTTTTTCATGTTTTCATCTGAGACTAGAATATTACCTTGGCCAGAGTTAGACTGTGATCTATATTACAGCCATCAGTAAGCCATGCTCATCTGAATAAACACACCTGTAAACCATTTGTTTCTTACAAATAGCATACCAACAGCTATAAAATATATTCCAAATTCTCATCCTAGTTAAAATGGTGTAAATTAGAATGAATTGAATTGACTGCACCATTCATCATTGTTGCAGGATTAATGTCTTTCACTGTTGTAAAAGCAAAGCAATGACATTAGTCCTTTAGCATTTTATACTTTTGCATAATAGAACAGAAAAGAGAGAGCACAGCTAGTGTAAATTATGTATTCTATACAATAGTGCTTAATCAATATGCCAGTCATACTTTAACATGTTGTTTTCCCAGGATATTCTAAACTGACACTGTCAAAATGTGGCTACAGAACAGCAGCACCAGCAGCTGGGGCAAAAGAAGCAACACCTTGCTCACATCTAATGCAGCCTTAGCAAATGTAACTGCAGCTGAGGAGTTCAGGACAGCGAGACCTGTATTAAAGCACACAAACATCTGTGGGACTGCTCTCTTCTTTGTGTTCTGCCCTAGTGATACATTAATTGTGCATCTGTATCCTGGCCTCAGGGAAGGTTTTAAAGTGGTCTGATAAATACCTGATGGCATATCATTTGTGTCACCAATTTCAATTCAGGAACCTGAGGATGCCCATGATCCTCAACTTACTTTGGGATCAAATAATGTATTTCACACGGGTGCTGAGGGACTGTGTGCTGAAGGACAGCATTCCCTCTTTAACTGGGGACATTCCCTCTTTAACTGGGGACACCCTCGCACAATCAGCACCTCATTCCCTGGCAGCTGCTCTGCTTCTGCACTCACATCCCTTTGAAGGGGAATTGTGTAAAGAAATCTGCTCTCAGAATAATGCTTGCTCGGACTGGTTTCCTTGTGAGTTTAATTCTCAGCAGCCAGCAGGATTTTGAAAAACTCACAAGGCCACTGGCACACCAGGAACGTGCAATTAGTTCTGATTTATAACAAATTATCTATGAATTCACAGTAGTTAACATTATGTTTACATTCCTGGGAGTTGTTATTGCTAATACAGGCACAGTTGGAGAATGTATATTTTTACTACCCCTAAATAATTGCATTGAATAACTCATATAGTGTCACTATAGGTGTATGAAAAATCAAATTTAGAAAAAGAAAAATCTACCAATGTAAATCTCTCCCTTCATTCTCCAGGAAAAGAAAAAGGACAATTTTAACAAATAATTATTCTCCCTTTCTTTTCCAGAACTAATTCAAATGAAAGCTAATGTGGCTAATAAAGCAATTATAACTGAATGATACATTTCAGGTGTGTCAGAGTCCTCCCAGAAACTCAGACAATGAATTCACATTTAAGTCTCCACATTTTGAATTACCTCTTTAATCGGATGTGCTGCAGCACGGCCGATTTGCAGCATATCATCTGGGATGTAATGGAGATGCAGAAACACGTGTGATGGCTTTTAAGAGAGCCCCAGAGAAGTGTTCTACAAAGGGTAGATCAGTGAAGCAGCATAGTGCAGATTCATTGCTGCCATACCAGGCTGCTCCTCAGTCTGCCAGCTCAGAGGTGCCCAGGGAGCTGGTTTGTAAGAGATAGTTCCACATAAGTGTTTCATTAGCTGTACATACTTCCCTAACATGCTGGCTAAAGGACAAATTAAGCAGCAACAAAAAAGTCAAGACTTATTTGTCTTCTAAAGGACAAGCATCTCTATCCTAGATAAAACCAGGCAGCTTACCAAAGGGTAGCTGAAGATTAGAGATTTGGAAACTCTCTCCACGGGTACCTGTTGTCCGAGATGTTATTTATGTGTTTTATCTAGTGACTGTGTGTGTCCCCAACACGTGAAACTGTCCAGCGAGGAGGGAGCAGAACCTGGGACTTTCTCTTGCTCACAGATCACTAGGCAATAAATTGTAGCTGTCTGAGAACTTTCCCTGAGACTCCAGGACTCCCAGAGAGCACAGCTCTTGTCCCCAGAGCCTGCAATTAGCTGCGGCTTAAAAAGTCCTGCTACAGGTGAAGAATTGACTGTGATTCTTCTCGAAGACAAGTGGTAATTAAATTCCACATCCTGGGGAAGTGCTCAGCCAATGAGTTATTGTACAAAAACACAGCAGCAGCAGTGCTTCCTCTGGATCCATTTCAGAAGGGAAAAAGCAGCAACTTCCCACTTCTCCAGTGTTCTTCCCAGCTTTGTTCTCAAAATAAAATGTAATCCCACTGTTCCCAAAGTCCTAAGATTCCTGGATTAAATTTTATTTGGGAGCCTCAAAGTTTTATATTAAACAATGCAATGCTTAGGTCCCTCAGGTCTAATCCTTCAAGTATCAGCTAAAAATAAAAACAGTATGTAACATGCTACAAAAAACAAATGAGCATCTTCTGTGAGCAAAATTCTGGCTGGGATGAGTAAAACTCCCATCCTAGTCCAGAAAGGACAATGAAACAAGTAGTCTAATTTAGTGCTCAGAACTAAGTTACATTTTACTCTTTACTCACACCTCTCATTCTGGACCAGTGTAAAATACAGAATGATAAACTTCACTGGAGACACAGAAGGAAGAAGAGCATGAGAAACATTAGCCTGGGACCAGAACAGAAGCCTGACAAATGGAACTGGCTGTTCCAGGGTGATCTACTTAATGGAGTAGAACTATAGGAAATGAATGGAGATGGAGGCCTAAGGGTAAAAATCGAGTGATATCAGGAAAATGGAGATGAAGTGTGAGTTTGGCATGCTCTTATAAGATTAGGCTGCAAATATTAAGGGATTGTTCTAATCTCTAATTATCCCATTACGTATGTTACCTGTTATGCATTACGTACTACTGCCATCATTATCTTTTTCATCTGAGTGGTTATTTGGACTACCAAGATAACGAGTAGAAGCTACAGCATCAAATGCAATTTAAAACAGAAGGGCTAAAGGAGAAGGTGCTTCAAGTTTTTCCTTCACAATAGCGTATTTATTCCCAGAGGTTTAAAGGAGTGAAGATTTCATTCTGGATATAGTTTGGTTTTAAGCACTTAGAGCAATTTCTCCGATGCAAACCAAGTGTAGCAAGGCACCAACACAATTTCTTCCACAGAATGTATTTGTACCAACAATCTTGCAAGATAAATGTAGAAGATGTCATTCACCTTGAAAAGTAACAAGTATTTAATATACACCAACTAATCCTAGTCACCAGTCCAGCATCTCAGTTTTACAAACCTTTAGTTACTCACCATTTTCTAGCTGAAAAAAACCAAATAACTGTTCCCTCCCTCTACTTAAAAGTGTATTATTCACAGTCCTGAGAGCCTAAGTATTAATTTAATCTCATATTACCTTACTTGAAAAGGAAAAGTATGTCATTAGAAAACCTTTAAAAGCAGGCACTTGTTCCTAGCCTTTTATAGACAGGTTGAAGCTAAATACTTTTGGATTTGGAAACTAATTTTAGGTCACTTATAGACATTTCCAAAATGCATTACTTAAAGTGGTTTTCCTGTATAAGCTTGTGTTTAGTTACCTAGTAAACAGGACTAGTTAGGCAATTAAAAATAATGTTTTTTATTGTTCTCCCCTTTCTATTAATAACTAATTAGCAGAAAAAAGAATAAGGGGGGGCTTTAGTAATTGAAACTGTTTTCTGTATGGCTTCAAGCAATTATAATAGACAATTAAAAAATAAGCACATGTAAGCGGTATCTGTTATGGTTAGAAGTATGCTATTGTTCATTTTATCACGTGCAAATGCTTACTCAAAAGCACAAAAATGTACGCATTTCTCTATGCTTCATGTAGAGTAGCTTAGATATCATCCTGAGGAGAATATATTCCTTTAATTACTGTACCTTGGAGGGACTAAATCCATGCAGGTATTCCAAGTCCAAAGAAGCATACACTGAGTTTTCCTATAATGCCAAAGTCTGCTAAGGTGGTGCAACAGAAATATAAAAATTTTTCATTCCTCTTGCTGGGACTTAGTAATTATGCAAGTTGGAATGAAAGAAACCTCAAGAAAAGGAGGAAGAATGAGAGAAAGAGCATGATTGTGTAGCCATTTCTATCAGGTAGGTCCTTCACATCAAATAGTTTCTGGGGAAGATGCAAAAACCTGGGCTTTGCTGCAGAGCAAAACACACTGGCATGCATTGAGTTTCTTCTATTTCAAAACATTGCTAATTCTGTCCCTAATATTATCTATGAATATTAATTTTCTGTGTACTGGGGAATAGGCAAACCAAAGTAACAGAGAGCTCCCTACATTCCTTTGTAGCATAACATCTCAGGAATATTTTCCTCTCATACTCTGCACGTAGCCCCTAGCACACAGAACGAGGAGTAGCTTCTTAAAGTTCTGCTTTCAGCAGAAAAAAATGTATCCAGAGGCTTTAAGACTGTGGAAAAGCTTGTTATGAGAACACTAAGATGGGCTTGGTGTAAAAATGTATTATTTATTGTGATCCCATTGGGCAAATTTTTGGGCAGCATGGTTCCCCTGCAGCCAGTGCCTTACAAAGACAAAGAAGAAGAAAAGACTGACCCTTTTTGGAGAATCAAAAGGAAGAAAAGTTAGTAGAAAGCTCTTGTATGTTCTTGAAAGGAAGTGTTTTCCATTTGAATGCTACAAATTACCTATTCCTTTGAAGCTACCTTAAAAAGAAGCCAACATTTTCTTGAGAAATAATTAAAAAGTCCTGGGTACTTGAGTGGTAGAATTATTGGGAAGCTCTTTCTTACATGATACCTACAATACAAACTTCTGTTAGCCTAGATCTCCAAGTCAGAGCTCCAAGAGGGTGTGCTCTCAGTGACATCATTCTGTGGGCAGAAAAACCCTGTGGCTACACTTCTTGCTTCTTTTGCTTCTTGGAAGGCTGAAGGGAACAGATGGAATTAATTATACAATATAAAGCACAGTTTTGTTAAAATAATCTATGCTAGGAGTGTTTTGCCTAGATCAGCTGCAGTGTCAGTTTGATATTAATCTAAGTCTTAGGTTAAGCCAATTCAAGGCAATTCTTTAATTTGGCTTAAGGCTTCTGAGCACAGCGCTGGGTTACTACCACAAAACCTTTTTGTATGTATTTAGTTCTTTTTTTTTTAAACTTCTGCTCACCTCTCCTTTGTGTTACTTCTCCACAAAATTATGTTATTTTTAGTTCCTTGCTGGCAATACACAATGATTTTTTGGGGCAGAGATCCTTACATCTTTGTTTGTGCACTCCCATAGCAATTGCAGCAGTACTCGGGTGAAGTGAGACAATTTCTGACAATTTCAGACAGGGTTGGAAGGGACCTTAAACATCAACCAGTTCCAGCCCCCTGCCATGGGCAGGGTCACCTTCCACTAGACCAGATTGCTCAGAGCTCTGTCCAGCCTGGCCTTGAACACTTCCAGGGATAGCTTACGAAATATGTTTCCCAAACATAGCTCAGGTTTCAACAAGGATCAGAAGAGGTGTAAGACATGATAGGTTATATTACAGGAATAAGTGGTGATTATTTTCCAGCAATGAAAATATTTTTCTTTATACTGTTATACTATGCTATACTATACTAATATATTATATATTATACTAATATAATACTTTACATTTCCTTTATGCTAGATCTGAATTGGACTATCTTCTCTTCTGAGTCTGTAGTAGGCCCAGCCTAATGATACTTTGGTTGCCACTGTCATCATACAAATACTAGCAATACTACTAATAATAAAAATGATGCTACTTTGTTAATGTATTACTACAAGGATTTAACAGCATAAGATGTCTAAACTTTTAAAGATGAAGCAATGAGAAAAATGCGATGTCACAGTTTAAAATTAGAGCTTCTCAAATCCATACACCTTTGNTTCTGAGCACAGCGCTGGGTTACTACCACAAAACCTTTTTGTATGTATTTAGTTCTTTTTTTTTTAAACTTCTGCTCACCTCTCCTTTGTGTTACTTCTCCACAAAATTATGTTATTTTTAGTTCCTTGCTGGCAATACACAATGATTTTTTGGGGCAGAGATCCTTACATCTTTGTTTGTGCACTCCCATAGCAATTGCAGCAGTACTCGGGTGAAGTGAGACAATTTCTGACAATTTCAGACAGGGTTGGAAGGGACCTTAAACATCAACCAGTTCCAGCCCCCTGCCATGGGCAGGGTCACCTTCCACTAGACCAGATTGCTCAGAGCTCTGTCCAGCCTGGCCTTGAACACTTCCAGGGATAGCTTACGAAATATGTTTCCCAAACATAGCTCAGGTTTCAACAAGGATCAGAAGAGGTGTAAGACATGATAGGTTATATTACAGGAATAAGTGGTGATTATTTTCCAGCAATGAAAATATTTTTCTTTATACTGTTATACTATGCTATACTATACTAATATATTATATATTATACTAATATAATACTTTACATTTCCTTTATGCTAGACCTGAATTGGACTATCTTCTCTTCTGAGTCTGTAGTAGGCCCAGCCTAATGATACTTTGGTTGCCACTGTCATCATACAAATACTAGCAATACTACTAATAATAAAAATGATGCTACTTTGTTAATGTATTACTACAAGGATTTAACAGCATAAGACGTCTAAACTTTTAAAGATGAAGCAATGAGAAAAATGCGATGTCACAGTTTAAAATTAGAGCTTCTCAAATCTATACACCTTTGCCTGTGCCCTATGCCTTCACAAATGTGCAGGTACACAGAAAAAAAATCTGCAAAATGTGTAGCAGAACCAATAGAACAGAGATAAGTATCATCTATACTTGTATTCAGTTGTGATTCCTAGACTATCTGCTTATCTAATCTAGTCCTAGGTTACCATTGCCAGCCACAGAACACCAACCTTGCAAGTTGCGTGGATGGATTCATGTATGTCTGCATGTCTGTGTGCAGCTAAATGGGCAGTGACTAACTTGGCAGAGGGGCTCCTTAACTCATCCTGAGCATGAATTTGGAACTAGGGGCTTTGATTTAATGTAAAGCAGTTTTACATAGAACACTCCACTTCTAAGACTTCCTGTCATGTTGCTGTCAAAAAAAAAAAAAGGCAGAGTAAGATGTGAAAGTCCTGAACCAAAGGCAGGATGCTAAGGAGCTGTGTAATCCATCACTTTCACAATCTCCTCTAGTTAGGCTCAATTTAGGTGTACTCCTTTTGATTTATGACCTCCAGGGCAGAAACCTTGCAAAAAAACTCTGACTCAGTGGAGGGGAGCCATCCCTAATGAATTTAATTATGGTTTCTTAGTAAACAATTCTGCTCTTTTCCTGTGGCCCAGTGGTGCCCAAAGGATGCACCTGTTGTATCTCCTTTTCCTATAATTCCATCATGACATGCTCTGCAGCCTGGAACTATGCTGTTCATTTATCCATAGCTGCTGGATTCTGAGCTCACCAAACCAGTCTGACAAAGACACAAACTGCAGGCACCTTATGTGAACCTGTCTTGTGATGCTCAAGTTCCCTGGGGAGCAGGCACTCTAATAAAGGTGTCTGCATTCTTATCTCTGAGGAAATGACAGAAACCAGGCAATTTTTCCTGTCATAATGACACCTCTCAGAAATGAAAGAAAGATTAAATAACTATAACCATACTTCAGCAGTGCTGGGACTTCTGGAGCCCAGGGTCTCATTTTAATTTCCAATTGAAACAGAACACAAAAACTTTAATTGCTCAACAATGATCTGGAAGGAATGAAGAAAGGTTTAAAGGGCAGAACCAATATACTCTAAACACTACATAGTTGTTTTAGACTTTGAACTGTACAACCATTTATATGAAAACATGAAAATTCACTGAGGTCTTATTTTTCTCAAGTTACATATTTCTTAATATATACCTTGACCTCAGGTGATCCACATATACATCTTGTAATGCTATCTGTCTACTTTGCAGAGAGAAGCCTGAGTTATGGACTACTTTATTTATTTCATTTGTGGGCTGGGATTTTTTTTTGGTTACTGGAGTTTGTTAGGTGGGGTTTTTTTTCAGTTTGAGAACTGTTACATATGATGAATATGTTAGAAACAGCAAGACTTGATGGTTGAGTATTTAAGGGGGAAAAAAAGGAAAATAATTTTGTTATCTAGGTAATTTTCTCAACTTTCTACTACCTTAAATACTATATTGTATTTATTCAGAAAAGGCTCTTTTGAAAAAGAGGAAATATATGTTATTTCTGAATATGAACAGAGGTGTTCAAGGGAGCTTGTAGCTGAATTAGGTCAATCTTGACCATAGGTGACGGCTCATTTTTTCCTTGAAGTTCTGATCCTAGGCTTTTAGGCAGTGGAGTCTTCAAGGCCTTTAGAAGAAGAAACTGAGACATCTAAAAGCAAGTAAAATGCTTTCAGGTTTCAAAAAGAATTAAAAGTTGTAAAGGCAAAGAACTTATAAGTTTGCAGCTGGGAAATGTTTTACCATCAATCTTAATAATTAGTAGTTGTTATCCTGCTTTGTTTGATAATGATGAACAAAATTAAGCCCTTCTGTCCTTACAGGATTTCAAGCCTCATTTCTGAACCAAAAAAACCAGAAAAAAATCCAAATCTTCATAAAGCCCAGTGCACCGTGCATTGCAAATTCAAACATGGGAGGGGTTTCTCTTTGTTATCTAGCAAGCCTTCCTAACAGGAGATGAAGAGTTGAAGAGAAAATTCAGAATCTCTCCATTGCCAAGTGTAAGTTGTGGTGGTTGGGAATGCTCCCTTTGCACCTCCCTGGTTGCTGATATGGATTCATCACTGAAATCCAGCCAAAATAGCCGGGTCAAGCCCACGTGATCTTGCCACTCAAACTACACAAAGCACTTTCTGTAGAGAGAACATGCTCTCTATCCTGTAAGTAGAGGGCTGGGACAGAAGTTGTAACAATTTGTGGCAACTTTAAATTAAGAAAAATATGCCTTCCCTTTTTTATGTCTACTGTGATTTCTTCTTGGATTTCTACTGTTAATAGTAGAAAATACATAAATATCAGTCTAGACAGTCTTAGTGACAATATATGTAATTGTCTTGCAATCTGAGGATTTTTAATTTGATCTTGCACATTTTAAAAAGATTGTGTTGATTTTATAGCATCTGTTGTTATTACTGTTATTCAATATAACATGGACTCCACAATACAGTTAAATGAGCTCAGTTCTGAGCATGTGACAGATGAAGTGCAATGAAGAGTTCCTAATCAGAATTAGGTTCTTCACAGATGCAAAATGAATGCCTTCGTAGTCAAACAGTAAAATTAAATTGCAGGTTACCAGGGGAATTAATCTTGATTTGCAGCTATTTATGATAAATAGGATTCAGGATGCTGGTGTCAATGAACTGCTCCTTACTGAAGGGAGAGATAAACAGCAGCAGCAGGACTTTAGGAAAATTAGCTACCAGACTTGTTAAAATAACTGAATGATGAGGTGCACCAATTAAAAATCATTTAGCAATTTGCATATAGGTAACTCACTAGAAGATCACAGATACCTCAGTTTCAAATTTGCATTTTATCTCTTTGAAGCATATAATAATTAAAATGGCCATTAGTGATAATAAGAATTAATCACATAAATCCTCTCATTCATTTATTTGACATAATAGAACCCATAGTTCTACTTATATTGTTTTTTTCCTTATTATAATCAACTCTATAAATCTACAAATTATGAAAATAAAATGCCTTAAACTCATAGAAAGTCAGAGAAAAATGTTATTTATGCATCATGCCTTGGGGATGTGGAGCCTTGTCTGTGTGTGTATGAGTGTACATGGCTCTTAAAGAGTACACAGAGGACAGGGAATTTATATCTAGACCATGCCTGAAAGATACAGCAGCCTAGAAACCAGTACCAAATTCTCTGTCTCTGTTATGTAAGATAATTGAATGGCTTAATTAAGAAATTCTTTAAGGAGACCAATTTATTCTAAACCACAGAGTTCTGATGACTATCAGAAAGGTAATATACTAATTTTGATGATCCACAAAAGGAGGACAGACGACCTTAATTTATGAACCAAATAATACAGTACCAAATATATAAGCCAGTTTTAGGTAGACATATATTGATGAAAAAATGTCTGAAAATGTGAAAAAATAACACCAAAATAGGAGTATTTTAAAAAGGTAATGATACAGAGCACAGGCTCGAAACCTTAGCCATCTATTGGTTTCATGTCTGAACACAACTTTCATACTCTGAGTAAATAATAATTTTGCTTTCCCTTTATGCATTCCTAGAATGCCTCTGCAGCAACTTATGATAGTATTTGCTTATGACTAGGGACAGTATTTTACCAGAACACCAAAGCTCAGGAATTTAAGAGCCGCAAAAATGTTCTCCAGATTTTGTTGCATTTGTCTCGGAATTTATTTCTCATGGAAAAGTAAGGTAGCAGATGTTGATACACATGTCATTACTAAACAAGAAGATTCAAATCTAAAGAAAAATTTAAAGGCAACACCTAAGGGCTAGGCTGGCACATTGCCAGGTACCTGCTAAATGACAGTCACGTGGAGTGCCACCAGAATTGAATTCTGCTGCACGAACAATTGAAAAATGAAGTTTCAATGAGACAAGACTAGAACCAAAACTTTACACAGCAATCTACATTCAGGGAAGATCACCTTTCCTCGTTAAGGAGCTGAATCAGATGCATGTTTAGACAGGGATGAAAGTTTCATAGCAAAATGAATGTTTGTGTGTGCCTGAGTGTTGTTTATACAGCTCAGGAACATTCCCATAAAAGTGAGGCTGTATTTTAAAACTAAGTCCATTATTCAGGTGCTTATGTGAGTTCCTAATTCAAAGCATTGACTATTCCCTTTGAAGTAGCATTTTTATTATTGTGTCTCCTCTCTAATTTGAGTCCTCCTCTCTTAGGTAGACTATTTGCAGATATGCTTAGAAAAAAGAGAATTGTGTGTGCAGAGACTTCCATGCCAGAGCTCAGTCTGTGAATGCTGTGGCCTTTTAAACACTCACTAATTGCATGACAAAGCTTGAAATCTTTCTTCACAGGTGAGTGGCTGACAGTTGCTCAAAGGCGACTTGAAAATTCCGATGGAATGCTTGCAACTGAGTTAGGAAAGAAATGCTCTTTACTTCCTTTATGATCAATAAGAAAATTCTTAATTGGCAGTTTTTCCCACTTCAAAATAAGCTTTGAAACACAGGTAAAACAGAAGTTAAAAAGATGCAAACAGCAACAAAATCCAGTCTGTGTGTTTAAAATACGAAAGACTGAGGAGGGGGAGCTGGGGCTAAAGCCAAACCTTCTGCTCATAATAGAGTAATATTTAATAAAGATGAATGGTTGAAGAAAATATTAGTGGCCTGTGCTAAACTCCAGGGACAATTTCTTGGAGTTCAAGAGCACTCTGCACAGAAAATATCTATTAAAGTAAAGTTTATTTAGTGCAGGATTCAGAGTAATTTTTCTGTGGGAGAAATTATTGTCCTGAATTCTGCACGTACATTGAAAGATATGAACTGAAATTTTCCAACCTGAATATTTGAAATACTTTTTGTATAAATCTTACTTTTGCTAAGATTGTCACATGGACATGATGTTATAAAGAACAAAGCCCAGCCCAACAATTTTCAAAAATACATGTCAGCCTTCTGCACATCTCTTCTGCATTGATGTCTCTCATTCTGACTTCAGTTAGAGCCAGGTGAATGAGGTAATGCCAGCTCAGGCAAAATTCAAGAGGAATTTGTACCCACCACCAGAGGCTACAAGCCAGGTTTTGAGCCAGGTAAGGGAAGAGGCCAATGAGCAGATCCTGCAAGGTGGAATAATACTTTTTGTCATGCCAATGTGATCAACACTGCAAACACCACTGACCCACAGACATCTAAATTAGAACAATCAAGACTTGTCATTGGATCCATGGGTGGTGATATCATTCTACCTTTATTCTTTCTTTTTCTTTCTTTTCCATATACATTTTCTTAAGCATTATTTTTATGCTTTTATACTGCTGGATTTCTACAGATAATAATCAAAACAGCTGCATGCCTCCTTTCAACAGCAGCCAAACTGTTCTAAAATAAACCCTACACACACACATATATATATATATATAAATATTTATATTTATAAACACATATCATTCAGTGTCATTTAACTCTAATCCACCACAAAAGCTCTATTAACAAAACCTGGGTTACCCTGGCCTCCAGGGGCAGGTCATAACAACACTAAATAAAGCACTGTTGAGCCTGGGGAGAGACATCAGAGGATCTCTTACCAAGCAACTCATCTTTTGCTATAGTTAACAGCTGAGGGTGAGATCATCGCGCTATTTCATTGTGGTGGAAAGGAAAGTTCAGGGTATCCATGCTGAATGTTAAACTGGATAGTTATAGTCAGATTTTAGAACTGTAAATAGAAGCATATGCAAATTTTAACCCAAATCTGCATCTGAAGAAGCCAAAATTAAAATGGAATACTACTCAATGTTCAGCCTTTAAAATTGCATGTTAATAGTATTTCTCAGAAACACTCAAGTATGAGTTGTGGTTAATGGTGAGGCAGCATTCATTTTACTAATCTAGTCCTGTACTGAATTTTCTCATTGAAATTTTGAAGCAAGGAGAGGGTCATGTGATGTAACTTTCAGCTTTGGCTGCATTTCTGTGATAGACACTCAGTGGAGGTCAATTCCAAGTTAACATTAATTCAGGAAGGATGGAAAGAAAGGGGCTGCTAGTCCTTGTGGTCTTGCTACATTAGCCAGAGGGCCATCCTGAAAGTGAATTAATACCAGTTGTTGATAGGATTAACTGCTAACTTGTCTTATCTTCTGTACTAAGAGATGATTTCTTTGGAGGGAAATTAAAAGGACTTTATTTTGCTATTGGTAGGGAAGTATCTGAGAGGAACTTGCACAAAGGGCAGGGAACTGAGCAGTTACTTTCCCATTCCTGGGCTCACACTCACTGCAGGGACTCAACTGCTCTGCCCTGGTCAGGCTGTGCCTCTTTGCTGCTAATGCTGCCTGTTTGGGTTCTGCTATGTGAAGAGTCTGTCCTTGTGAGGGCTTCATTACAGATGAGACACAGGACTTGTCAGCCTCTTTCCTGGCAGTGATCCTGTCAGTTTACCTGTGATCATATTTGCCACTACTTGAGATCCTTTCATTCCCAAAGATGAAGAACCAAATAGCCATAATCCCATGTCATATGCAATCATTCAAGAAGGATCAGAGAGGTTAATGGATTCCTCTGTGTGGAGATAGGCTCTTATAGTGACCAGAAGTTACAACTTTATTAAAAACATGTTTTAATATATGATAGGTGGTAGGCTCTGTGAGGTTGATCCTATATTTAAAATATAAACCCATCAGATTAAATGGTCTGGTGCACATCGTGGCAGTAAAAAAACCCCAAAAATAAAAAGAGAAAGAAAAAGGCACTCTGGGCAGAGTGCAAGTAAAAGACATAATATAATATATTCATGTTCTTACAAACATCCTCAGAGGCACTTTGCATCAGTAATGGCAAAGCAACAGGTACAGGGAGCTGAAGTGGCACAGACAGGGTATTCAAATACAGACGCTGTGCTTATATTTAATAACCACAGCAGGTGAACAATTGGATTTGAAAGGGAAATTAAATGGGCTGACCTAAGAGCAGAGGCTTTTATTGTCGAGCTCTGTACTTTCTACTCCATGATTACTGCAAAGATCTTTTGTAAACCAATATGAAGGAACACATTACTGTGATTGTGCATCAGCTAAGCACAGTAGCCACAGTAGGAAATACAAAAACATTTTTAAAAGTCAAATTCAGTCAGGTTTTACCTCCAAGATTTTATATTCCCTTTTCTTTTAATCTCTTTTCCTGCATGATGCCTGCTTTAAGCCTAACTTTGTTTGCATTAATGCTGTTTCTAGATGCCTGATAACACAATAAGGTAGAAAAATTAGCAAAGACTAAGAGGGAGACAGAATTCTCATCCTAGCCCCCTTTAAATTAAACCAGAAATAACCATTTATCTGGAACCATAAACAGCCAACTAGTCTCAAATTGCAAGATTAACTCAAAATGAAATGAGGACCAAACATCTTCGTGAGTTCTGAAATTTTGCAGATGAAAAATAACTTTATGAGCTGAGACCATGAGCATAACACTGAATATGAGATGTAGCCAAGGAAAACAATTAAGAAGTTTCCCCTACCTGAAGACCGAACTCCAGAAACCAAGGAAATAAAAATACTTAAACTGGAAAATCCTGTCAAAGCTCTTGTGGAAGTATTAATGAGTAGTTTTGTCTTCTCTCCTGAACAAATGATTTGTAGCATTTAGCCACTGAATGTTACACATTTTACTGCCCCTAATGCAATTGGTAGAGACTTCCATGAGAAGCTCCCCAGACATAAGCTCACATTTCAAAATAGAATGCAAATCATCGAAACCACAAGCAAAATAAAACAGATTATCTAAGTGAGGAACAGAGGATATGAAAGCAGGACAATGGGTGTCACAGGTAATTATAAAGATGCATCTGGTCCCTAGTTACTTTTGACAAAGCTGGTTTTGTGATTTATGGCAGGTGCTTGTTTATAAACCTATTTCAGCACAGACACACTGAAGAACATTCATCATTCTGCCTGGTCTTCATTATTGGATAAACGTCATCTAAACAGAACCTGAATCCAGACTTCTGCTACCTTGACATAAAAACCAGGATCTTCTATTTGCCTGCATTTATTTATATATTTCCACTGACCTACAGAGGTGGCGTGCGTTTGACAAAGGTTCTACACTTACCCCACAAGGAAAGCGAATGAAAGTGAGCTGAACTTCAGAAAAAATTGCTGGCAAGCAGTACTTCTTTAAATATTGATATTTATTTTTGTGCCCTGCACTTGTGTTTTGCGGAAATGCAGGATAACCAACATGCAAGTTCGAGCAACTACAACTCTGACAAAAAATCAGAACGGTTTTGGTTGGGTTTTGGGGTTTTTTTGGGGCAGGGGTGGGCAGGGGTGAGGTTGGGGGTTTTTGGCTTATTTTAATGCCTTTTTTTTAATGCACTTTCCAAACTGTGAGGTTTGACATAGTCCAAAATTTTTCTTATCCTGTACCAGGAAAATCTGGACCTGAGGAATTGCTCCATAACTGTGGCATAGAGTTGTGCAGTTGCCTCACGTGAACGGCACAATTTTAGTTTCTTAATTTTTATCTCACTCGACATTGCTTGCTGGAAACAAAGCTAAACAAAGAAGTCCAGCGAAAACCAGAGAACAGAACCCTTTGCAGATTGCTACAATAAATACCTAGAGCCCACCTTGCTAGGACAGGTAACGTTATACAACAATATGACCTGGTTTTGTAAGTTTGAACTGTCAATAAACAGCTAAACATAGAGAAAGGAAGTGGAACAATTTAGACGTTGTGCAAAACATGAAGTATATATTGAGGTTTTTAGGATAAGTTGTGGTAGTAGAGAACATGATTTTTGTTATAGTTATGGGTTTAAGGCAGAAACTTTGAGGCAGCATATTTTTATGGAAGGAGGAATGAAAATATAAGGCAATAAAAGGTGAATGTCTAAAACTGAACTGCATAATTTTCTTACTTTGCTCAGTGCATTAATCTATAAGTCCAAGTAGTTTCCCAACTCTTAACCATTACAGAACTTAAAAAAACTTATCATGGTAAAAAGACACTTAGGAATATATTTCTAAAAGAACAAACAAAAAAACCTTCTACTCATGAATCTTCAGAAATTTCTATTGTGAAAGCCAAGTCAATATTACAGTATTCTTCAAATCAGAGCACGGATTTCAATAAGCAGAATAGAGATATTTTCTGAATGGAAACAAAACATACCTCAAATACTATCTGCTATGAATAAAGTCTCGGTCATCAAGTACACAAAAATCAAAGCTTTGAGAGAATTTTTAGAAATAGTTATGCATTTTTAGACCATCCTAGATATGGAATGAACCATATGAATTATTGTTTGGCTCTGGAGCTATTTTGCTGAGCACTGACAGATTGACAACATGACTACTGGAAACTTATAGGAATTATAAAGAAACTCACAGGAAATATAAAGTAAAAATGAAAGACTGTATTTCATTTTACTTTCACTGTAACTCCATGTATTGGACTAACACAGAAAAGATAACTCACACTATAAGGCTTAACAAAAAACCTTGTTGGCAACAATGAGGCCAAATATTGCAAGATTAATTTTTGATGTAAGTAATTTCTTCACTTCCTATTAAAGACTGTCCATACAGTTTCAGCTGTTACCTCCTTCCTGTAATTTGATTGCTGAATGCAAGTCAGCTGGAATACTGCTTACCTGTAAATAAAGATATGTAATAACTTCTTGTTTCAGCAACACAGCAGAGTTACTTAGGACATTTATTCATCATGAAATCGCATATTCAGCACATGAATGCACATTTTGTGACACTGATCTAATGACAACCTGTGCATTTCTCAATAATTTCAAGTCTATTTAACATAACATTATTTGCTAGCAGATAGAAACAATTAATCCATTGTATGTGAGTTACTATTCAACTTACTGTACGTGTTCAATGTCTGAAATTCATACTAAATCTATATGCTTCTGAAGGAACACAAGGCCTGCTTTAGCATAGCACCACTGGAAAGAGAGTCACTGAAAGAGCATCAAGAATTCTTGTTGGCTCTTTCCCTGCCCCAGCACAGGATTAAATGTATTTATATTGTTCCAGAAAGACACTTATTCTTCCTGCCTGTAAAGACCTTTAGTGTTGATGTGAAGTGGCCCCAAGCCAAAATTAGAGTCTTCGGGTCAGGCTATATTGCTTTTCATTAAAGAGAGCCTGTCATCTGGAAAATTATTTCCAATTTCTACTCCAAGGGGGTTTTGTTGTTACTATTATTGCCTGGAACAACATAACCCTTGAGACGGAGAAAACTTAAAAGAAGAGGCTTGAAACAAATCTCTCCTAAGTCCTTTATGTCTTTACAAGGTAGGTCTCTCCCTTCAGGTTTGCTTTTAATCCAAGAACCCAGCCTTTTCCTGAAGTGTGCAGTCTGAAATGAAACTGAGCAGCATGAACCACTCCATCCTCCTTCTCCTAGTCAGAGGCAGGCATCGCAGATGTGTTTTTCATTTTCCTGATCCCTTGCCAATCCTCCACATGTCCTCAAAAATGACAACTGCAGACCTGAAGTATCCACAGACAAAATTCATCAGGCTCACCAGATTTAAGAGCAGTTAAGAACTCTGTTTTCTGTTCTTTCCTTCATCAAGACTGAAAGGCCTTTTGGTTTTCTGTTGGTTTTCTCCTCCTCTACTTTCCTCTGCTCAGTTTGCTTTTTTGTAAAGGTTGACGCAAAAAAAAAAAAGAAAGAAGTGCTCAGTGCACTAAACACTTCTACTTTCTCAGCATCATCTGTCAACAGCCTTCATTCACTCAGCAGCAAGTGCACAGATTGCAAGTTTGAGTTGGCCACTACACGTGCTGTGCAAGGGAGAGGAGGGTTTCTTCACTTTGTTACACTGCTGTACATCCTTGGAAGCACCAGATACTCCAGCCAAGTCCTACTGACAAGTTGTGCATACCAAGCTCCCTTTGGCATTACTGGCTGCACTGATTTTTACATTGCTAAATAAAATCGTGGGCCCTCTGCAACATTTCTAAATAAGGAACAGTATAAAGATGACCTATTTTCTAATGTGTAGAAAGCCCCAGAACCACTCAGTCACAATTCTTACCACAAAATCCAGGTACACAAGCAATTTAGTCTGTTAAGCTTTTACAAATCATGTTTCCCACATTTTTTGGGGAGACAGTTGTTAAGTGATGGACAAAGGACCACATGAGTAAGAGCTATAGACCTGTGATTACCACTTTATTTGCACTCTCTCTCCCCTTTTTTTTTTTTCAGGATTTTTTTTTCTGCTTATTTCACTGGATTTTTAAAATTCTCTTTCTTTTCAGGTCTTGCTGTATTGGATACTTCTTTAGGGATTTCAGTTTCTAGGTTACAGAAGGTGTACTCCCCTTTCCTTAAGGTCTCGTGTCTATTTTTAAACCTAACCTCTTTCCAAATCACATTTTTCACTTTCTCATGTGGAAAGAACCTTCTTTCTTTCAGCTTTACAATGAAAAACAACTCAAAAGAAATTTCCCTCATCTTTTAGTCATATTGCAGTCATCAGCAGTAGTTACCTGCCATTATTGCTACGGTGCTAGACGTGAAAGGACCTAATATAGATTGTCCTGCTGTTACCTATTTAAATTCTTATATAAGGCACTTTAGCATGGATATAGCCTGAATGTACTACAGCAAAAAAAAAAAAAAAAAAAAAAAAAAGGCAAAAATACATTATTCTGTGAATGGTTTGTATATAAGAACTCTGTTAAGGATGAGTTTGCATATTTTCTATGCTCAGAAGATCAGAGATGGAATTGGGGAACACACTGTGGGGATTGGGACCTTACTGTGAAGGAACAGTTATGAGGTGTTCAAACCTGGAAGGGAATGGCCTTGTGTTTCTTTATTTTAGCAGTGCAGGGTGCCTCAGCATGCCCACATGCCAAAAAAACTGCCCAGATCAAAGGACATCACATGTACAGGATGGGCTGAGCCTTAGCCAGATGGTTTTAAACCTTTCTGATAAATTGCAAGAACTGTGAATTGGAGAGATATCTATTTTAAAATATTCAGCAATCCTTTCAGAAATAGTCCCATTGATATAACCAACCAGGAACAGAGAACTAAAGGCAGATATTACAAATGGGAACAAAAAACCCCTTAATGATCCAACAGTTCACTTAGTCTACTTGAGAACCTGATCATCACCAGGAACCAAAAGTTAAAACAATAACTTTCCCCATCCAGGGTGTTGGGCATGAGAGAAAATGTGCAGTCAGGGAATCTGACAGAATGAATGAAACAAAAAAATGAAGACAGAAAACACAACCTGCTACAGCACATGGCCAAAAGTTATTGTCAGGTCAGTAACAAGTCTTTGTACCAACCTCTCCCTGAGGGACTGGGTGCCAGAAACACTTAGATGATCCACACAACTCTTTGTCAAGTAAGACTAGATGAACAGTTCAAATCCTTTTTTTTTCTTGATGACTCAAGACATCCTATATGGCTCTCATTTTAGTTGTGGGGTTTATATGGCAATATTATTTTCAGTTCAAGAAGTGTTTAGTTCTCATTTAAGCTATGATAAATACAGGTTCTTTGTCCTTTTTTTTTTTTTTGCTACATTGACTTTGAGTTGCAAACTGTCCTTTGTGCCTGTCAGGTCCTGATTTTAATGGTCTGCTCTCTGGTATTAGCCCAAGAGAACAGTTGTTGAGGTGATGGACAGAGGTACCAATTGCTTGGCATAATACAGGTCATCCTTTGTCCTGGCGTTTCTAATTTTAGATTGCAATGACTGAGCAACAAGTTTTATCTATCATTTATCTGCCTTATAGATGCAAGTTAATCCCTTTAAGACTGACAAAAGAGGATGGATACTTTTACGTAGGAATAATAGAAAACATCAATTATGTTTGTGAAATATACATTTGTAAAATTGCAAATTTAAGTGCACAAATCAGAATAAATGGGCTCAATATATGACATTAAAACACAGTACCATTGCTTGGCATACACTGGCTTTTGTAGATGTTACTGAAACCTCTCACAGTTCTGGAATGTAGCAATCATCTTCATTATAAGACTCAAACTACTTATAAACCTTCAAGGAGAATGATGTGTTAACTCTAAATCTCAGATATTAGTTTGTACAGAAAACTCGTTGCTGGTGTAACTTTCAGAAGTGAATGCAAGTTATATTAATGGATGGATTGAATCAAGAAATAAAAACATCATTATTAATTTCAGATCTGTATAAATACAAAGATTTGTTTACCAAGGCTTACAGGAAATGCTCTTTGTAAAATATCCCTAGATACTTGTAGAAGGTTGTTTCTCTTCTCCCTTCCCCACCCCACCAAAAAAAACCCAAAATGGGGAACCTGGGGAAATCAAAATTTGAATCCTCAGCTGCTTTGTTCATACTCTAAGGTTTTTATGGAGAATAATTTGCAAAAAGATAATTACCTGTTAAAGAAGCATAAAAAATTTAGACAATTCTAACTGTGGGAATTCTATAGAAATTCTGCAAGGAAAGTATTTTGTAGTCAGAATACCTCCAGTCTTTTATATTTTTATTTAATGATCCAAAGATGGCGTGATGGCCTGGTGGTGTCCAGCCTCAAGATATCCAAATTATCCACCCCAGTCACACCAGTAAGGTCCCAGACAGCTTGTACCCCATCCTAGCAAGCAGGACATGCCTACACTGTGCATTCTGTGGGGCACAACTCCCAGCTTCTCTGAAGGCACTCGTGTCACATCCTGCTCTGAGGCTCCTCCGTGACCCACAGTACCCAGAATGGCAAGGGAAAAGCCCCAGCAGGCAAGAGAAAAAGCCCTGTTCATTTCAGCACTGCGCTTCTGGGCCAAGGGCGCAGGGGAACGAGTGTGAGTGAGGGAAGCAGGAGCTGAGCCTCAGAAATCTTTTCCCTAGAACAAGCTGTCACCATCTCTTCACTTGTTTGTAGAGATTTACTATGGAGACATATCTCAAAAATTAGTTTAAAATGTTAATGGAACTGAAATTGGAAGATAATCTCTGTTGGCCACACCAGTTCCTGCCAGCCTCAATGGCAGGACCAACAGCTCAGGATCAAACTGCCTTGGAGAAACAGACATCTGATAAAAATTTTAATTTATTTTGAAAGTTAGGCTGAATGAACTTTTTGAACTTCAGAATACAGTCACAATCCGGACTACTTTAACAAGCTATCCTGGATGAACAACCTTAAAATCTAACATATGGATATAAGGGAGAGTCAAGTGGAAGAGCCAGCTGATGGAAATCTGAATAAAATATACTGTGACTGTATCTCAACACGCATTATTGCAACAGTGGATACTTAAATAGGCACATTACTGAGGAAAACCTTCTGTATTTATAAGCCATAGCTTGTAATCAGACCTTTGAAAGCTGCATGCATTAAGTGCTTTGCCTGCAAGCCTGAGAGAAATTAACTGACCGTGCAAACAGAGCCACAATGCTCACGTGCTTCCCTTACAGCGAATTCTGAGAAAATACAGCAAGCTCTCTTCACGTAAGCTTAGCCTTGAAGGCTTTAATAAATGCGACTCCATGGCATCTTAAATAGCCTATTAACAGGAGTAGAAGATCAGAGGAAGCCTTCACGCCAAACAGTCTGTGTGACAGGCAACAACACCACGCACATGTTCTGAATACTCAGCTGGCATTATCATAAACAGCTTCAGGAGAAAAGGCAAGCAAGGTGGTAGAGTGAAATCTGCTTATTCCAAGCAGCCACACAGCAAACCTGCCTCAAGTAACCCATTTCGTGGAAAACATCAGCCACAGGACAAGGCACAGGATGGAATTGGTAAGAAATGCACTTCGTGCCTCTATACATGTGTATTACTTGGCCTGGTAATCAACATAATCTAAGATATGGCTCCAAACTAGCTGTCTACATTAATGATCTAAAAGCAATCATAATAAAATAAGATAATCTTAACTATTCTTGGGCTGCCAGAGAGCTCTCTAATTGCTCTCTTTAAATTGTTCCATTTCAATTAAACTGAGGAGGAAAAAAAAGTAATAGAATCAAGTGCTTCACTATTTACAGTCCTTGAGTGAATACAATTTACGTAATCTGTGTAGGATCCCTATTAGCAGGGTTCACAGTAAGAAACCACAGTGATTAAATCATTAAATCATATCTAGGAAGAGAGAACATTCCCATTGATATAGGAAGCCTTGATGGATATTAAAACAATTAGAATTATCAAGTGCTTTTATGAATAGCAAGCATTGTGAAAGCAGAAAAGGTTTTTAAAACTGGGGTTTTCACACTATTTTTACCCTAATACATTTCACTTTCTCTTTGGTTCATTATCACAGATACAATTTGCATCCATTTTCAGTCATTAAATAGTAGTTCAGCTCTTCAGTATTTCAAGCCCTGGTCATTAATGTGAATTCATACAACTTATTCCCTCTGCCCCTCCTATCTTTTCCTCAAAGAGAGTGCCCTTTTCAATAAATGACTCTCAAATTGCTGTTAGGATAGTAATTTCTAATTTCCATGGTTACATTTCCTAAAAGAGCTGCTGCTGCTAAGAAAAACACATTGGAGAATTGGAGAATTGGAACAGTATAGCTGGTTCTTAGCTTTCATTCAGAGAGGGGGATGGAGGTGTTGGTTGCAATTCCTTAATTCTTTTGTTTTTCTCTTTTTAATAGCTTGGCAGTTCATACCCAAGGCCACTAAATGCACCCATCAAAGCATGGATCTTGTCCCACAGATCTTGAAGACAGCGACTTATTTTCTTTTGTTTCAACAGTTTTGGAACTATTAGAATAGATAGAAAAGTTTATCAGGAGCACCAAATTGTCCAGTGCCTTGCCAAAAGTATCACTGTGAGATCAGGTTGTGGTGTCACACAGTAAATAAGAACAGCCACAGCTGCAAGGCCCCATGGTCACCTCACAGACATGAGGTTATAAAGCAATCTACAGAGCTGTTACTTTCACAGGACGTATTTTATAGCATATCAGCATATTGGACAGGTGTCACACGTTTTAATTCAGACTTTACAACTTTTTTTCAAATAAAAATTAGAGAAGCACAAATATTCACACTGAAGATAAAAGTTACAAAGTAAATTTGTATAGAGGTTTGGGTTTGCATTATCACGCCCTCACTTTCTTTAAAATCTTAGATCAATCAAAAAGTTTCTCTAATTTAAATTTGAGCTTTTCTTTTACATTTGAAGCTGGGCAGCTGAAGCTGTTGGTCAGACAGAGGATAAATTAAGATATTGCTTAGGCTGTCCTTGTAAAAGACCAGACTGACTTGAGGCTTGCCACAGAAATTATGCAGCTCAATATGATGTGTCACGTTAAAAACTGCCACATTATTTCAGATGTGCCTGTTGACACAACAGACAAAATCTCCTTTGAAGCATCCATTGGCTTATTTGGAAATCCTTCCTCGTTCATGGATCATTGACCTGAAAGACAGGTTTATCAGAGAAATACTGATTTTCCCCAGTGGCATAAAAACATTGCCATAGCTTTAGAGGTTCTCTTTAGTCTTCTCGACAAATTCATGAGGCTTGAAGTTCTGGCCTTTAATAAATAAAAATCTAAGAACAGCAGCACTTAGGAGTTCTTTTCTTCCTTAGCAGAGAAAAATGTTATTGAGATTATGTAAAATAAGCCTGTTTTAAACCTAATGCTTCACAGAAATTATGGAAAACATGACTATAAGGAAATATTTTATTGATGATTTAATTTTCTTTCCAGCATAGTTGGAAATTTCACACCTTCATCTTCATTTAGCACCGGTTTATCTATTTGTGTGAATTAAATGCTACCGGCATTTCCTTTTGCTTAGCAGGAGAGTAATAAGGAAATTATGAAAACTTTTTAAATTGTGGCATTGCCTTTTTAAAAATGGTCAGAGAAGTAGCTGGGGATATTGCTATTGTTAGAAAAACCCCACTGTCTACACAATGCAATTGTGGACTTTGGAAAAGAGAGATCAAATAATCACAATATCCCTTCTTTTCCTTTGCTTCTGTGCTTTGTGTGCCAAAAGTAGATTTGTGAATCATTGACATATTTTGCAATCAGACCCCCTGCTTCAGTCTCCCCCCTGTCCTTGTTTTTTTTCTGAGACAGTCACTGTTCTGGCCTGGTACTTACACTGCTCATGCCTGCCTTCAGTACATCCCTCATTAAGTCATACTAAACTGTCTTCATGCTGAACTGCACCTTGGCCAGCTACACAGTTTAGAAGTTTAACTATGGATAATTCTCTCAAGTCCAGGTGTCAGGACCTCACCACACATTTTTTGTGTTTATTTGCTTTTCTGAACAAGGCCACTGAGTTCATTAAGACCAGCAAAAATATAAAAAAACAACTGTCTTGCAACAGTGACAAGTTTCAGCCAGCTTAAGAGCTGAAAAAGTCTTGTCCCTTTGATCAACTCCAACAATAAACTTTTCTCATAATAGTCTGGTTTAAAAAAAAAAAAAAAAGAAAGAAAGAAAAAGGAAAATAAAAAGGTTTGCACTCCATTGTAAATATTTCCTTTAGAGCAAGAAACTACCTAGAATGTTCAAAGCATTTGTCTTTCAAGAGGAGTTTCACAGAGACAGATCTAGGTGGAAAAACACATTAATGGCAATAGAATAACTGCAAATATTGGGAGAAGGAGGAGTATTTTTTCTACACTTTTGTGAAATTGTTCTTAAATCTTTCTTTAGGAGAAACTGGCTATATTAATGAGGACTAGTGCCTTTGCTACAAGGTTTCAGTATGAGCTGATTAAAGCCTCAGTGGGTTCCATGTGTTAGGTAAATAAATGAACACCTGAACATTCCCATAGCTTCTCAAATGAAATCAGTGCATGTAAAAAGGTACCCCAAAATCTCTGCACTAACACAGACATTACATCAGGTTTGAAGCACTACTTTTCAAATGTGTTGATGATTTTGTTATCAGTTGTATGTGCCTATTAATGCAGAAAAAGTTCCCACCTTTTACTACCACCTCCTGTGATTTCAAAGTATTGCCTCCTCAAAACAATTTAAGACAGAAACTCCAGAACAAAAAGTAAAATTGACTTAAGCATTTAATTATTTTGCCATAATTTCTTTGCCCTACACATTTATGTCTTACAAAACATTAATGATTTTGTAAATATAGCTATTACTAACCTAATAAAAATACTGTGCCAAATGGAAAATAAAGCCTGTGTAAAAATGTAGATGGGTACTCAGGAGAGATGATACTCATCGATCTCCCAAAAATATGCCTGCCTGTATAAAACACAGCAGTTAACAGTGCTTTATATGATTCAGGAGAGACTCTGTGGCCATGAAAATAATGCTTGCAAACGATGCTTTTAGTGAACAGTAAGGAGAAGGCATAATGGTTCCTACTAGTTTAGAGGACAGTAAAACAAATATTATCATATTCTCCACGTTTGTCATAGGGACACCTTGAAAGTTAATCCAAATTAACAAGAGGTATCAATTTAAACTGCATTCATTAAACAGTATTAAATCTTGATATTGACACTCTAAGGATTAGAAATATGGCCACATTACTGCAGCTCAACAAGCTAAGCCCAAGTAACAAGCTTTGTATGTACTCATGCATTATAAAATGTGAGGTAAGATGAATTCATTTAAACCTCCTAGGTGAATATATTTAATATCACATTTGCTGTGTGCTAACAGCATATGCACAAATAGATATTGCAGTTAAGCTTGTACCTAGGAACTAATTAGTAAATGCCTCTCTACAAACATTTAGACCCACTCTGACCATTGCAATTAACTCTTTTCCTATGTAGCCACTGGAATATATTTAGAATATGTGAGAATTTCAAAGATGTAACTTCATAGTTCTCACCCCAAAGTTTCTTTCATCTGTAAAATTAATGTTCTTCTGCCATTAATAGTGGTATTTACACGAAATGGCCAAACAACCTCACCAGCTCTGCTTTCCAGCATCTACATCTTGCTCCTCCTCGAGTCTACTGGTCTCAGGACCAGCACCTGCTGGTGGAAAGATGTATGGAGTTACCCTATGACCAATTCAATTAATTCTGGAATAGCTTGGAATAGTTCATCACTGCCTAACATTGCTTCTTGTAAAGCAAGCTGCCTTGTAATGGGATACTTAAATCTTGAACAGAACAAAAAATAAAGAATAGTGTAATGATTAGCAGTAGAACCTGCAATCAGTTCTGAGCAAATCAATATTTAAAAATGATTTCATGTACAATATCTCACAAATGCAATGAAAAGTGAACAAACTGGCACTGCAGACTAAGAACTGCACTTCCTGCAAGTCTCAGTCATTAGTGGGGAAAAAAATAATGTACTATGGTTGAACACACAGCTAAAATAAATCTAATCAATGCTTCATAGGTATTTAGGATCCTGAGTCCTTTCTTTAAAAGTATCAAGCTATTTTCATTAAGAGACATACTTAGGGGGAAGAAAATGCCTTTTTAAAAGGTCTCAGGTTTAATTTTAGACATGCAAAGTTCCTAAGGTCCAAAGAAAAAAACCTAATTCCAAGTGACTCATTTGGTTTGTACTGGTTTGTACTAATGGCCTAAGCCTTCCTAAGGCTTTTTGTGGAAAAGGGAAGGAATTGGGCAGATCAAAAAATTAAAATTAAGCTATTTCCTGAAAATCAGTTCAGACAGGTGCACCATGCAGCCTCTGAGGAGAACAGTTGAACAACCTCTATCTAAGCCATTATTTAGGAATCTGAAATGCTTTTCAAAAAAAGTCTTTTGCAACCTTCCCATGCTTGGTTGTTCCTTTAAAAAGAAGAGGAAATTAAGAATTCACTGAGTGAAAAGCAAAAAATATTGTGAAATTTAGTAAATTGCGATTTTGCATTCTAGCTAAAAAAGAAACTACCAATACAAGAACGTTGGTAAGTTTATCTCCTAAGCCTGTTTATTCAGTGAATCATAATCAAAAATATCTAAGTGTAATAATTCCTATGGAGTATTTTGGATAATATACAAGTAATTATTTAATCCCAAAGCAACATACTTGTTCCCTAACAGACGACTTGCCTCCGCAGACAAAAAAGAGAGTGGAAAGACCACTGATAATTGATTCATTCAAGTCAAAAGTGGGACCATCAGAGGAAGCCTAAGGTGGTGGGTGAACATAAAACCAAAGAAGTGTTCACATTCAGCAGAATAGGTTTTTCACTCCACAAGTAAAACTGTGTTTTTTCTTGACTGAAAGCAGAGCTCAGTAGAACAGTATTTTTTGACTTCCAAACTACAATTTTCCTTTCCAATTGCCATATGGAATTGACTTTTGCATGTACGTGTGTGCATGCTCTAATATATACGTATAAAGACCCATCCTTGTAACTGCATATTTCTAATTCTAGACTTCAGTGGACTATTTATTTTTTTTAAAGCATTTGACAGAATACCTGTTTAAGATATAATGACATATATTCTATTGAAACTCTTCAGTGTGTTATGAAAAGAACATCCATACCTGTGTAAACATACAGCAGTGACCCTTTCTCACTACCAGGTCTCTTCATGTGTATCAAAAAGCACATTCACCCTGTGTCGAGCCCTCCATTGGCAGTTAAACATTAATAAAGCCTAAGCTTTACTAGATTTCTTAAAGTGTCACAATTTCTCCAATAATCAAATTATTTTAAAATGCCTACTGTACAATTTTTTTAACTTTTAAGATTAGCTGGCTTCAAAAGATGACCCCTTTTGCATAGATTTTCTTAAATTTTGAATTGTAATCAAATTATGAGATTAATTGATTTGTGATTTTTGATATTAGGGTACAGAAATAGTTAAGCAAAAGAAACCTGAGGAAAGTACTATTCATCTCTCTCACATAGAATGTATATCTGATAATGAAATTAATATTCTGTGCTTAAGAAAAAAAAAAACAAATTTGAGAAGAAATAGGAAGCACTAGCAGAATTATTGTTAAAGAACTGTAGAACCAATTTTAAATGCTTTAAATTTTCTGAACAGCCAGTAATTTTGTTCCGTACATAAATAAAGATGGGGTTTGTATACTCCACACTTGAGGGAATCTACTTTTCTAACTCAGTTTTATCAAATAATGAGGTTAGTTACAATAGATTAAATTGAAGCCTGAAAATGCTTAACAATTTGCTTGTCTGAACATTGAGATCATTTCTTCAAAAGGCTAAAAATTAAAACTGTGGGAAGTCAGAGCAAAAAGTAATTCTCAAAATGTGGTAGCTTAGCAGACAATACTAAAAGAAATGAAATTTACTGTTTGAATCATGCTTGGCCTGCAGATAAGAATCCTGAATTCCACTGGAAATAAGCAGTAGACTAGATGTGGTCTGAGAAGAAATTAAAGTGAAATATCACCAAAGTGAAAGGAAAGGAGTCCACAAGGACAGACACAATATAGCACAGAAGAGAGGTCACAGCGTTCTATAAAGGCAGAAATGAAAGATCAAGTGTTAAAACAGCACGGACAGCAAAACACATACTGCTCCCTTGTACAGGGCAGAACCCTGGACAGAAGCGCTGTTTTGTGAAATTTTAGCAGTAATGGGTTTAACTATGAAAGAAAAGTAATAAAGAAGGCAAACGTTTTCACCTGGAAGCCTTAACTAAGGATGGCTTTAAGCTGTGAGGAGGAGGCCATTGCCAAGTGCAGCATCCAACACAGCAAAGGGCTGCTTTGTTCAGCTGAGCCTGCTCTTTACAGGGCTGTTTGGGAACTCCAGTTTAGAATTCCCAGTCAAAGGTCACGTCTCCATCAACAACAAACAAGAGCTGCTCTGGAACAAGACGTATGGAAAAGCAGGCTCATGTTTGCTGGGCCCTCCTCTCAAAGGCACCAAAACAAACCCAGCATTCTGTGGCTCTTTTCCATCACCACCACTCCCTGAACACACAGAAAACGATGGACCCTGAGCCTGACGCTGTCCATCACCTCTCAATAAACTGGACCAACACTGCTGTAATTGCAGACCTAAACCCTGTAGACCCATAAAAGCTGTAAGCCTCTAGAAACAGCCGTCTCTCCATAGTCATGAAGTAGCCTCACTACCAATAATCCTCCAAATATAAACTTTTACAGATTGAGAATTAATAACCAGTCAAATAAATATTTTAAAATCATTCAGAAAAAAAGAACCATGCCATTCCACCAAACAAATGGATTTCCTATAGCAAATATAACCAAACAGATCTTCACAGCTGGCATAAATCATTACATTTCCATTAAATTTAATAGAGAAACCTCATTTCCATTACTGGGATCAAATATAGTTAATATTCTTGTCATGCATGATATGTCTCCTATATACCTTTCAGTTAAAAAAATTCATGCCGGATTTCATGTAAAAACATTAAAAAATCCAAGTCTGCAATTACAAAATCAAAAAGTAACATTGCAAAGAAGACATAGAAGAAAATATGAATCACTTTAAAAACCGAAAAACTTTTATAATGTAACATGTAATTAATAGGTGTCAAATTTACGATGTAAAAAGCAGCAAAGGAGTAGGAAACATATGGCAAGTTCTTCTCTGATAGACGAGAACAAAGAAAAGAGTTACGTCTGAGCCTCTTTTTCCTCTGCTCTCATCTTCCCTCATCCAAGGTAAGGCTTGACTCACTTGTCTTTAATTACCACGATGCCAGTTGAAAAGAATCCTCAAGACAAGAACAGAGCAAAAGGCAAAGGCAGCAAAACTGTCAAAGTGGCAGCAGTGCCCCCAGAAGAGAGGAAAAGCTCCCCAGACAAGGCTGTGTGATCCGTGACTCACCCTGTGGGAGATCAGCCTCTGCCTCAGCATGCTCGGGACACGAACGAGCATCGCGTCCCCGCTGGCTGCAGGAAAGCACCCTGAGGAACAAACAAAACAAACCCAAAGAATAAGGTCATGCTAAATTAAACTTTCGTCTTGCATTAAAACAAACCGGTGCTGTAAATGCCTTTGCTGTTACTGATCAGAGCAGTGTAAAGGTTTTCTGCACACAAAGTGGAAAAAATACCTCATTTTTGTTTCTCAGTCCCTTTTCTGCAGTTTTCATTTTGCTTTTAACTTGGACAAGACCTTGAGACTGTGTTTTAAGAAGGCCTAGGAAGATGCAGCAGTGGTGAACTCCTGCCAGGGCTCAGTGCAAGCTGAGGGAGGGAGGGAGGGAGAGGTGCCATGGTGCGGCAGCAGGGCGGGGTCTGGCCCAGCACACCTGGGCAAGGCAGCAGGGCCCACAGGGCAGCTCAGAGGGCAACCCACGGGCACCTCCATGGAGAAGGCTGAGGCTGGGCTGTGTCCTGGCAGCAGGGATCAGGATCAAACTCCACGTGGGGCTCTGGGGGCAGCCACAGCCGGGATGGCCAGGCACGGCCATGGGGACACGGCTGGAGGGGACAGCAAGGACAGCAGCTGAGCGGTGGCTGGCCCAGAGCTGACTCAGCAACCTGCAGCTGCTGCAGAAGTGTGATGCACAGCAACACCTACTCCTGTGGAACCAGAGGACACCCACATCAGCCCAGCAAAAGCCACATGCACTCATCAAGAAGCTGAGGAGAATCATGAACAGGCTGATGTAAAGCAGCATAGCCATGATCCCAGCCCTGCAATCCCAAAGATGCCAGGCTCCCCAAAGCCCAAGATCCCAGCCCTACAATCCCAGGGCTGCCAAGCTCCCCAAAGCCCAAGATCCCAGCCCTGCAATCCCAGGGCTGCCAGGCTCCCCAAAGCCCAGGATCCCAGCCCTACAATCCCAGGGCTGCCAGGCTCCCCCAAGCCCAGGGTCCCAGCCCTGCAATCCCAGGGCTGCCAGGCTCCCCAAAGCCCAGGATCCCAGCCCTACAATCCCAGGGCTGCCAGGCTCCCCCAAGCCCAGGGTCCCAGCCCTGCAATCCCAGGGCTGCCAGGATCCCCAGAGCCCAGGATCCCAGCCCTGCAATCCCAGGGCTGCCAGGGTCTCCAAAGCCCAAGATCCCAGCCCTGCAATCCCAGGGCTGCCAGGCTCCCCAAAGCCCAAGATCCCAGCCCTGCAATCCCAGGGCTGCCAGGCTCCCCAAAGCCCAAGATACCAGCCCTACAATCCCAGGGCTGCCAAGCTCCCCAAAGCCCAAGATCCCAGCCCTGCAATGCCAGGGCTGCCAGGCTCCCCAAAGCCCAGGATCCCAGCCCTACAATCCCAGGGCTGCCAGGCTCCCCAAAGCCCAAGATCCCAGCCCTGCAATCCCAGGGCTGCCAGGCTCCCCATAGCCCAGGGTACCAGCCACCAAAGCCCTGTGACAAACTGACCTCTCAGCTAAACTCCACAGAGGGGATGGATTGTGCCAATAAAGTTTCTGAAAACGTTTTCAGAAGCCACGTATTTGTAAAGCTGTAAGCATAAGGAAAGAAGGCAGGAGGAAAAAACCNTGCCATGGTGCGGCAGCAGGGCGGGGTCTGGCCCAGCACACCTGGGCAAGGCAGCAGGGCCCACAGGGCAGCTCAGAGGGCAACCCACGGGCACCTCCATGGAGAAGGCTGAGGCTGGGCTGTGTCCTGGCAGCAGGGATCAGGATCAAACTCCACGTGGGGCTCTGGGGGCAGCCACAGCCGGGATGGCCAGGCACGGCCATGGGGACACGGCTGGAGGGGACAGCAAGGACAGCAGCTGAGCGGTGGCTGGCCCAGAGCTGACTCAGCAACCTGCAGCTGCTGCAGAAGTGTGATGCACAGCAACACCTACTCCTGTGGAACCAGAGGACACCCACATCAGCCCAGCAAAAGCCACATGCACTCATCAAGAAGCTGAGGAGAATCATGAACAGGCTGACGTAAAGCAGCACAGCCATGATCCCAGCCCTGCAATCCCAAAGATGCCAGGCTCCCCAAAGCCCAAGATCCCAGCCCTACAATCCCAGGGCTGCCACGCTCCCCAAAGCCCAAGATCCCAGCCCTACAATCCCAGGGCTGCCAAGCTCCCCAAAGCCCAAGATCCCAGCCCTGCAATCCCAGGGCTGCCAGGCTCCCCAGAGCCCAGGATCCCAGCCCTGCAATCCCAGGGCTGCCAGGCTCCCCAAAGCCCAAGATCCCAGCCCTGCAATCCCAGGGCTGCCAAGCTCCCCAAAGCCCAAGATCCCAGCCCTGCAATGCCAGGGCTGCCAGGGTCCCCAGAGCCCAGGATCCCAGCCCTACAATCCCAGGGCTGCCAGGGTCTCCAAAGCCCAAGATCCCAGCCCTGCAATCCCAGGGCTGCCAGGCTCCCCATAGCCCAGGGTACCAGCCACCAAAGCCCTGTGACAAACTGACCTCTCAGCTAAACTCCACAGAGGGGATGGATTGTGCCAATAAAGTTTCTGAAAACGTTTTCAGAAGCCACGTATTTGTAAAGCTGTAAGCATAAGGAAAGAATGCAGGAGGAAAAAACCCACAATTTTTTAGAAGTTGACTTCCATTTTATAAGAGGAACAGATGTTTTATTGTAATTAAAGCTCATCTTTTTTGTACAAGGTGACTCTTGAAGCACATATATACTCCAAGTAAACAAGTTTACTGTATTGCTTTCATATGAGGTTGATGACCCACAGTTTTCCTGTAAATCTAGCTTATACTCAAAGAATTACTTTATAAAAAAAATAATCTCTACTTCAGCTCATATGGCTTTTCATTCTATTGCTTACGCTCCCTGCTAAGCCCTAAATAATTACTTTTACTTAGTCTGTCTTCAATATTTATGGAAACTTCCTCCCTATAATATAAAAATGAAGCGTAGACATCTGAGATTAGTAACCAAATGAACCCAATGCTGTGTTGATTAAAACCTCCTTAGCAGCAGTGTACCACATTGTCACACTCATATAAGCAATTTTACATAGTTAGAACTATCCAATTACTTTTTCAAATATATTAGTAGAGCGCTGTAAACAGTGCAATGTGCTAGTTTAAACAGCACACAGTAAAATATGTGTGCAGTTAAGTAAATAACTGTGTCAAGTCTGGCTCTTTTCTAGCAATTATTGTGTCAAAGTCAGCTCGAGGTCAAGTCCATGTGGCAGCTGTAGGATGTTTGCAAGTGGGATCCGACTGGGTCGTGTTCATGAGTGCTGATGCAGTGCAAGAAAGAATGGAAAGAAAGAATGATGGATGTCATCTTCTAGGGCAGCTCCTCTGTCCCACCAGAGAATTGAACAAGGCCATGGAATACCGGCTAACCAGCAGGACTTGCTAGGCAAGTGATAAACAATCCCATCTGTAGACTGAATGTAGCTATCTGACCTATAGAGCAAGATAAAGATGATAAAATATGCATGCAAAGTAGGAGAAAAGGGAGGCTGAGAGGTTACTCCTCACCAAAACTATCAGAGAACACCACAGACCTACACGTTTCTGGAGCTGTGGTTTGCTGATGTACTTTTCCCCACCTGAGGACAGCCCTGATTACAGGCAATTTTCTGCAGACAATGTCAATCTGTTGATTAAAACCCACATGTCAGAGAAAGTGAAAATTTGACTGTGAATGTGTGAATGATTCATTATCCAGATGAAAGGAGAGCTGCGCTTGACTGGGTACAAACATCACCAACTTGTTTTCTTCCAGTTTTATGACTATCTGCCATTCTATTTTAGCAAGAATAGCATAACAAAAAGGACTGGTGTTCTTTCTTTCTTTCTTTCTCCCCTTTCATTTTCAGCTACAAGATGCTCTACATGGCTGACAGTTTTCAAATGAAGCATTTGTCACGTTTAAGTCAGAATAACATCAAAGTCAGAACCCAACTTGCTTTTGTGATAACAGGAAAGTCTCCACCCATTTTTTTTCTGTTGGAATAGAAATGCTACTTACTTTTTGTAATGGTTTATCTGGAAGAAAAAATGCAACAGACCATTGCTCTCCAAAAATCTGCATCTTCAAACTTTCCTTCTGTTTCTGTATTAGTTGTCAGTCTGAATTTTATACATCTGAAATGATTTAAATGCTAAAAGACCAAGAATACATGTCACATCATAAGTATTCAAGTCAATCCTCTCTTGCATGCCTCAGCCTTCTTTTATGTCATGGACATTGGCTTGATGTAGCAGAGTTCCAGACAGTAAGGATTTGGCTTTGGCTTCAGTGAATGCTGAGAATGCTCAGCCCAGCGCTTCTGCAACTGAAGTGATTTAATGTGGTTTTACTAATGAATTCTTAATCTAGTTTGGTGGAAATGGGCATTAAAAATAATACTAAGTTCTGGGATTAACATTTCAGAAAGAAATAAATGAAATGTTTGAGTTCAGAGCAGAGTAACAAAGGTGACCAACGTTTTTACTTATAATGAAATATTAAAACAAGTAGTGAACGCAGAGCTACACTGAGCAATAATTTAGGGGTTATAATGGTAGTGTAACTTTTCAATAGCAGTCCTCAGAGAGTATAAGATAGAAAGGAGGTCAATGAAGTATTTAAATCAGCTGAATCTAGTAGTAATGAGAAAAATCCAAGTAAAAGAAATTCGGAGAGAATGCTGGAGAAGAAAAATGCCAGAGTGGTCTCACTAGTACAATACTCTCCTAGTGGAAAGAAGGAAAGGTTGATAGAAACCTCACAGCAATGAAGCTTTTAAAAGTAGACCTGAAAATAAAGTATAATGAAAAATACCCTCTAAGTGGCATTATCAATATATTAAGTCAGATCTGTACCTGTTTTGTTGCTGAACACTTAGCTCTACTTTTATTTTAATACTATTGGTCAATGGTGCATTTTAATGCTTTACATTGTGGGGATATTTTTGAAAACATACTTTTTGCAAGTATCTGTGGAAATAATAACTTCCAAAATGTTTGCAATTTGCAATCTAACATAGGCACAATTTGAAAATAAGCTCTCTATTAAAAGGCACTGTATAGATTTTAAAAGGTTATTTTTCAGGTTTAAACTCCAGACTAGTTTTCTTACACTCTCAAAATATCTGCTTCCTTGACTGCAAAGGAAGGTGAGGAAAAGTAGTGCAAAAAGAAGAGTAAGTTGCTGTATTTTTTAAGGGAACAGAAATTTTAGCCACTTCTAAGTTGGCCATTTTGTTATCAGCCATTGTACAAGCACATTTTATTTATAGTTATTCTGATCAACATCATCTAGATAACTGCTTTTACTTCAATGAGCTGTTCTGGAAGCTATGGAACAATTTCTTAAAATCTTGTGCATTCTAATTCTGCATTGATATAAGTATTATAACGAATGCTGTAGGCTGACATAGGATAGCAGCTGTTGGCAAAAATTTTACAGTCAAGATGCACTACAGAGAGGCAGGCCCCAGCTGGAAGTGTTTTACAGGTAACTGCTTATTGTGAGCCCTCATTAATGCTAAACTGGAATGGAATCCTGATGGAAACTTGTAAAAACAATCTTAGAATAATTGAATTCAAAGTTATGGGGCACTTAAAATGTTCTCTAGAAACCAGTGAGCAAGGCTACAAGGAAGGATAAAGATGAAACAAGTAGCTTTTTGCTGCCTTAAAAAGCCATCACCTCTGAACTGGCTAAATCCACTTGAGAATGCTTTTAGCTTGATAACTGTAAACTGCCAATAATTGCACTAATGCCACCATTTACCATAAGGAATTCAGTTTCAAAAGGATGACTCAACGCTTAACACAAAACACCTTTCAAACTGCATTTCACATATGTGCATTAGAATAAAGAAATGTGACAATTCTATTAGTACTACTAAAATTTAAGTGTTGGAAGTTAACAGCTGTGGTGGATACATGCTTTTTTGATTTTACTCTTCTACAAGGAGACTAATGAAATTAAAAGGATTTGAGCTATCAACTTGAAACTTTATTTGAAAGTCAACTTTTTTCCACATTCTGATTCTCTTTCCTTAATTACAGATAAAATAGACATTATCTGTTAGTGACTCCCACTTATAGGGGAAGGTCTTACATAGGTCTCAAACACAGAGGAGTAATAATTCTAATCGAGTTCCTTTCTTCTTCTTAAAGAAATCAATAACATTTTGCATCTGATGAGGACATGAACCTACACAGATGTCAAAGCAAATTCTGTCTTACAAAAAAAAATGAGTTCTATAGAACCAAAGTTTCACATTTCCCCAGAAGTGACTGTAGAAGATGTGCCAGTGAGGGAAAATTTTTAGCCTTTATTTCTATAAATTTTGATTTTGAAAAAGCATCTTACATTATTATTATTATTACATTTTCTATGTGATTGGATGCCAAGTCACATCATAAACAGAACATTCTGAAATAATATCCCTGCTTAGTTTATGGGTATTATGGTTCGAGATGGTCAAGAGACAAGGAGAATACCCAGAAATAGGGAGGTTCATGATGAAAAGGATGCTGAATAGCAATACCATTTCTTATTGTTATGTTAGCACATTGAGTGGGTATCAGAGACCAGCACGTGCTGTGCAATTTGGTGTTTGTATAATAATGGCCTCTGTGGTCAGCAGCTTCACTGCTGGATCACAATAATGGATGGTGTCTAATAATCATCTCTTATCCGCCACACGAATGGCAATTACAGCCATTTCCTCACTGGAAACTGCAATCTCTTCTTTATTTGGCACTAAAATTATTAGCTCTTTTAAAGAGTTGTAACATGGATTAATCAATACAAAAGCTGTTTATATAGTCCTGATAATGATCCATTATCCCTTAATCTGATTCTTGATCTTCCTCAGGGTATGAGGGCATTTTTTTTTCCCCTTTTTAAATGAATATCATATCTTTAGTAATGGCACATGGAAAACCTAAGTAGGCACTCTCCCCAAGCTATATTACCCAAATCATTTTGTCTTTCAAGACAAGATTCATTTATGGAAAATAATTATACTCAGGAAAGGGAAGTAATAATGCAATAATGTACCTACCTAATACAAACAAGTTTAAAGTGAAGCCTGACCTAAGTGTTTGAGGAGATGATGGAATTAAAAAAAAAAAGTTCTGTTTGGTCGTGATAAATCCTATCATCTCACACGCCTGAAACAGCGTGGGGAGTGGTAGGATCTATTCCTAGACACGACTGTGCAGAGTGTGGACTGCAATCAGTACTACAGATGTGCTCTGTGATAACTTGAAAATGATGGTTTGTCACTTTGAGTATGCAAGCCAGCTCCTGGCACAGTTTGGCTTTTGAGTTCAACTTGATGTTTGTTTTATCTTTGCAATTCTGTGATTAATAGTGTCATATCAAGTAATAAAATAAAAACAAACCAAAGAACCCCACCCAAGCTCTCAACTCAGCATGGGAGGAAGAAAAATGTGATTAATGAAGTAACTACGTGACAGAAATCACACAGCAGTGACCTAAGCAGTGAGTTCTTGAAGAGGTGCACTGAACATCTGCAGTTTGGATATCTAGGGATGGCTGTGAAAAGCAAAATTTAAAAAAAAATTAATATAAATTAATATGATCTTTTCTTTCAGATCCTTCTCATTTCAATGTCAGTGTTGTGCTGACTGGGGCAACTATATAAAGTTTTACAGATCTGCTTTTGAGCAGAAAAGAAATGGACTTATGTGAACATGACTCTCAGAATGATTAAACACTAATCTAGAGAAGAGGGAAGACAGTATGTGAATTATCAATTCTTTCAGGAAACTCAGATCAAACTGACTGAGCAAATGATAAAGAACAGTTTATTCTTTAAGAATTAATTCAAATAGGAAATGAAAGTACCAAAGCAAATTTTCCTTGTGCTCAAATTCTCATACTTCAAGGTTCAGTGCCTCTATATAAAAGCATAAATATCTTTATCTCAGGCTGAACATTGCATTGATAAATAACATTGGAGGTTGTGCATCCAAGCGTAACATATGACAGAGCCTGGATTTCCCTGGAAAAGTCTTTTAAAACCTTTTCTTTCTTGGTTTGTTTGGGTTTGGTTTTCTTTGTCTTTATTCCTAAAAAGCTCCTGAAAGTGTCACCTGCTCAATTAAAAGAACTGCTGTGGGTTCCTACATGAAGATATGCATTGGTGAGCCAGGTCTTGCGGCAGAATTATTTGAGGCAGGTAGAATAAACCTTACTGGTGAGAGGTGCTTTTTGAACCACCAGCAAACTGCTCAACCACACAACATTGAGCGTATTTTAACCAAAATTTCACAAAATCAGAAAATGGTTGAAATTAGAAGGGGCCTCTGGAGGTCATCTCATACAGTCTCCTTGCTATAGGAGAACCACCTAAAGCTGTTTTCTCAGGACCATGTCTGGACAGCTTTTGAGTATCTCCAAGGATGGAGACTCCACAGTCCCTGTGAACAACTTTCAGTGCTTCATCAAAATTTGGGTTGTGAGCTGGTTTTTTGCCACTAGATCTTTTCTCAGTTTATCGACACAGCTTATTTAGAACAAGTGCTCTTTCAAAGGCGGAAAATAAAAACATGGCTACTATGGTTCTTCCTATTTGTTGATACAGAAAGTGGAGTTAAACTGTTGCAACATTAAATATGGAAATATATGTCTACAACACAGTCATCTTTCAGTGACATAATACAGACTGTTTATCAGAATGTTAATTTATACAACCTTTCTTCTTTAATCTACTAACTTCATTTGACATTCTAATAAATTTTCACCAGGACACTGTCGGGTGATTTATACACTCAATGAATTAACAGTGTATAGTTATTTTTAGAGATGATAATCAGCTGTGATTATTGACCAAGTCTAGCCTTGACTATGTCAATATCAAACATGGCAAGACACAATTAAGGCCAGAATAATATACTTTACAGCAAGCAAAATAATAAGAGCTGAGTTAGTATCTCAAATCAATTTCTACTAATAGCCACTTAAAGAAAACAATCAAAATTGCTTTACTCCAATTTGGGATTCCTTTCTACCAATTTATAACAGATACTGCCCTTTCATAAGCAATGCTCACCATCACCTTCAAAGGAATAATTTTCCTTTTTCATTTATTCCATCATCATTCCATTAAACTTCACTCACAAACTTCAAAAAACATTCTGAGTTAATTTGTCATTAATTAGCTAAAAGGATAGCTCACTTAAGTCTCTTTGTAGGAAAAAAGAAAAGAGAGGTTGAAAATAGACCTTCTGAATTCCAGGAATTCTGGGATCCTATCTCTCCCAAGAGAGTTTATTTCCAAATATTTAACTTCTGTCTTTCTAATGAGAAAAAGATTTAGGTGATTTATGTATTTTACATATATATATTTAGGTATATAAACGTTTATATGAGCATAAGTGAAACATTCCCTCTTTTTTTCTTTCTGAGAACTACCCATGCACAGCCTTAAATGTGCAAAAGCACAGCTGGGACCTAAGTCTTGTCTTTTTCTCTCTTTTCACCATACTCTGGTGGGCTCTTTGCTTAGAGGGACATAAAATTTTATGGTGCATTTTGTTCTTAACAGGAATATTATTTTGCTTTTCTAATTTCCAGCAACATACACAAAGAGAATATAAGGAGAATATACATGTCAGGAAATAAAGACTTTCTCAGGCAGCCCTTACATTCAGGATTTTTTTTAAATGTCAGGAGCTCAGTGGTCCCTCTCTGATTCACCAGGGCAGCATGAACTGAAAATAGAGATTGGACACCTTGAGGCTGCTGTTGCACGAGGGAGGGGGATTCAGCAAGAGGGAGCACGAGCAAGTGGAAAGCAGCACTTGACTCCAGCCCTCACGAATTCTGCTTAGTGCAAGCAAACAAACAGACCAACAAACCAGGGCCTGGGTACCTCAAGCAGACTCATCAATTCACTCCTAAGAGATGAATGATCATTTGCAACTCTGCCTACCTTTTCAGCATTAATTAATCGTTAAATACTGTTTCTGGACCTCTCTGACCTTTCAGTGATTAAGTAGCTGATCCCTATTGCACCATAAAGTATTTAATAACTTGGAAAGACTGTTCTTAGAAATGGTAAAAACAGTACCTTGCATGATTTATATACATTGTATTTAGATTACATATGGATTTCTGATAAATGTGGGATGATACAATTGCTGAACTCCTACTTTAAACGTCTAAAGCAATATTTGTTATCCAAGCTTCCAAATCAGCAGCATTTGTCAAATGGCCATGACAGGATGGCATGAATACAGTGTGGGAAGCACTAATTACAATAACTCTAAGCTGGTAATTTCGCAGTTAAGAGCTTTTCAGAATCTTTTTTCTATGTAAATAGAAATAATTTCCCTCTCATTTTTACAAAAACTAATTATCTGGAAATAAATAAAATAGTTCTTCCAAAGTATCTTTCCTATCACTATGGAGATCACTGCTTTTCAGAATCAGAAAATTTCTTATCTACATTGCATCTAAGGAAGACAAGATGTTTTTACCTCAGGTAAGTGAAATAACATTTCACTTATCCTAAACTCTTCGTTTATTTGTTTGGTGATTTCTAGGGGAGATAAAATTGACAGAGGTAAAAATGAAGGTTTCTGGCCAATCCTTTCCCATATTAATACAAAAAATATACAATCAAACAGTCCAAATTCAGTGTATAAACATAATCCTCAGGCATCTAGCAGGTAGTATATTCTGGGTGAGGTCTGCAGCGTTCTCACTATCAATTTAAAAATCACAGAACTATTTTATTAGGAAATGATCAGCAAAGACTTTGTCATACACCAAATGGAATCAGAGAGGACAGAAGGGAAGGAGGGATGAAAGGTTAAAAAAACAACCTAATTGATAAAGTCTGGGGAAAAACACCCAGAAGCGGAACGTAATTTTAGAGAAACATAAGTGGTGGAGATAATGTCAAAGCTGGTTATTGCTTTTTGCACAGCACAGGCGATAGGACAGAAGACACACACAGAAAATGGGACTTGGAGCCAGTCAAATTCCAGGGAGAGGAGGCTTTTCCTCACTGCACGTTAATCCATTTCTGGAAAGGTGGAGGTCGCTCTTTTCATTGATTTCAGTTTGTCTCAACAATTAGATGCTCTTTGGTAAAGCAGGTTGTAAACAATGGCTGAAGGGCTCAAGAAATCACAATATTAACTTGAAGAACTACAATTGTCTTTAGACAGCGCATCTTAATGTGACTTGGACCTAGAATCACAGTCCATTTGGGAAACTACTTCCTAAAAGACTCCAAATTATTACAGCTGGATTTAAGTCACGAGATACTGAGTCAGGCTTTTTTTGAAATAGCACTGCAAGAAAAAATGTCCTTATGTATTCATACCATGCCACATTACTTTGTACGTTGTGTATATTAGTGTAGAACCTGGAGCATGCCAAGTATTACTTGGATATATCACAAAACACAATTACTGTTTATAAAACCTCTTGGCCTGATGGGAATAAAGAAGATTCTGTATTATTTTAAACTCCTTTAGCTACACTCCCTGTTCAGCAGCACGTTGCCAACCAAAACCTGTGCTGTGTTTGGAACTGGATGCCACAGAAAACCCACTCTTTGGGAGAGGCAGCAACAGTCTCACTGAATCCTGTGCTGTGTTTGGAACTGGATGCCACAGAAAACCCACTCTTTGGGAGAGGCAGCAACAGTCTCACTGAATCAGCTTTTGGCAAAAAGGAAGAATTTTTATTTTTCCAGAAAATCCTCTTCTTGCCCTTTTTTTTCCTCAGAACATCCAATAGTCATAACTCATACCCTAGAGCAAGGAAAATCTAGTTTTCTTTCAAAAGTCCTGTTTAGTGTTTTGATATTTACCATTATAACAGTGGGATTTCTTAACTCTAGTTTGTAAGCTGCTAGTCCTAGACCTGTCTAAAGTCATCCCTGGACCCCCTGTTTCTTTTTCCCTTCTGCCTTTCTGTGCAAGCCCCGTGTTCAGGCTCAATATGTAACACCCTGCCACAGATCATCACCCTTGCTGTAGCCATTGATACTGATAAGGAGTTATTTTCTTGGCAGCACGATCCACCATGAGATCCAAGAGACCTGGAGGATCTGGACTCTATGTGTTGCTTTAGTAGAAGGAACTGCATTAAGTCCTCTTAACAAATATGTAGGGAAGAAGGCAAATTATCCAAAGGAAAGGACACCCTACTGCTCTGATGTACTTGCAGGTCTTGGCTACATTCCTGTTGTACTGGCAATAATATTTAGCTGTTATTTACAGCAACTTTGTGAGGAATTTGCAAAGATGAGCTTCGTATTTTGAGCTTTCGATCTGTTAAGAGTGTTCCTCGATGAAAAGTTGCCAGAGAAAAGGCCAAGCAAGATAAATCTTTATTTAGCACAGAGATTTTCTGAATTAAATCAGACAACAATCTACTTTTTTTTTTTATTCAACCCTCACTAGCAAGCATTTTATTTTGGGTAGAATTAAGCAGCATTCTGCATGTTAAGCCTGGTAGTACTCTGAATTAGCCCCTCAAGTAGCACTGTAACTATGCATGTCAGGATACATTTGGTCATGTGTTTTTGTGGTGTGCTCTGCACTGGAAGGTAGAACATTGAATGATGCTGTGGTAGAAAGGCCAAGGGATTATAATCAATGATTTATTTGTTTTCTAGTAACTGTGCAACTCAGGATTTAAAAAAAAAAAATTAAAATGCTTTAGGAAATTATGACTATTATCTTCATCAGCATTTTAGCACACACAGGTGTATGTGTTTTCTTTCCAGTGATTTTACTGAAAATATTCCCACTTGATCAAGCTCAGAAGATTATTATTAGCTGCTTAATTGTATAGATGTAGTAATTAAAGTTTCATCTATTTTCCTTGCTCTTCTTCTTGAAAAATCTGTTGTTCTACAGTTTGATATACATTAGTAATTTAAGACTCTATTTAGTTTTATAATCTTAGGAAGAAAAATTATACAAAATGGAGATTTAGGGAGAACAACTGCAGATTTATTCCTCTTTTGTGTTCAACTTTTTCATTGTATAACTAAGTCCACAGAGATGTTTCTGAGATGTACCCTAAGTACTTCGACACCAACTAAACAGAAGAGAATTTAATTCCTCAGGCTTTTGCTAAGCTCACAAAATCAGCAAGATATTCTGCAGAACAAAGACAGCTCACATCTTTTTTAAACAATTTGGTGTTATTCTTGATCTCATAGATTCTTGCAAATTACTTTGATTCCTAAAAATATTGTATTAAAAAGATAACCAAGAGGCTTTCCAGTACTTGCTTGGATTATGACACCACATTTAATTGTATCCTTATCTAAATAAAATCTTTCTAAAAGCAAAATGAAAATAAATTAAAAAATAAAAACCCTGATACTTATGCCATCCCTTCTGTTTATAGGGAAAAAGATCAAAATTCTCTTCTAATCTGTTTAAAAGTACCATGTTTTTAAAACCATGCAGCTGAACCTACAAGTAGGTGCTCCCACTCATGGGAACTAATCCAAAGTCATCACTCCCTTTCAAAAGTGTTTTGTAAATTTATAAGTTATCTCCTCTATATTTTGAAATTAGGAAATAAGAATTTCCACAACTTATTCACTCAACCAGCATTAAGAGTTTCTGGATTTTTCTCAATTTTAATTTTACTTGTCCCAGACACACACTATGCCTGAGATGGTACTTCTTTGGTTTGACTGCCCCTGTGGCAGAAGGCAAAACAGAAAGAGTCATTCAGGCTATAGAATTTTCCTCAAGATGGAAAAGATTTACAGTTGTCTCTATTTATGTTTGAAACAATTCTTTCCAGGCTCTGAAACAGGCAAACGCATGAACAAATCACTTTTCAGCTTTTAGAGATAACTGAAGGGCAGTCCAACAGGGAATACCTCGAGGTAATAATTCACATGAGGGAAGACATCCATCCTAATAGCACTTAGTCAGGAAAACCAGGGCAAGGTAAGATTATTCTGCTTTACCGTGTCTTTTCTTTTTTTTTTTTTAATCTGGTTCACCAAGAGAGGGTAATTTAATTTTAAAGGATCAGAAGTTCAGTGAGAGAAGTACACACCTAAGTGTTTAATAGAAGTTTAAAAAATAGGTGAAACTCCTAGTTTATTCAAAGTGTGTGTAGAAAGTCAACAGGAAAATGTCTGTGTTGGACTTCAATTTGTACTGAAACCATAGAGACTACCAAAATGGTTGGGGAGAGTGTTTACAGTGGCCAGAAAGCACAGTTTTGATGCAAGCACAGAGCAAGGCTGGGTTTTGCTTCCTGCTATGGCTGGCCCTGCTCCCAGGGAAGGGCTGGATGGGATGTGGTGGTCCCAGCATATCCCATGCATTCTGTGCTCTGAGACTCTCAAGCAACACTGGTCTGAAATTCAGGGGAAGTCATTTTGTATGCTGAATTAAAAGCTGCTGTTTCCTTTGGCATAAGGGTATGAACCAGAAGTTCTGTTTTGGATCTTTCACAGGTATTCTTATCCATGACAACCTTAGCTTGCACAACAGTGTGGACTGTTCTCAAGGAGATATGTCAACTTGATAAAAATCAGATTATTTCCTCCAGACAGAGCCACATTAAGCAGTAAGTGATGCCATTTCTGTTCTGCTGAAATCCTCCCATACCTCTTTTTCATTTCCATGTAAGCCCTAAAACAGGTCCCTTTTTCCCCAGTATTAATTTCTCAGTTTGCTCTGAGCCATGAAAAACAAATATCTTGCTTTGCCACTGTATTCAGGGAGAACCATTTGTGTTAAAACACAGTTTCTGAATGCCAAAACTGTTGGACTCCTATCACAAAAGTGCTAGTTTCATGTTTACAGCAGTGGGTTAGAGAACCAATTGCTTATGAAAAAAACCTAAGTGCTAAATGACACTAGAACAAAGCAGAGTAAGATGAAGTTGTTACTTCAAGGGATTTTGAAAAGGATTGCAAGGAGCATTGCCAGAGCCACAATACACCTTTTTCACTGTCTTCTCACTCAGATCCTCTGCTATGTCACTTCAGCTCTCAAATATATAAAAGCCTGTCTGTACCTATTCCCTGCCTCCTTTTGGATGAGAAGAGGGCTCTGACTCAAGTATGATCTACTCAGGAACAAGGAAATTAGAACAGTCCTGCCTGTAAAGAATTTATTCTTCTGTAAAAGAGTTTCTTAACACAAATTCAGTCAAACAAATTATTCTCAAAGGTCTGGCTAGCTGTGTGTAATATACATAAATCACAGAATGATAGAACTGTTTGAGTTGGAAGAGACCTTAAAGACAATCTCATTCCAGCCCCCTGCCAGAGGCAGGGACACCATCCACTAGAGTGGGTTGCTCAGAGCCCCATCCAATCTGGCCTTGAGCACTCCCAGGGGCAGGGAGTCCACATCTTCTCTGGGCAGCCTGTGCCAGTGCCCCACCACTTTCACAATAAAGAATTTTTCCCTGATATCTAATCTAAACCTTCACTCTGTGACTCTGAAGCCAGTCCCCCTTGTCCTGTCACTCCATGCTCTTGTAAATAATCCCTGTCCATATTTTCTTGTAGGCTCCCTTCAGGTACCAGGAGGTCACAATCAAGTCATCCTGAAGCCTTCTCTTTTCCAGGCTGAAGAACCCCAGTTCTCTCAGACTTTCCTCATAGGAGAGGGTGCTCCATCCCACTAATCAACTTAGAGGACCTCGTCCTTCTCCTCTATAAAATATATAAGGAATAAACATGAACAGAAGGCCTAGTTAATAAGTCTGTGTTTGCTGTTGAAGACCTACATTCAGTAAGGTTTTAAAGTGTTAGCCAAAATTATTTCATGAGACCAGCATGCAGCCAGAAAGGTCTTAGACTACTGTCTTGGCCTGCAAGAATTGCATATCCCAAGTCCCTAAGACGTGTAATCAGATTACATGAGAAATCCTCAAAACTGCCTTAATTGTGAGCACAATTCTCCATCTTTCTGCAAAGCATGTGAGGTCTAAAGCCCTTTTGTGTAATATGTATTGCCGTTCTCAGCCAGCAAGTTACAGCATCTCCCTGCTTGTCCCCCCCAAACCTTGGGCAGCTGGTGCACAACACCTCTTACCCAGGGCCTGTGCGATGCCAGCGCCTTCTGTCAGAAAAGTACATACAAGCAAGCAGAAAATCACTGCTTGCATAATGGGGTTGTGACTGCCATGCTGATGAAAACTGGGCTTGAAAGCATTTTAGATGCAAAACGAATAGAGAGATATGTTACAATTTAATTTCAGATCTTCAATCTTTGTGTGAGATGCTGTGCTCTATGAACTTAGAATCTGCTGTACCGTGAACAGCTTACACACAACAACACAACGGTCTTACACAACAACAGAAAATAATTTGACAAGCCTCTATTATTTCTGTTTCCTCACACACCCACCCCTTGATTTTTGTGCTGATATTTAGAGTCACCAGAGGAAGAAGTCACATTCTTTCTCTTGCCACACCAGAGTTCTGCTTCCTTTTAAACTGAAAACATCTGAGCGTATCTTCCCCCTCCTCAAATCTGTTTTTACCCATGACCAGAGAGTGCAGACAAAAAGTCATGAAGAAGTTCTTCAATCAGACTTTCTGAACTTGAAACAATAATTTTTTCCTGCATCTAGCTGCAAAATAATTGCAATTTCCAACACACACAGCTTTCTCAATAGAACAAATTTAAAATACACACATGCAGGCCTGTGAATATTTTCTTGCTAAAAATTCCCATCCCCAATGAAAAAAAAAAATCAGGCTTTTGCCTTGAGTTATATGTGGAGTTGCAAAAAAACTAGTAAACATTAGATTACTACTTCCCAGCAATAACCACCAACAAATATAAGTAATGAATATATTTTATGACATTGCTGCTCTTGCATTTGTCTCGGGAGCGTTAGAATGCCTACATGAATTTTGCAGTCACGTCTTCATGTGAAGAAGTAATTTATGGCCTGGAGAAGTGTGTGAAAGTGATTAATAAGATCTGGAACCAGTTTAAACTTCATCAGAAGAAACTGCAAACATTTAGTAGAGCTTATTCCATCACTTTCTGGATACACATATGCATTGGTCATTATGGTGGATTACGATGCAGTTTTACTTTCAGTTATTCCATACATGGATGTTTTACTCTCTGTGTGGTATAGAGGACTTAATTTTTTTGATGAAGCAGTAATGTTTAACTAAGTGATTTGGGAATAAATATATGAATACATCCAGTTTATTTTTGGGGAAGTCAATTCAAATGTTGTGTTTTCTTAAGTATTGTTAGTGACTTGTACATTCTTTGACAACTAAATGCAAAGAAAAAGCCTTTAGAGGCTATTCTATGTCTCATTTTCTCACTTCTACCACTTTGGTCAAATGGTGCAAAAGGGATTTGGCTCAGCTCGAGCCATAAACTCTAAAACCAACTATTTTTGCTGTCTAAAGATAATAAAACCCTTCCAAAGTGACTATTACTACTTTGTTCTATTTCCTCTGTTTTACCTCCTGCATAATTCACTCACACAATTCCTATTTACAGCAGCTTTTGCAGGGTGGAATCCCATCTTCCTGCAGCACATAAACCCTGTATGCTGGGGTTTTCTGAGGATGGAAAGCAAAACATGAAAACTCGTTCACAAAAGGAACACCACAGTTAAAGTTTTTTCTCCAATATTTAAGCAAAACACTGGTACCTCCTTATACAAACACTTGAGAAATAGCAAGGAAGACCTTTCCCTATACACAATATACTCTCCCTGAGCACAGCCTCACCCAGCTCTTGCTGATAACTGGGTGAATATCCTGCTGCTGCTACACAATCAGTGGGCCCAATACCACACAGCCACTACAGCAGTTATCTCTTAGAAACCGATCAAAGCCGGGTCACTACGGCACTGCTGAGGCTGCTGATCCCTTCTGCCCCCTCCAGCACACACAAACACGCCATTGCACAGCACAAAACGTCAGAGCATCCCCCCTGCCCCTCATTCTGAGGGGGCTGCAGTCACTCCAGCTGCCTGAGGGAGACCACTGGGGAAAAGCAAGCACCATCAACAACACTAAATTGGTACTGAGATGTAAGCAGCGGGGAACTTTCCAGCGAGACCCAGTGCAGAGCACTGAGGGCTGAGTGAAGTCATCAGGGAAGTTATCAGGGATTGACATCTTCCGCAAGGAAAACACTAATAACAGCCCCTCCACAAATCAGTAAAAAGTAAATTTAACTGTGTTGTTGCCTAAACTGTATTATTCTTTCACAGCAGCCAGCACTTCACAGGTTTCTTTGTCTTGTACATATTTTATGTGTTGTAAAAAACACAAGGCCATACCATCGCACACATCGGTTTGGCTTCCTGGAAAGGCAAAAGGGTGAAAGCAAGGCTGTTCCACCCCACCAGCACAAAGAGCCCCACCTCCTCACCAAAATCCCTGCCAGCCCAGGCTCGTCTGAAGCCCTGAGAAGGTGGAGCTGGTTTCAGGCCACAGGTGTCCAGCAGGTACACCAGCCACTGAAACCCAGCAGGAATAAAAGCACAGGAGCCCGACAGTAATGGGTTAACCCAGAGATGGCAGGAAATAATTGCACTGCTGTTCTAACTGAAAACATGCCATCCTAGGAAGTGCTGCTCTTTTTCCCAGAGCCAGCTTAGGCATCTCCACATGGATTTTTTCACTGCCATGTAGGCACAGGAGCTATCTTTCAGGAAATTTGGATGTCTCTGGCTGATGCCCTCTTGTGTGATTTTCAGTGGTGCAGCCACAGAGCACTGTCCTCGAAGGCAGGGAGCTGTTTTCCACTCAAAGAAAAACCAGTTTGTGGGCAGAAGGGCTTTCTCAAAAGCCTTACTTTCCCCTCTGCTCCTCACTCCACAGAGCCTCCACAGGAGATTTTGGTGTGTAGCAGCAGTGGCCTTCTAATACCCAATTTTCTTCAGTTTCGTTTCACTGGCTGGTGAATATCAAACCACTCAGCTCATGTTTCTGTTACTTTAGAAATACAACTGTGACTTTTCTTTTTGGGCTGTCTTCCAAGTTTTTTTGCTGTATAGTAAATGGTGAAGGTATTGGGCCAATAAAGTCAGATGTTAAATGACGCTTAAGGGTTTTCTTGTCATCATGGTGAGTTATTATCTTTAAACATGTTTCATTATTGCCATCACTTCCTGGGGGATATGCTGGGAAAGAAAAAGAGTATTTGTAATAATGAGCTGCCACTGCTTTTGTTTTCTTTCTTGTCTGTTCCATGTGAACATAATTCCTGACCATGACGTTTCTTGAAGAGATCCCATTCATTTATGAACATCGCGGTGACAGACCCAAAGGGTCAAAAAAATTTCTTCTTCCCTTTGGCTACAACAGAAAGAAGTAACAGAGGAAATCTACAGCTAATGACATTTACAGGAAATTAGATTTTAGAGATGTACAAGATTATTTTTCTCTCTCTAGTTGTAGAAAATATGGCATTTTAACAACAGGAGAAGCAGAGGTTTCAAAACACCAGCAAATTTTACAGATATCAATGGAAATTTGGATGCTCTGCTCAGTCCTGTTTTCTCATGGTTATGCTTAGGGTGGAGGGAGGGGAATTCATTTCCCCACATCTGCTGCTGAAGATTTGCTTCATCCTGTCACTAATTCACAGTGGAATGCCTTCAAACAGCAGCAGGCTGGACCATCAGCATGGACACTGGGAGGCCAGGTTTTGTTCAAGCTTGTCAAGAGGCAGACGGCTCCTGAACTCTCTGCATTTTATTACCTGCCTTAATATACCACTAAAATTTTACTAACATTTATAAGATGAAGCAATTTTAAAACAGCACATTTTTGGTAACAGTGAAATAGTCTAAGAGGTCTTACTGGTGATTCACTTTTTGAGACAGAGGAATTTGGGTGCTAATTACTTCAGCCACTCTACAAACTCCCAGTGTCAAATGTAACAGCTTGTTTTGCTTTTAAAAGAGGCAAACTAAAGACATAAAAGAGGGCATTAAACATATATGGGTGCTGCAATGGTTAAGAGTGCCTATGGAAACATACTTCAGGTGTCCCAACCTGTTTATTTAAATTGAAAGTCATTATTCATAGCTATGAAAAGGGGGAAAAAAAGATTATCCCATTGTGTTATAATCCCTATTCAAAGATTTAACACATAGAAATTCATGGCAGGAAATTTATGCCTCTCATCATTCAGACAGGAGTAAGAACTGTGGGAGCAGTGAGTATAAAACAGCACAGTTTGGAGGGTTCAGGATTTATGGGTTCCATCAGATAACAGAAAACGGGAAGGAGAAATCAAGTGATGTCACAGGAAAACCAGTGTTCACAGAGCAGAGGCTAAAATACACATTACAGGGGCACAGATCACATGATGGGAAGAATGTATAAATATATCATACTCTTACATAAAACGTTTTAGTGTTTTGTCTTTGTCTCTGACACTTCAGTGGATTTCTATTAACTCAGAGCTAATTGGCTGACAGCCCTGTGCTTTACATTCTGTGCCTACTATTACAGCAGCTATGAATTATAACAACTAACCATAGGTTATGTCATATCACATTACTTTGGTCTGACACCCAAACCATAAATCTTTTTTCCCATTGCCACATCCATGGCATATATATTTTGCATTTGTACTTGGCCCTTCACAGCTGGCAAGGGAGTTCAGTGGCACTTGACTCTTATCCTGTGTTTAATTCCTCCAGTGAAAGGCTCGTTCACTTTGCTGTAACAGAGCCTTTCCTGGTGGTGTTCTAGCTCAAATCCTGGAGGAACAGTAAAATATATAAATGAGACTAAATGACACAGAGGTTAAAAGCCACATCCTAAGTTATAGTTGGAAACACAGAGGAAGGTGTGCACCTCTTAGGGTTTTTCTAAAGTTCTCTTTACTGTGACCTAGCTTCTCATATACAATGGTTTCTAAATGTAGTAGTTAGCTACAAGACATTTTTAAATTGCAGTGTTCATATAAGCAGACTCCAATACCCACAGCAAAAGATAACCACAAGATTTGAGGATTTCTCTGTTGCCTCCATGAAGATTTTGAATCCTTCATTGAGGCACATCCTTTCAGAATGAAACCATTGCTATCCATGTCAAAGCAACTCCTGGTACAGCTTGGATAAGTCTGCATGAACCCAAGCTTCTCTTCTGACAGCAGACATGCTTAGAAGTTTTACTCCCAGAAAAATCACTTTATAGATTTCTTTGAAATATCCATACAGAAAACCCAAAGCAAGACAAAATGGACACCACCCCCTCCCCCCAGGGAATGTGGCAAGAACTGAATTTGCACAATGTAGACATTTTTACAGTGAGAAGTTCTCTCTCCCACAGAGGCAGTGGAGCAGCCTGCTGATGCAATGCCATGAAGAGCCTTAAGGCCTCTGGCCTTGGTACAGCAGAAATGAATCTGACATCTGTCCTGACAACCAGGATTTTGACAGAGGGTGGACACAGAAGATAGGAAGGAGATAAAACAACTAAAGCAAAGGCCCATTCCACTAATGAAAATCCAGAGAGAGTCAATGTGTCACCTGTATGTGATCTACGGCTGCAGAGCATCTTGAGCCAAATGTTTTCCAGCACCCCCACAAACCATTGATTCCAATATAGGCTGAGGAGATGAATATGTGATTAAAAATAGACAAATATGAGGATAAAAGAGATAATGAGGAAGAAGGCAAAATATGAAAAGGAAAACAAAATCACTCTTATAGCAAGAATAGAATCTGTTTCCAGGTAGCTTATTTGATAATTTTTATTTCCCACCTAGATTCATATCTGCAGTACACAGATAAAGCTTATCTTGCATTCAGTGTCTCTAGAAAACAAAGAGTTAGTTGGGGTAGAGAAGGTACAATAACTCATTTAAAATCCTGCACTCAAATTTATGCCACAAGAAAGTGTGTTTACTGTCTGCATCACTCCCAGTTTCAAGAATGTGATTCAGCCAAGTCTACAAGTAACCCAGCAAGCTCTGCAGTAACTTTCACAGGGTGTTGCTGAATTTCTGTCACCAAATGGTAAAAAGCAAACCTCACATGAACATAATCATCTGCATCCAGACCCTCCTTTTCAAACAGATTTTTGGAAGAACAGAGGACCACATGAATCCACTAGGGCACACAGACTTTGTCAAACTGGACCTGCCATTATTACTGTCTGAAATACCTTTTCTTTTAGCATAGCTTCTCTCAGAATTGTTGTAAAAAAATACCTTCTCTCTGTTCCCTACTCAAAAGGAGAAGTCTCAAGAGACATGATCTGCACCACCCCTGCAGGCTGACTGCCGAGGAGGGATCCTAGGTGCTGTCACAGCCTAGCTGGCAAACACGCTGTTGCCTGGGTGTCTCCACACAGCTGGCTGCAGCACTGGGATAGAAGAATTAAAATGAAGAAGCCTGTTACAAAGAGCAAACCTCTGCTTTTATCCTCCATACCCGCCACACAAATCTTTTGGCACAAATCACTTAAAATTTGCCTACATCATTCTGCACTGTCTGTACCTAAACCTCTTTGTACAACAGCCTTGAAAAATTAACAAAGGAAAATGCATTTAATGTACTGAGCTTGAACCCTGAACACATCGATCCCAGGGCCTGGAACATCAGCAGGACAATTTCCCCAGCAGTTGGACTTTGTCCTTCCTGCCTTACAAGAGAAGGCAGACACACAGGATCAGATGCTTTTTGCTTTGCCCGTGAACACTTTTCTAACCCACATGATGTCTGCTACAGTTTTCCTATAAATGATGCTGCATGTCACCTCATATACACTTAGATAACAGAATACACGGAGTTTGACTACAGTGGTAATCTGACTTGCAGAATACTGTCTGTCACAGAGGGAAAAAATGTGTTTGTCATCACTGCATGAGAATCAGCTTATGCTGACTTTTTAATGCTTTTTTTTTTCAAGTTGTTGTTCTAAACACTTGTACAAAAAAACCCCCGAAAAAGCCCAAATCGAAACAGTATTCCTGGATTAAACAGAATTGTGATGCTTTCCCCCACTGTTTGCAAGGTAGTATTTAAATTGCAAAGAATGATAGGTATTGTTGTGAAGGAAATATACAGAGAAACATAAAGGCTTCCTTGCCTACACTTCTATTTCTTACACACCATAATAAAATAAAAAAAAAGTCAACCCCTTTTACCTTCAAACCAGACAGCTAAATGCATGCAACTGCAGCCTGCAAGGGGCTTAATCATACACCAGCAACTGCTCTGTATGTTTGAGTTTGTCTTTGCACCTAGACAAAAACACAATTGCTTGTGCATTTATAGTGCTCTTGAGCAAGTATTTCATCATGCACCTTTTCTTTAGAAAAGGCTGTCCAAAACTCTATATTTAGCCATCACAAACACGCTAGTCTTAATCTTCTTGGCATAAATGTAGAAGGCTGTCATCTCCTGAGAATCAGCTGGGATTCTGTCTCAATGTTTTTTCAAGTGATAAAGCAAAACTCTGGCGTCTTATCTAGCATTGAACTAACAGAGTGTTAGCCACATGGGGAAAAGACTTTAAACATTCATTAATGTTTTAAAAAAGGGTCATGGAATGCAGTCAAATAACTGTGCCTGAGGTTAATTTATGTTTCCACACCTATATACAGCAGGGTGACTTGACAGTTTGTCTTCATGTTCTGGCTGTGAGAACAACTCTGGTACTTCAGTATGAAAACAAAGTGTTAGAGAACAACTAAAACATGCAGGCAAAATGCAGAATTGAGTACTTCGAGCACCCAATTAGCACCACTGTCTCTAAAATGAGAAAAATGTGATATATTGTGAAAATTTTCTATATTTTCTATTGTAATGTTGCAAGAAAAGAACATAAAAATAATGGGTTCTCAGCTGACTGGATACTGGAATAGATTCCTTGAGCTAAAAATTCCACAGAGTTCAGTGGTGTAACACCTACATGATAACTAATGTGCCCCCAGATTGCTTGGATAACCTCTTCTCCAGGTCACAGAGGGCATTATGGCCACCTCAGCACCTGGTTGTGTTTTCACAGACACCATGAAATGCTGGGGCAGGTCCCTGTTGTCTGGGCACACCTCAAACCAGGAGCTGCTACAAAGCACAACCAGCCCTGGCACGTCCCGGACTTACAAGAACCCAAAATCCACATGAGAAAGCTGTTTGTCTTAAGGCACACATTTCCATTCACACAGAACTTTCTGAGGATGTTTGTTTTTCAGAGAAAGGAATCTTCAGTTTATCTTAAACTGGATCCTGCTTGACTTAAGACATACCTAAAATCGTGCCTAAGCTCAAGCTGGCCCTGAAGACAACACCAGACTCTGCCAACACCATTGCAGATGCTCAGTAAGGCAATGTGCTTTGAGTGGGTAACTGCATTTTGGGGGCAAACTCTTCTGTAGCTGTCAGCAGGACACAGGTGATGGTGGCAATGTCCATGAGTAGCCAAGTGTGTGGACGTGTTCTTTCTGGTACAATTTTACAACAAAAAAAATTGAAAATATGATCATCTGCAATGAGCGAAGCCAGTAATGAAATGGCAAGTAAAATAGCAATGTTTTAACATCCCTTCCCAAGAAAAACTAATTTCCTTTTCCTCACAGACATTTTCCAATTCTTTGATGCATTTTTTTTTTAAAGAAATCTCAGATCCAGGAAAATATAATCCTTTTAAGTACATCACCACAGAACTATGACACGATAATTTATATGGAACATTAAGCAATACAGAAGTTTTAATGGGAACTTCTCTCTACTTCTTTTGTCATCTGTTCTGTGAAGCTGGAAGACAGTAATTTTAAAAACCCACAAAGGTAAATATGTCACCACTCAAAGCATAATAAGCCTATGAGATCTTATGGAATGAGCATAATTGAGACAAAAAATCAGCCCAATTCTTTAAAAGGGAACAGATGTTTATTTCAATAAAAAGAACTTCTAGAGTGCCATAAGAAGATTCTAAAAGTAAAGTTTTGGAAAGGATTTAATGCATTGTATCACAAATTATGGAAGCCACAGATATAAGTGAAGAGGCAGAATGAAATATTTCCTGTGAAAGCAATTATCACAGTGTTTCTCATATCTTCTCCTAAAGTAACCAGCACTGGCCACTGGCAGAGAAAGATATTAAATTAGATTGATTTCTGTTCTGCTTTAGCACAGCAATTTTTTCATTTCATCTCCCTCACCCTTTTCAGTACTGAGGATTAAAACTCAAAACCCATCTTGCTTGCAATGGCAAAGCAGTAAAGCTCCTGTTACTCCTGGTTAAAGGATGCCATGATTTTGTCAGGATAGAACACTAACAAACTTTGAGTTTCAAAGAAAAACACATTAAAAATAACAAATCTGATATTAATAATGACAACTACTAGGGCAGTTGATCATATTTTTCATTTTCTGATTTGTTGTATGATTAACAGCTCATGTAGATTCTGAATTTGCCTGTGTTTTATTTTCTGGGAATTCAAACTTTATCCTTCATAGCCCAGCGTTTATAACAACAGTGTTTGTACAGCAGCCTGATAAATTGGACTGGGGCACAGAGTTTATTGCTGCTGATTGCTTTTCATGCTCACCTGGGCCGTGTGAATGCATGAACAGCAGGGGGATGTGGCACAAGCATGGCAGTGCTCTGCTAGGGATGGGGAAGGACAGGACCATGCCTTTCCATGGCAGATTTTCATGGTGGTGGGAGGTGGATCAGGTATTACCTAAGTCTCTTGGTCATGTTTATTAAAGTGTCTGTTCCTATGGATATCTATGTGCAAAACCAAATGCATTTGCCGTTGAAGGACAAAAACATATTTATCAGTGCCATGTGCTGCCTGGTCAGCACATTATCACAGGAAGAGCCATAAAGCTCCAAGGACTGTGACCAAAATAAGGAAGAGAACCCTCAAAAATCGATGCAGGTAACAAAAGTTTCCTTCCATCCTTTCTCCAAGCCAGATACAAGATGGAATGCCCACGTCTGAATGCCTTTCATGTGAGTTCCAGCTGTGCAGCAGCAGCTGTGGGAGCTGCACAGGGGCTGCTGCCCTGTGGGTGCAGGTGGCACCATCTCCCATGGGCAAGTTCACAGCACAGAAAAATTGTTTCCCTCCACATTACACTTGTAGCACTGATCCTGCAGAAAAATCCCTTGAAATCTTGGGTAAAAACAATGTTCCTTTCCCACAGTTTTGATTCACAGGTTTAATTTCTTAGGACAGGGCTTTGAAACTATTTTTGTTTGTTTGTTTGTTTGTTTGTTGTTGTTTGTTTTTTTTTCCCACAAAACCACAGTAAAAATATGCCATTTGAACTTGGACAAAATAAACAGCCCTCTTACTTCTGCACCCTCGCATACCATTACAACTCAGGGTTATAACAATCAGACCTCAAACTATTAGAAATTTCTTCAACCCTGTATCCCCTCGGGGCTTCTTTTATATGAACCCTTTGTGTGGTTGAGTACAGTAGCTGAAACAGCTGAAATCACTCAGACCACAGAGAATAATATTTTTATTTTAATCTTTCAAAAGGTCAGTAAAGCTGAACAGGAGTAAATTACATTGCTAAAAATGCATTGTCTGTCAACACAGCACACCTTCCCAACAGCTGCTTTCCTCAGTCTTTGCTGTTTATTCAGTCCAAGAATTTTTCTGGATGGAATATAATAGGTTTATTTTTATTTAGACTATATTTCAGAATTTGTGGGAAGCAATGGTCCCTCTTTGAAAGGGAGACTTCTCCCCTCCTTCAATAATACATAAATATTTTTATTTACAGTAATTCTAGTAAAATACTTGATATCTGTCCTGCCTCACCACCAAATAACAATGCTAAGCATATGACTATGATGGGAAAATCTCTGCAATCAAAACAGAATGGAAACTTGCTCCTAGTCCAGTCTGCTCTTAAATACCTGAGCAGCAGCAGAGAGACTGGATTTCCAAACCCTTATTTTGCAGGAGGTGCCTTCACTGCAAACAGCTGCCTGGTGCAGCTCTCGGCACTGGCCCTGCAGAGCAGGGTTTGGCAAAACTCTCCTCAAAGGCTGCAGGGCAAGCAGACAACAAAAAGGGCACCTCTGCCCTGCTCCCCCTCCACCTTCTATCCCTGCTTTCCCATTGAGCCTGAGCATGAGGGAATCTCAGTTGAGCTGGCTGTCCTGGTAGGACACTATCCCTGGCGAAATCCATAATAGCTCCCACTAGAACAGGGACCTGCAGCAATCCCTGGAGCTGCAGGCAAGGGGCAGCAGCAGCTGCACCACCCCTGTCAAGTCAGCTCCTGTTAGACACACAAACCTACCCACAGGAAACCAAAGGCTTGGTTTCTGCCCACTCTCAAACCCACAGCCCAACCTCAAGTGATTTTCAACAATCCTGCACTGTTAGATAAAAACTGGAGATAAAATAATGTAGCTACACTGCCTGGCAGAATGCCTCTTTCCCCTCCCTGCACATAGTTGCAATGAAGAAAACCTTAAAATAGAATTATTGGGGGTGTTTCATATTTGATATGAGAACCTCTAATGCAGACAACGTTTTGTCAGCTTATACTAAGTCTGATGGCAACAAGGGCTTCTTCTGTCCTGGAGATTCAGCATGAAGCTATTAAATGTCATCAGTAATGAAAATCAGAGAACTTTTGTTTACCAGTTAAGATCAACACTTGTTAAGGGGATATTTCTGTATGAAAGCAGCTGTGAAGTTATGTTTTAAAGAAGGTTTTGTTTTGACAGATCTCTATCTGATGATATATTGGTATATATGAGAATTTCTAGGCTGTCTTAAACAAATATACATTGCCAAGGTATGCAGTAACTTAATTAAACTTTTAAGGAAATTATCTATATTGAAACCTAGAATTATAAAGTCTATCAGGTTTGTCTACATTAATGAAAAGCTGTACAAAAAAGTGCATAAAGAGGTTTGAAAAAGGCCTTCAAAAGACCAAAGTTGACACGTGAATTTTGTCCTCAGATTTATACTGCCATTGCCGTATAAATCAGCTGCAATAATGTGCATACAAATGCATTTGCTAATTAGCAACTTCTTTTCCTCCCTGAGCTGCTAGCTTAAAAGCTGGTACACCCTTTAGCCACAAGCAAATTAGGTGATTCATATTCCCACAGAAAAGTGTCTTTGCATTTGTAATGTCACGGAAGTAGATCTGCTCTCCTGCTGCTTCTGCAGTATTGGAGTTTAAACCCTCGGTTCCAAAACATCATTCTGTTTTCTGTTGTTACAGAAATTGCTCGAATAAGTAGAAACTACAGAAAAACAAAGAATTCTTCTGTGAGCCTTTTACTCATCAGTTACCATACTATCTGAAAAATGATTCAATAACTATTGGCAATGGACAATGCACGGTCTCATAACTGTTGGAAGCAGCAAACAGAAGCAGCAATATGTTTGTCTAACCTGTGTTGAGCTCACATCCCCCAGGGCAGACCATGCAATACTCTTATGAGAATTTGGGCTGAGAATATGGACTTGAGGGGAGAAGCATCATGAGATCCCAAAGACCCCCAGGAGTGATTACAGCTGAATAATGAGAACCTGCTTCACCTTCAGTCCCAGGAAGGACTTTGCCTCCTATCCTATGGGAATCCCTGCAGCTGGTTTCCCAGCTCCAAAATGCCTAAATACTTTTTAAAATAATAACATAATCCAACATAATTGTACCAAAACAAATTTCCAATACTCCAGGTCTCAGCATGAGAAAACAATACTTCATTCAATTGTGCCTATTTGCCTTTTTTTTTTAATAGTGTTTATGAGCATATTTGGTTTCTACAGAGCATTTGAAGAGATGCATATTTCAGGCTAAATAAGTGGCTAAACTATTTAGTGATAAGCAAGGCCAAATGGAGTATCTGATTAGGACCTGAGGAAGTGACACTTTCTCATTTAAGAGTTTAAATTGAAAGGAACATTTTTAAAAAAATGGATCCTTTCTTAGCTAGAAATATTTTTATGACATTCTATATTTTGTATTACATACTAGGAATTTACATTGTCATCAAAGATACGTGTAGACTGTCTAGATAAAAGTCCTTTTCTGTGCAGGTATTTATTCTGTACAGTAAATTAAGTTAATCTACTTGTCAGTTGCTATGCGTTACAGAATAAATGCTTTTAAAACAGGGAAATGTTTGGGGGGGTTTGTATATTTGTTCTGTAACATTTTTAGTGCTTGAGAAAATGTGACTTGAAGAACAACATTAAAATATCACTAATCTAACGCTCACGTAAATAACGTTCCATGAATTGATGTTGTCATAAATACATTCGTATCTTTCTGGCTTTTTAAGAAAAAACCCTTGACATTTTCTTGTGCTGTTTCCTAACAAACAGCTCAGCAGCGAGCCAGCACACAGCGAGCAGGAGCTAAAGCACAGCAACTCCTTTATCATAAAAACAGTAATTGTGAGAAAGGAGATAATGCATTGTGCAATTCTCATGGCAACAAGACTTTTACAGCCAAAACAAGTAAGTTCATCAGAGGAAAAGGCAAGTTCAGAGAAAGGCTTTGCTTGGAAGGCAGGTCAGTTGAGAGAAAGGCCCCGTCCCCCAGCAGTGCTCAGCAAGGGCAGCACAAATGCAGTGAAATTTGTGTTTATATTTGGTTTGCTGCACTGACAGGCTACAGAAGGAGCCCATTGACAGCTATCCTTTTATAGCTTATGTTTTTAGTTTAAACTAAATGAGCAAATAGGCTCCAGAAAGTTTTCTTCATAATTCCTTAAGACTGTAAAGTCAAAAGAAAAATACAGGTTCTTTTTTTTAAAAGTTCACCAAGAATTTCCACTTACATTTAATATTTATTCTTATCTGTTGAGTAAACTAACAAGACCCTCTTGAAAGATTTTTTTTTTCCACTAGTGCTAGAACATTTCAACATTTAATAATTTTAAAATCACAATTCACAATAGTTCACAGAATTACTTGAAATTAATAACACTACCCGCTGGTGAATTAGTGCTGTTAAATTAAAAACTGTGCCATGCCAACCCTAGAAACCTGCCTCCTGCTTACATGGGAGCAGATAAGGAATTACTTCATTTAATCTAATTACAGTGCTGTAAAAGAAAAGAGAAATGAGTTCTAAATATTGCTAAAAATTCTCTAAGTCTCCTTTCTCTGATAGATGGAGACATACAGGAAACTGTTTTTTATTACCTCAGATGTAACTGGCTTATTCTCCTTTCCCCTGGCCACTGTTCTCTACTGAAATGTACTTATTAGAAAATTGCACCTACATCATTCTAATGTTTTAGAATAGCAGGGGTTTTTTGCTTGTTTCAGATGTGTATATCATTTTAACTAATACATCTATCCCCAGTGCATCAATGTAACTTGCAATTCAGGCACAGCTCCCAGGGAAGGATTGTGATAACAAGATATATACCTTAAGCTCTAGTTCAATTCTGGTTCTAGGTAATTTTGCACAATCTGCATGCAATCCTTTAGAAAATAACAACACTGGGAACTCTTTTTGCCATTTTTTGCCTTGTAGGTGAGCTGGATTACAAAGGTGACTCCCTATTCCTCACAGAAGTCTCTTAACTCATACCCCTTCTAGATTTTATTTTTTCAATAAAAAATGTTTCCATTTTATCCAATCTTCTTTCACATTGTCACCTTCAGAGCTTTATTTTTTTTTTACCATTTATATCTATTCCTGAATGTAGCATCTTAGAATGCAAGTCTACTATGTGGCTATGTGTGAGTCTAATTCAGGGTGCCAAAAGTGTAATAAAAACCCAATTTGAAAGTTTGGTTTTCATAGCTCCGATATCTTCACACAGCACCTTTTCATTTAGGTGAAATCGTGACAAACTACAGAATTCACCATTTGGTATGCAGCCTTAGTGGTCACTGGTATTACAGATGAGCTGCACTGATTTTCCAAGCAATGGAAGAGAAACATTTTCTTTTAGAATAATTGGAAGAGCAGTATCTTTCATCTAATGTCAGTGGACTTGTCCTGTCTCACAAGAACCTGGCCCACAAATATCACTGGGACACCTCACGTGCAGCACACTTGCCAATTCCCAAGCTTTCTTCCTTTGGATCAGGGTAAGGCACTCTTTGTCCAAACTCACACAGGTGGTGTGCACAGAGTATGGGCATTAAAACTGGATCTCCTAAATCAAAAGCTTAAAAAAGATGAGTACTTTTATAGTTTAGAACTGTACAAACACAAGACTCTAAAAGGCACCTTGCTGATTTATTGCCATCTAATCTGGCCTATTTCTACTGAGAAAGAAAAACCATCTCTCTGCAAATGTTTGTTCTTTATTTAGGAGCAAACATTCAAAGGAATGCTGGCTGAGCCTGACATACAGTTGCTATGCTATTTGCTTATCTACCAGCTACAACTTTTCTGGACCAAAAAAACCCCTTTTCTAATGTAGAGCATACAGGTAAAATTTTCATAAGCAGTCCTATCATCCCTGATCAATTCTCTCTTGTACCCATCTTCTATAATTTTGATATCTTTACAGCTGTTAAATGCGCTCAGGACTTCTTCAAAGTATTGCTATGATTTTGAGTCTCTCCACCAGCCATATTTGCATACTTATGCAGATCTGAGTGCTTTTTCTGCTTTCTTGCTCCCTTTTATGGCTTTCTCACTTGCAGATTGCAGGCAATTGCCCTGTTGTGTGCCAAGCATTCAATCTTGATAGATACCAATTTGGTGTAATATACACAGAGGGCATCCGTCATGGTTTCTCCATATAAATTACATCTAAATTGTGTGGAGATAGAACATAAATCATTCATTCAAAAAGTCACAGGTGAATAACTGCGTAGTTCTTGACAGTAATATTTTCTCTTTGCTGAAAATTAAAAAATATATGTTCGTATAGTCACCCACATGCAAAAGTTTACATCCAAGCCTAGACTGAAATATTTATTTGGAAACACACTAGTGCTTGATGTAAATTTAGTGCAAAACCACCAATTTGCTTTGTAAGTACTCTAGATTTCACTGTCACTGCATAAAGGAACTTGCGGGAGCAGTGCATCACCAGGAGTAAGGCATGAGGCACCATTGATTTTAGTTGCATGAACAGATACGAAGATGTCAGCTGATGGCTGGTCAAATTTGGCTTAAAGATCCAAAAATATTATCATTGCAAGACATTGATTAAGTCTAAAATTCTTAAACTATAAATTTCATTTAGCAACGATACAGGTTTTCTGCTCCAATTATTTTTCCACATTCATGCTCCACCAAGACCACTTCAGACAGTGCATTCTAAACAAGAGGCTTATTTTTCCTTTCATCTGTCACCTTCAGCAAAATAAAAAAAACCCAAAACCCTAAGCCTTTGCACATAGATAGGCTTCACTAAATCATCCCATTACAGAGGAACCACACCAATGTCCATTACAATTATTAGATCAGGCTTTAACGCTGAAAGACTAAATGCAGCAACCTAGTGCTTATATTTCTGTGGTGTGATCTAATGTTATTACTGCTTGCATTCTTCCTCTCATGCCCCTCAAACTCTCCTAAAAATGCCATTTCACATGTAACGTTCTAATATTACAAAAATGCCTGTTTGATCTAATTTCCAGAATCAAAAATTACTTACTCTTCTCATTGTTTAATATGCTTCCCTAATGAATAAAACAGAAATTTTAATTCAAAGATACTTAGTTATAAAAATATTGTCGTTTTTTCCTTCTTTTATTAACATTTTCCATTAAAAACATGCCAGGTCTCCAATTTTACAAGAGCTGTGTGCCACTCCACTGAGCCCACATCCTGCAGCAGCACACGCTGTTCGTGACTTAAGTACCTCTTTTTTATTTCTAAAGCCATCAACAATTATTAAACTCTATGAGAATAAATCTCCTTATTAGCATGAAGATTAGAACATCTTAGGTGCAGAAAAATGTCAGCTGCTTGTCAGAAGTCATTTTGAGTGTGCTCTCTTGACCCGTTCCCAATTTAAAAGCCTGTTCCTGTGGAACAAGACAGATAATGAATGCAGCATGAAAACAGCCAGTAAATGAGCAATACAAGAAATTTGTCTTTCTAATTGAAAGAGCATAAGCTAAAATTATAGTACATTAGCTAACTATCCAAAGTGCTAGAAATGTCATGAGAAATAAATAACTTCATCTTGGAGTGTCTTCCTCAGAGGAACAGAGAACACAGCACTGCAGAATGAGCCAGAGGAAAAGCAGCAGAGTGAGATAAGGTCACTTTATTTCTAAGTGAGAAGTCTACATAGGATGCTAATTTGGTTTGATTTGTTTTAAGCTTTCCTGAATCATCACATAGATAAAATCTTAATGATTCTTTCATTCAGACAGACTTAGAAGTATCAATTTTAATTCAGAGAACCTTCCATGAAAGTATTCTGCCACATTGCTGTTTGCACAGTCCTGAGGACAAAATCACTTGGAATTGTGTGAAGGGATCTACTGGCTTTGGTTTCATTTCTAAACTTCAGGAAGACATAAAAGTTGGGAATGAAAGTAGAGTATTTTAGCAGAGATTTAGTAATAGTAAATCTACTAATGAGGGCAGAATGCAAACATATTCATTAAATTTGATAGTGTTGCACAAGTTATTGTGCAAGGGAAGCTGTAAGATTTGGTGAATATGTTTCCGTCCTACAGGACTTCCTTGGAACAGTTAAGCTGCCATAAAAATGAATGGCAATAATAGCACTTAAGTATACTTTTGAGATAAACCCTAAATAAAAACAGTGGTTACATCATATTTATTTATTGTTTAGGCTTTTCCTTAAAACACGAGTCTAGAAAGAAGTGTGTCTGATACCGTAAGAGAATAAGCCATGCCACATGTACCTTTTGTAATGTTATAAATACATAGAGAAAACACCATTAGAATGACTTCATACTGTGATTTAGGGGAGAAGATTTTGACTAGGGCTGCACTGGGGTCACAATAGTGGTAGGAAGGTACTGCTGGCAAGAAGACATGCTGATACAACTATCATTAAAGTCCTCTTCTATTTCACCAATTTTAAAAGTGGGTGGCTCACTGTTCTCTGACAAAGTTTACAAGGAAGACTCCGCATTCTACCCTTAGGGACAACCCTCCAGTCTTGCCTTTTCAGATTTTAAATAATCTTGGATTTTACATTTTTGACATTCACTTTCTGAAATGGCCTCCCAGGTGTTTGAGCATTGCTTTCACAGGCTTGTGAAATGTGAAAGGTGGATATGTTTTTCATATGTGTTCATACCAGCCCCCTATATAACTGAAGAAATGTTTTGTTCAATCCTAGAATAATGCCTGTGTTGAACATAGTTATTTTTATTTTGAAGCTGCCAGCAAACCTGTAAAATCATTCATCCACACAGCGGTAGCGCTTTAGTGCCTTACCTCTTCCCTGCACCCCATTCATCTTCTGTGAGGCTGATAAACATGTCTCCTCTCAAAGATATTATCAGATACTGCCTAAAACACCCCAGGATTCAGCCCAAACACAAAACACCAGGCAAAAAAAAAAAAAAAGTTCTGAGAAATCAATTAAAAATGCCACTTTATCTCTAGCTGACATTCTGAGCAGATACAGCTGCAAAGACACCGGGAAGAATTATGTCAAACTCTCTCCTGACAGCTCTGACAAGACTGCCCGGGATGAAGCAGCTTTTTTAAACTTCTTGTGCAATAACTTCCTTCTTTGACTGCAGCATCTGAGAATGCTCAGAGGGATTCACCAGGTTAGACAGCCTCAGAAGTTCTGCCACCCTTTCTGTATCACAGCTCCTGTTCACCCCTTTCTGGAGAACCTGAATTCACCGTTAACATCCCAAAGGCTGCAGACAAAGAGCCATTCTTTAATATTAAGACACTTTTCTTTGCATTAGTTCTGCCACAGAGGCCATGTAATTTTGCAACGAATGTCTGTCTGCACATCTGACACCCTTCTCCACTACAATCATGTTTCTTGTCAAGCCTCTGTGATAAAACTGTAGGAGTAATACAGAGGGTAACAAAAATAAATGTGATTGAGGAGGCTGCACTGATGTGCAGAAAACAACAGGTATCCCCTTCAAATATGAATGCAAACAGTCATTCTGGTTTTGGTGCTATCTTATCTAAAGAAATAGTAGGACTCTTTCCCCTGATACTTGAAAATTTGAAAAATATTAACAAAGAACTTAGAACCAGAGATAGAATAGCTAAAACTTTGTCATTCCTAGAAAAGTCATGACTTTCTGAAAGCTCTGAGAACACTGGTTAGAAGTTTTTTATTTTCTTTTTATCAGGTCCGTCTTCCAGCTCTAATGCCAGCTCCTCACAAGAGTATGACTAGGGACTTATGTGTATCTTCCAGAGCTATTGCTGATATTTCAGTCTGTAAAATCTGCAGTCACTTCTAAAATATTACTTTTTTTGGTGCTTATTTGGGACCTCTGCTTTTGTGATTGCAGTTTTATATCATTGCATCTGAAGACATTCCAGAAGAAATCTAAACTCTCCCCACAGCAGCTGCGTAAGGTGTGTGCCAGTTTATGTGAAAAATTTGCTACAAGTAGGTGCTACCTCACTCTGCTGAAAATACTAAACCAAGGCCTCTCTCCTGTTTTTTACTGTGTAGTGACAGTGCCCTTACATATTCTGATTTTTTTCTGTAAGAACTCCTTTTCTTTGAAACTATACATAGCTTTTGCAACCAGTCAAAAACAATAAAACTGCCTCTCCTGCCATGAAGAAGGATCTTGTCAAATGAATTTAAGAGCTACAGAAAGCACTGCCTGGCCCAAGCCCACCTTCCTGGATATTACCAGAGTATGTGATATTAATGCCATTGAGAGAGGAGTTGGTTTTACAGAGATGATGCTTGATTTCCTTCAGTCACATTTAGAAGGGCATGCATTTTATCTTTATGTTGAGCACATTTCTTTGCATTAGTTTATCTTAGATTAACAGGTACTTGTTTCAGGGAAATGCCATTTCAGATCCCTCAAAAGGAACAATTAAATTTTATTATATTTTCCATTAACCATAAGGCTTTTGGTAGTACACTGTATGTATGTATTCAGTAAGGGAAACATAAAATTGAAAAGCATTAATTCAACAAGTATTACATTATATTATAGAACATTAGTAAATGCAAAAAAAAAATCCCAGGGAAATAGTGGGAAATGAATAGCTCATGATAATTACAGTACTCACACCACATCACCATTAAGCAGAAACATATCAATAAGAAACTGCAACATAACTATTCATTTATGAAATACACTCAGTGTTTTAATGCTATAGTGAGCATATAGCATTTATCTCAGCAGTTAAGGTGAATTTCAGCTATTGAATACCCCTCAGTCAAAAATTGTCACTGGATCAGTTTTAAAGCAAACACAGTTAATATAACACCTAAACTTTCTGTTGTAGGGTTGCTAGGAGAGCTCCATACATGTTCCTTTTAGATAATACCAGGCAGTTTTGAGTTAACAACTCAGCCATTTTACAAAGGCTAGCACTCTACATTTACAGAATGCATTATATTCAATCATGCTGGAACTATATAATTACAGGTGATTTTACAGTTGTTTGTTTCATTTCTCTGACCATGATGGCACTTAGAGTAACTTAATTATTCACCTAATTATATAACATGGTTGTAATAAAGCATTTGGACTGCTCAGCAATGACAGCTGAGAATGTAGCTCGAACATGAGATATATGTACAACTTCAAAATTATCCTACAATAAAGGAACTTCTCTCTTAATGTAAAAAAATTGTCCACATCTTAATCATCACGAGATATTTGACAGAGGCATAATTGGTTTAAATAAAAGCCCAAAACAGATTTTTCCACTTTGAAATAGTATTGGGAATTTTTTTTGGACTTATTTTCATTTCCCAATGATGATCCTGATTTAGGGACTGACTCATTGCAGCTCAACCCTAGACAGGGCTTGCTGATGGCAGAACTCCTCCAAGATATAGGAAATATTTGAACAGGCTGCAACAAAGGTCTTCAAAGGTTCAGCATGGAGAGTTTTGAACTGTGCTGTACAGCTATTTTCATCTAGCATCCCACAATGCTATTTCTCAGCTCTGCTGAGAAAGATGTTAAACTGGGCAGAATGCCACCGTAATGTGACTATACTGCTTCCCCTATCTGTGCTAACTCATTTATTGCAATTTATTTATCCTTTAGACAACCCCACAAAGCCTGTAGGAGCAGGGTCTCTGTGTCAGAGAACATGCTTCTCCTTCCACTTAGTAGGAAGAAAGGTTGCTGGTCACACCAAAGGTTTTATTCAAAACTCTAATGGATATGAGCTCTCTGATCCACCAAACTACAGCAACAGGCCATATTAATTTGATTTAACTGACCAAAGCAGCCTTCAGGGGAGTGCCATAGTGGTTAGCAGCTCTGTGTTTCCCTTTTGGTCCTTCCCTTGACTGCAGAATCTGGAGCTATGGAGCACCCTTCTCTCAACACACCCTTCTGAAAAATACAGGGCAAGTACTAGATCCAACTGTATTCTTGTATCTGCTTTCTGCCTTTAGAGATCTCTTCTAACACACCACCATGCAGGATTCAGCACCTGGAGATCTTTCTGTACCAGTGTTTGTCCTTGATATACCAGGCTCATTTTTGAGAGAAGAAAAAACCTCTTCCCAGATGCCTTCTGCTTGCTGACCCATCTTGCCCTCCTTAAAAGTTAACACACGTTACACTAACAAGGACTCAAGCTGCAGCTTTGTGCACTGCACAGTCCTTTGGGTGAGTTAGTCAGGAAAGTGTGAACAGGGTATAGAGCTCATGTGGTTATTTTGTGCATTCCAAAAGTTACTAAGCATTTTTAACACTGTTAAATTGCAATATCAGATTCCTGTAGGTGGTCCCAGCAGACTGAAAGCAGTTTAGTCCTGTGTTCAGATTGAAGTCATCCTCGCTGGTTTGCCTCTATGTGGAATTTTCCTGCCCTGCCTGCTGCATATATTTTGTTTCCTTCATTTCTTTGGCTTAATGAGAAAAGAGGATTTACACATCTTTTCTGCCAGTTCTCACCAGAACTTGCTATTTTGAAATTTTCATTGATCAGAAGGCAAAGAGAACTCCCCTCAGCCTGCTCAACTGCCCCTCTTCACAAAGTTTACTTTTGTCCTCCTGCTACTCCAGGTCAGGCGTTTAACTGGGGTCCAACTAAAAACTGAAGCCCTTCAGGGCAAGATCCCAAACCAGCACAGTGCAGAGTCACACGACTCCGCACTACCAACGTGCATGTGAGCAGGCAGATAACTCTCAGTGACCTCAGTCCAGCAGGATGTGAGCAGGTTAGGGTGCAAGGCATTTCACCTGGCAAGGGAAGGAACAGACACCAGAGTAAAACACCACAATCAGTGCAAATCCAACATCACCTCTGAAGCCTAAGCATCGAGAACATCATCTGACATCAGGAAAGTAAGTATTTTTCTGTCAGTTAACTCCAAAATACAAAGAATCACAATGACTTCATGGGATTAACACAAATTTCCTTCCTCACAGAACTGTTTGGTTTGTCAGGGTAAGAAGCTGCAAGATATTTTTGACCAATAGGTGAATTATCCTGCATAAAAAGAAAAGGCTACTGGTTGGAAAAGTGAGATAAATTCAATTGAGACTTAATTCCTAGCAAAGCTCTAAGCTCTTGGATCTGCTCAAAAGAAAATATTTTGGCCAAAAGTGATCTGGAAGCAAAAAGAGAATACACATTTGGAACACAGCAGAATTAGCTGATCCTGTGAATATCTCACTTCTTTCAAGAATTATTTAATTCCAAATCAAACTCTTACATTTTGGATGTCTATCAAATGCATGTTAAAAAAGCCTGTAAAGGGCTAAGCACACGGTGGTTTTTCATTCTGGAAACAAACAGAACTGAGACATTTACAACCTTATCTGTGAAAGGGAGCTGCCAGATGGAGAGAAGTACTTGAAACTTAGTGCAACAGCATTCAAACAGAACAAAAAACCAGAGCTCCCACCTCTGTACATGATTTCATAAGGTTTTCTCAATCTAAGCAAGAAAGGATTCCTCTTTCTAATTAAAAATATGTTCTGCATAATTATGATAAACGGGAAATAAAGAGAGATTAAATGTATTTAATCAAGTTAATCATTCACAAGAGAAATACAAAGCTTCATATCAAAGTGATGGGTTTCAACTCCATATCAACTATTTCTGATGATGATAAAATGTTCTGTGGAATAAACCAACTATTCAAATACTCAGCAAAGAAAAAAAATTAGAGAGAGGCATAATTCACCCAAAACTGTGTCAAAGAATAGAGAAAAAAATAGTTTTTTGTGCTACAGGATGGGAGCTTTTCTAGCTGGACACGTTTTACAGCATTCTTTGGCCCCAGCTTGGCAGAAGCAATTGTTTATGTTCCTACTGAGCTCCAGCTCAGGGTGCATTAGAAAGCAAGAGCTGAGCACAGCCTTCATATTCCCCAAAACATTGCTAGAGAAAGCTGATTTACAAGCAGGACAAGAAAAGGTGTATATGTGCACCTGTACAAACACAGTAAGGCCTTTGACAATATTCTGATTTTGGAGGAAAACAAAATCACAAGAAAATAAATTTTTCCTTCAACAACCCTTTGCAAAATGCAATAGAGATACAGAAACCAAAAGAATAAAAAGTATGTCCTTCTACTTTAGACATACTTTATTAGACATTAGACATATTTATTTTAGACATAAAATTACTTTTATCTAGAACTGTAAACTACAAGCACTCAACCAAAAACTGGGCAGGCAATCCAGGTCCTATTCTCCCATTTAGAACAGGGAATAGACCTGAAAATAAAATGACAACTAGAAATGTGGCAGACATACTTCTAAATAGGCAAATAATGCTTCCAGGACTCTCACAGGAGGGCAGGGGGAAAACCTGCATAGCAGAAACTTGACCTTGAGTATCCTGCAGCCCAGATGACTGGTTTACTCTAATACAAAACTTCCCTCTCATACATATTTTAGCTAATTTTTTTTTTTTTTTAAACCCAGCCTTTGAAAACTGATTTCCCAAATAAAAGATTTCCAAGAAAGCCACATTAGAAATTGAACTGATATACAGCTACAAATTCACACACACACAAGCACAGGGAACATCTCCCACAAGACTAAGAGGCTGAGCAGAACTTTCTGCCACAGGTAAAAGCTGCACTGACCATTCTCCAAAGCATCTGACGTGTGACAAACTGCTGTCAACTCCAGATGCGATAGACACAGCAACAGGGGCAAGTCACCAGGATTTCCAAAGTTGTCATTGATGAAACGACCCCACAAGTCTGAGCTACCAAGCTGTTTTCCTGTGTTTCATTAATGCCAGTAAAACAGTCATGGTTCAGGATTACTCAAAATCATCCGTACCATAAAAGGAAGCCTTAAAGAAAAGCTTAATGTAGGGAAAGTGAAAGTTATCTTCCTGTGTGCCTTGTTGGAAGGACAAATCATAGTCTCAGAGTATAAAAGTCATTCAGGTAATTTAAAAAGGTAACAAAAATCAAGAGATGCCTCCTGCACAGGTGTTTCAGTGTGGCTTAGAGCATCTAATGAAACAACCCCACAGTTCACAGCCCTGCCTTTGGCCAGGATCCACCCCCCCTCAGATGGGGACTCACCATTCTTTCCAAGGAGAGAAAGTCAATTCTGCACTAAGCAGTGACCCGGCTCCTCCTTCCCCTGCTTTTCTCAGGTGTACAAGTATCTGCCATTGCAGCAAGGCTTTAAAGAAAGCCTGCATCTCTTTCTGCTGTAGACGGCATTGATTTTTCAATTTTTTTTTTCATTAAAATGTATTTGTAATAGAAACTGCAATAAATCCATAAGCATGAAATATGGTTTGATACCATCATTTTTGCTAGTTTGAACTTCCCCATTTGTTACTTCTAAAAATAACACATTCCTGTAATACTTGCCAGAATTTATTTTGGTGTAAGGTTGCGCAGTTCGAATGGCAGGTCCATCTGGCTCCAGGTTTATTGCTCCAGGACAACATTTTCAGTACAAATTTCATAGGGGAAAGTGAAAACCACAGCGAATTATTGTTGTCCAGAAGGAACCAGCCCATCTGCTCTTCTCGGGATGATAATATGATATTGCTTGTTTGCAGTGACATATGGACAAAGGAGACCAAAAACTACCCAAAGCAGCTTCTTAATCATCTTCCACTATAGATAGAGAGACGCACATTAAAGTGGGAGTGTTAAAACTCGGACTCTGGCATAGGCAAGATAAAACTGGTGGCAGCACTGAGATGAAGAGTATTTTACATGGTCCATGGTTGTCCTGTCTTTTAGTCTGCTAAGAAGGCAAAAATCCGGAAAAGGCACCAGCATGTCTCTTCATGGACTATCAAGATTTTCACTTTGTTTCCATATACACACGTCCTTCAAAAATTCAAAAATATCTTGCCAATTAGAAAAACTAATTGGTTTTAGATATTTTCTGGAGTCTTTCCTGGTCCATATGTACAGTTTCAGATGTAAAAAAAACCTCAGTTACAATTTCATGTGACCTCAGGAAGAAAAAAAAAAGAATGGAAACGAATACAAGATGGATGCTGTATTTATAAAAATAATAAAGAAAAAATCCTTGACAAGAGAAATGGAACATAAACAGTATTTGCTGTTTAACTGGGATGTAAGAGGTAGGTTAAAAGCCAAAATGGAATTTCCTTTGCATAAGAGGAAATTTTCTTATGTGAAATTTAATTCACATTTCAACAATTCCCATTTCTAATATACTCTAGACATAGCAGAAAAATTTTGAAAGTTTCCAGCAATATATTCCAAATAAGATGATCTTGCTTCACATAGAGAAATATAATTATAAGAATACTTTTCATTGCTGAATTACTTACCAAAGTTATTTTTAGAGATGTTTAAGATGTTGTCAGTCCCTCACTTTGGGACAAAACTAAATTTTGTCCTCCAGCTGAGTAACAAAAAGTTTCTATTAGGGATTTCCCTCTTAGCAGAAGCTGAGCATTCAAAAACTTAAGACCAAGGAAAACCATCCATGCTGCCAACATTACAAAAGGCAGATTTCAAAACTTTTTCAGTTAGTAGCAAAGCTAGAACAAGTGTCTTTTTAAAGACATGACTCAAATTCAAAATCATACTAAAATGCAAAATTGTTGTGGAATCAAAGTTATAACAAAAGGAGAAGGCAGCTCTAACAGAAGAGCTCCCACTGCAGAGGAGGTTATCACAAAGCTGTGCTGGGCAGAGCAGGAGAGAAGGGCACGAAGCAGCACATAAATAATTCAAATAAATTGAGAGCCAGGGTCAGACCTCCCACCCACACCCCCAGCCAGTCTCAGCCCTCCCATGAGCTCCTCTCAACCCCAGGCACTGATCTGTTGTTCAGCACCATCAGCACAGCTGTAAAGCCACAGTCACCCAGAAATCCCTGAAACAGACTTATTTGCTAAACAGTTTATAAGCACCTGGCAAACAGCAAGGTAATAAAGCAGCAATAAAACTGCTGAAAACAGGCCACGTTGAGCTATTTTAGTTTCCTTGGCAGAGTAACTGACCTGGCAGACATGGGACAGCAGCAGTTGTGATGTGTCCTGAATTCAAGAGGGTTTTCTGGCACTGCCTCAGGTGACAGTTTCCTAAGCAAGCTCACGAAATGGGGCACAGCTCTTGGAAAATTGTGCTTTAAAAGTAGTCATCAGCAGTTTGCTGTCAACTTGTAAGACTTAAATTTGGTCTTGGAAAAGGTGCAGCCTCAGGCCCAACTACCTTCAACAATTTCTTTATTGACTAACATAATAAAATCAAGGAACTACAACAATTAGAAGGGTCAAAATACTGAGAGTGGCTGCAAGAACTTTCAAGGACAAACTCAGACTTCAAACTGATTTTGACAAATTGAAGGAAAGGGTTCAAAACCAAGAGGGGTAAGATAGATGAAGGCATACTTAGACAATGATGCTTAGGAGATAAAAGGTCTACACACAGATATTAAATGGAAAATAGTAATACTGACCAAGAGGGACAAATTGTTGTCATTGATCACAAACTCAGTGACCAACTGTGGGGAAAGAGTGCCTGCTAAGAGTCACATACAGCTGTGCCCAGTTTTTGGCACCAGTTTCCAAACAGATTTCTTGGTTCAGAGAAGGTGAAAAAGAGATAAAGGGCTGGAAAATGCCATTTCAAGAACAGCTGAAGGAAAGCAGTTTTCTGTGAGAGAGGAAAAGTAGAATGTCATGTGGCCTTGCAAGACAAAATAAGAGAGGGTGCTAAGAGGACAGCAGTCAATCGTTTTCCATTTCCACTGGAAGAATGTACTAATTAACTCAATTTGGACAAAAGAGATTCACTTAAAACATCAGGAATGTGCCAACATGTGAGGAAATTAAGACACCACACTTCAGTTATTTGCAGAGACTTGTGGAGTTCACTTCAGACTTCTCCGAAGTCCATTTCTATCAGAAGAACCAGGAAACATTTAATCACCACCACCCAGAGATCAAAGATGGATTAGGTGATCCTCATGGCTTTCTAGGAAATCCAGAGCAAACTTTGGTACCATGACTGATATTACGTGGAGGATACAAAGATACTAAGCTAATAGATACACATTAATTAACTCATGTTCCATACCTGCGGGCCTGTTTAGCTTGCTCAAGTGATCTGCAAAATGACATCTGTGGTATAAATTAATCTGCATTATATATGACATGAACAATTAGCAAATAATGCCATGGATCCATGAGGGGTTTTTAAGTACTCAAGTATAAGTACGAAGCCAGATTATTTTCTTCCAGGATATTATGGCTCCATCTGGAAACCCATTGTCTAGTGCTGCTTATCCTTCCTTCAGACTGGTGAATTAAAACCAACCAAGGAAAACCTCACATGGCGAGTCTAGGGAATGCATGGATTAAATCATAAGCTTTGAGGGGAAAAGCCACAAAAAAGACAATGGGTCTGCACCTCTGTGATTGTTGTAAAACCACTTACAAAACAAGATGTGTGATCTGCAGCATAAGAACGGCTAGAAGGAGGAAAATCTGCACTAAAATCATAATGCCAAAGGACAACAGCCTGAAGAAGAAATAGAGATTTGCAATAGTCTGTCTGATGATGTGGACAGGCTCTGAAGAGTACAGTAGAGTTTTGTTCCTACAGCCCTTGTGGAATGTGATAACAACCAGTAAGACCAGTGAGATAGTGCTGCTTTATAAACTCCCCAGCAAAAGGCTCTGCCTTGCTCAGCTCCTGCTCTGTTCCAAACCCCTGGTCTCAAGTTACACCCAAACTGGTGCCTTCCAACTCAACCCATTTTGTGATTCCATGATTCCACTTCAGGATGCAGGGTGACACACCAGGAAGGGAACCATGATGTGAGACAGAGGCTCTGAGAACCTAGCATTCAGATTGCACACATTTTGGGGCACACAAAGAACTACATCCCAGCCCAAGCAGTGGAAGTGCCCTGGGTGGGTTCCCAGAGTCCATCCCCCAGCTTTTTGCCATTCAGAAGGAATGCAGAGTGGGTGGACTCGAGGACTCTGCTGCGAGAAACTGCAAAATTCACCCTCCTCATGCAGACATTTCCCAGAGGGGTCTCTACATACAACAAAGTGATCCAGCTCTATCTTAATCAGCTTGGGAAAACAAAACCAAAAAAGAATGGCACTACTCGATTACATTTACTACAATATTCAGGTGATTTCTTTTCATATTAAAAATCCTATTAAAGCACCTATTAAAACACATATTGTGCAATAGAAGTTCTACAAGCTGTTTTTATTTTTAAAGCCAAATGCAAATCATACAGTATTGCTGCAGCTTAAAAAAGAGAGTTGTTCTGCTTTGAAATTGATGAAGACAGATTTGTCTCCTTCCTGCTGAGGAGCTCTGGAAGCTAGGGGGTGCCCTGGTAATGTACACAGCAAGACATGCTGATTCTAGTTCAGAGTCTTTAATGCATTTGGGACAACAGTAGATCAGTCTTATTCATGCTGTTTATACACCTCCTCAATCCATTGTCTTCTAAATTCTCAAGAAGATATCAGACAAAATTACTTGATCAATAAACTGGAAATACATGTGGAGGATAATTTTTTTTCTACAACTGACATAATATCAGTGAAATTCATTTTGAAAGGATGGGGAACTCAATGAGAGGAAAAAACCACACCTCTTACATTTCATTCTTGGTCAAAATAAAACTGGCTTAAAAAAATCTATTGTCCTTCATTTCAGAATATCTTTAATTTTTAATGTCATGTCGTTACCAGTGATGCCTTGATGCGGCTACCTAAAAACAGAGGTTAGACAAAATTAAGAGAATAAAAGTGGGTATATTTATTGAAGGGCCTTCAAGGTACACTTTGGGCAGTCAGAGCCCTGGGGCTCTGACCTGGACTAGCACAAGTTTCACGCATCCACCCAAAATGGACGACCAGGTCACAGGTTTCCATACTTTTATAAGTTTGGTCTATTTGCATATTGGGGGTTAATCCTCCAGTTACAACTTCAGATAATGAAGTAATTTACCCCAGGTTTGCTCCCCATTAATCCACTTTGTTTACCTATTTCAGGGCCTGAGGTAGTAAGGTGTCCTTGAGTTTCAGGCCTAGAGAGGATGTGTTTTGTCTAAACAAAATGGGAGAACAGTAGCTAATAGGCTATATGAAGTTTCAGAGTTACACGCTAAAGCATTAGAGGATATGAAAAATATAAAAGCTAAAATCCTAAGGCATCACCAGATTAAATTTACACTGCACATCAGCCTGGTGTCATGCTGAAAGCTGCCTCCCAGAAAGAGGCAGCCTTACACGGAGGGGTCCTTTCCATGACTTGAATCAACCCAACAGGTTTAAAATGAAAATTAACTCTTCTCAATAAATGTACTTTTTCTACCTTTAAATTTCAAAGGAAAAGTAAAAAACAACTCTGAGCGGGTGGTCTTAACAAGAGATGTAACTCCTGCAGGGAATTTACACTGCTTTCACTCGGGGAGTTCTCAGTATGGAGGCTGTTGGGGAAAAGCTGGTGGGTGGCTCAAACTCCTTGTGCAAAACTGTTTGGAAGTGTTGATCAACACATAAAACACTATTACCATTTTGGTTCAACTAACTTCTGTCATTTGTTGAGGATTTAAACGATCAAGTGGAACCTGTTGTGTTGTTAAGAGTAAAATTTTTACAGGAAATGCCTTTTTAACTCCCTACTGTCACCAAGTTGTCAATATTCCCAGTATGTGGGGGTATTGTTACTTCTTATCAAAACTAGCATTAAGTAGATGCACAAGTCTTCAATTTGTAGAAATGAATTGACCTAAAAATTGCTCATAAATTTCTCCAGATACATACTCAGTGGAAAAAAATCCCAAAACACTTTTAGATAAATTCAACATGAAAACCCCTAAGATTATTTTTCTCATGATCAGGGGAAAGGATTCTCTTTTTCTTTGACTATTGATATCAGAGGGGTAATTTCAAAACAAACTATAAATTATATATATTTCAGACAGAAAACTGTAAAACATCAATAGAGAAAAATACCTCCTGTTTTAAAAGACGTGTAAAATCATTAGTTTTCTGTTAACTCTGGCAAACATGGGAAGAGAGCAAGTGGATTTCTTCATAGTTACAAAATTTAATTGGAAAAAAGGCCTAAACTGAAATTTTCTTAAGATTTTATTTTCTTTCAGAGTTACTCAATCTCCAGACTTTCCCACCATATCCTTTTACAGCAGCTATAGTAACTGCTGCTTTGAAGGCAACTTTCAGTAGTTTTTGAAAGAGTGACTCATCTAGGTATTGAACAAACTGTCCTCAAGCCAAGATCCACTGTTTTCAATAAAAGTTCAAGCCAACCAGTTTCTGTTATTTTCTGAATATAAAACCCAAAGCCCCCTAATTAAAATGTTTTAACTTGCTCTCTACAGACCGTGTGAAAGATGTACTTGAAAATACTTCTGAAGGATGTAGAAATCAAAAAGATGCGCCAGGAACAAAATTTGACAGAAAATCCTAACCTCTTCCTTATACTTAGCTTTTGATTTCTAGTTTTTCAGTCTTCTCAGCACTGGATAACTGAGAGATTAATCTAGATGAGTAGCAAAAATATGCTGAGACACACAGGGGTGGAATCAGGTCATAGAGCAGGGACATATCCCTTGATGGAAGTGTTCTGGTCATGGCTTGACAGCACCCTGAACAGCTTCACCTAAGGCTCTCTTTTTAAGAGAAGTCTGGATGAGTCTCCTGCAGTCTCTTCCCACCTAGAATTTCCTATGGTTGTGCATAGGTTTCAGACTCAACACCTCTGGTCAATAAATAATAACTCCTTTTGTACCCACACTGAATCCGAATCAAATTATTTTAGATCAATGGAGAAAAAAAACAAACCCCAGAACAAATGGGACAGGGTTCTCTGAGGAAACCCCAGCTTTGCATTCATGTAAATGCACAATAAAAAAAAATAAAATCCTTCTTTAGAACTAGTTTTTTCTTTGTTAAAAGCTCTAATCAACACCCTAAGTTACTCTTTTTAAAAAAATAAGCATTAGGGTAAATGGATTAAAGTATTCATAGTTTATTTTACTAGGCAAATTACCTGTATTACTTCATGCTTATTAACCACTCTAACTTAAAAATAACAAGGCTAGATTGTGCCTATGAATCCATTATTGGATTTGTGTCAGCAGGTGTGCTATAAACACTTTAAACCTCACAGAAAATATTGCCAAAACAGTTCCAAAACAGTTGAAAACAAATAATTTTTCCCCTAAGAAAGTGTTTATTGTACACTGGGGTGGCTGCTACCTAACAAAGGATTTTGATTCAGTTGTTTTTGCAGTACTGTTTGTGTTTTCAGAAATTTCTGGAGGAGCTGATCTGGTTAGGGCATGCCTTGTTACCCACAGTCAGGTTTTAGATATTTCATATTTTAGTTTTAGGATCACATTTCTGACTTGCATCAATACCTTCAAAAAACCAGAGGCCTTACATGAGGATGGTTACTGGAAAAAGAAGGGGAACAGCTCCAAGGAAAGAAAATACACCGTTGTTCTTGCTTCTCTGCTTTAACCTAAACCCATACTCCTCATGTAAACTATGGAAAAGCAAGGTCTGATATCACAGAAAATAATGATTTTATAGAAGTATCATTGTTGCCATTGATCACAAATGCAAATTTGTGACGTGATTGCAAATGTGCTTCAGTGTTGGAGTACACAAACTCTGTCTGTAACAAAAACTGTGTACATGATTAAATCTGCAGGGGTTCATTGATTTCTTTGAGACTGGAGTGCTGTGAATTTTGCTAGCGAAGGTTCTGCCACCATACAGGGAGGTCACTGCACAACCTGAAGTCTGATTCAGCCCGCAAATACACCGGCTGCAGCAGAGATTGATAGAATTTGCATCAAAGCACCCAAGGACACAGGAGCTTGCCTCACCACAAGAACTCAAGAGATCACCTTCCCACAACACTGCAGGTTCCTGGTGGCATCTTTAGCTCAACAGTCACCAGTAAGTTTTCTCCCTGCACTTATTTTTTTAAAAATCTAGAAGCCACTTCCAAGCCTTCTTCTCCAGGAAGAGACATAAAACCCCCTAAAAATTACTTGCACATAAATCTGCTGAGAGTTGCTAATAAAAAAACCCCATGAGTTTTTTTACACGCCCTGTGATTCCTTACTGCCATTTCCTCTCGCTCTGTAGCAATCCATGAAAGTTAAAAAAAAAAAGTCAGGGTTAAAACACAGAACAGAAAAGTGGCATTTGAAAACAATTAATTAAAACAGTTAATTGTTTGAGGTTGTTTCTCACAATTAGATATTTGGTGCAGTCCATTCAGAAATCCACACTACAGCTCAGCTGGGAAAGATGCTTTTAGTAGAACATGAGGTTCCAGTGGGAATGGGCTGACTTGGACTAGCACAAGTTTTACACATGACCTGAACCCCAAATCGATTTTTTCCACGACAAGAGCTGAATCTCAAATCAAATGTCTTGCTTGGACCCTCAACATGTGAGTAACAATGTTTATACATGAGGGTTAAATTTACTAAAAAATTACAAAAGTTGAACAGTTTTTTTTCCCTTGGGTATTCTTGCTGAAACAAAAGAAAGTATGCTTACAAGGCTATAAATACCTGTGGTTTGCAGAGTTCACTGTAGAGTTTCAATAATTACAGGACAGGAATGTAATGGGAAAAGTGTCTTTCTCGAAACAGATGGCAAAGTAATGTATTCTATACAGTTAGCACATTCAAAAGCTCTCTGGGAATTAGTTCAAACAAACTTGGAAAACAAGAATGTAAGCGCAGCCAGGGAGAAGAGTTATAAAATTTTACTAATTTGGGAAAAAGGATTTATTGAATAAGAGATCTGGGTCAGTATTACCTACTGCAAAGACTAGAGAAAGTGAAAGAAATTAAAAACTCATGGAAAACTTTCCTAACTCCTATCCACAGTGCACACACTGCTGTAAGAGGCAGAAGGCAGAGGAAAGGCGCAGATTTAGCGAGGCAATTGGAGCCAGTAGTTTGATCTGAATGCTATCTTTCCTCTCCCTTTGGTGAATGGATTTTACAAAAAGTTCCAGTAGAGGTATAAGTATTCTGATTGGCATTTGAAATCCATTTTGAGGCTGCCTGCAAGACTGAGATGCAAAAAGGGATTAATCTTGCCATAAACATTTTTTCATACATATTTATATAGCATGTGAAAAGGTGCTTTAAAGTCGCTCTGCTATATGTAGGCAAAAACGTATTTCCCCGCACAAAGATGAGAAGAAAATAATTTCATATCCATCTTTGACTAAGTCTACCATTTCCAGCATCATCACAATTTTTCATTCACAAACTTGGTTTCTCCCTTTGCTTCTCTTCCTTCAGTGCTGATGGTCTGCTAGAATCTGAGTGGTGTTTTCTGTGCCATGCCTAAGTACTGCTGTCAAAAACGAGGCAACTCTTGAATTTAAACAAAAATAATGATTTATTTAACAAAAAGATAAATGTCAGGATCCACCAAAAAATTATTCTGGGTCTGCCGCGATTAGAGACCTTTTTAGCCAATATGGCTCTAATCCCAGAGCAAGGACTCACAGTGCTGGTGTGAAAAAGAAGGACAACTCTTAAGTTAGATTAAGAACATAAAGTGTTTATTGGGTAGCCAAAAAGACAACAAAATGACATTAAAAAAAAAAAAATTAAGAAAAAGTACCCAGGAACGCAGTGATAAAGAACCCTTGCAGCCAGTACGGCTGTAAACCCAGCCCAAAAAAGATCCTCAGTGCTGGGTCTTGACTGGGTCTTGACTTTTCCCCAGGAGAAGTAGTTCAAAGAGTCAGGCCCAAAAATCCCAGCACCGGGCTCTGCCTAGGCTAGTCCCAAGCTGAGGTAATGCAGGAGCAGGACCTCAGCAAGCACTGAGCAAGCACAGGCAAAAAGAGCAAGCTCCAGTTCCATGTTCCCTGCTTTATAGTCCCTTGACACCGCCCCTCTCCGCCCACTGCCCAGCCCCTCAGGTTGGAGATCATTGGTAGAGTCCGGGGGTGATGTAAAGTCCTTTCACCAATCGCTCGTTGTTGCTGGGGTGCAGTATCTGAGTGATGTCACCTGCATTTTTCAGTGGGAAATTCCTCATTGATAATCATCCTTTCCATGGAGCCCGGTGACAGAGTACTGGTCGACGTCTAAAAATTGTCCTTTGGCATGGGTGAAGGGTTTTTCCCTACCTGGAACATAGCTGAACTTGGAGATTTATTGTAAGATTTTTCAATAAAAGGTAGACTCTTGAACTTTGTTTAACACCTGAAAGCAACACTTAACACTCAAACACTAATGAACATGAACCACAAACTCTCATTAAGCACACAAACTTAATTAACAACTCAACAATATTCATATCTTAAATTGATCTCTTGTCACATTACAGATGCGAAAGCCAAACCCTTAATTTCATATATAACAGCTGGGGTCTGCAGAGGCTAATCCTGAGAAGGATCCTTTTAAAAGGTGGCCTGATACCCCCAACACCGGGCTTTGTCACAGCTAATGCTGGGCAAAATGCAGCTCCATGTGCTCCTTCAGAAAGTGTTATACCCCCTTGGCCCCCCCCATCACCGCCCACTGTCCCGCCTCCAGGGTGGAAGCGATTGGTAGAGTCCTTGCAGAGTCCATGTCATTGGTGACAGTGCCGGGCATTGGGTAATGTTCGCTGTCCAATGGCTCGCCTGTTCCTAGGGGTGATGGCGGCTGGGTGGTGTCATCTGGCTCCAAGGCGGGAGAGTCCCTCATTGAAATGCATGGTTGTCAGTGACAGGCCCACAGTCAGTTTCTAAAAATAGCAGCTTGACAACTTTAGGAGGGTCCCATCCCCCTGCAACACAGCTTTAAATTGCACTTTAACCCGAGAGAGATTCTAAAGTTTTATAAAAAAACCTGAAGTTACAAACTTTTAATGAAAACCTCAAGGTATCTCTTAAACTTTAAACATGGAACTGCCAGGGTTTTTAACTCTAAAAATCAATTAACCGCTTAACAATATCAACAATTATTAAATTCATTAACCTTGATTTAACTGGTTACTAGTCAACTTACGAATGCGAAACCCAACTCATGATTTTCATTTATAACAATTGCCAAATAAACGAAATTACCCAACTTTCCATTTATTTAGCAGCTAAATCACTAGAGGCAGAGCTTTTCTCAAGCACAGTAATTCACCTTGAATGAACTATTATTCAGGAGAGCAAAACATTCTGAATGAAGATGATGATGTTCTTAACGAGTGAAGAGCTGATTGAGGGAAGGGAGGAAGGGTTTGTATCTTTGCTTTGTTTTTTCTTTTACAATTTCAGTTTGAGACATTTGGCAAGCTCTGATGCAACCTGATCTTTCAGCCTTCTATTTGTAACAGTTTGTATTTCTAGCTCAACTTCTCCTTGTTCTCTTCTTTGTGCAGTTCCCTGCCAGTTACCACAGCAAATGCTCTTTTAACTCACAGAAGTCGCTTATGTCTCTCCACTGGCAATGCAACCTCCCTTTTCCTACTTGTTTTGAAAGCACAATAATGTCTGCACACTTCGGCCTGAGAACAAGCAACTCTGCAAGCTCAGTGCCATACTTCTCTCTCATCTCCAAATCCAGAGATGCAAAAGCCTATTTTTTTTTTAATGGAATCTTTACCACCAAAAATGTCCCAGAAGAACCATTTTACTGATTTTGCCTTATGCTCAAAATCCTTTTCCTTGACAAGTTAAACATATCATTTGAATTGTGTACACAGCACATGTGATGTGTTTCCGTACTTCCAGAACTGTGTTAGAGCTGTAGCCAACCTAACATCTGTGGAGTAACTGTCTAGTTGAACAACTAGCTGGGTTTTCTTTTATGAAAGAAAGCTCCACAATATGAGCAATTCTGCTCCAGGGACATTTTTGCAAGTTTTATGCTTCCTGAAGTAGCATGCCATGACTTACACACTGGTCTTTTCTTTATTTTCTTTTCCCCCTCCTCTTGTGACAGCTGTTGCACAATTACTCGTGCTCCTTTGTGATTTGTTCCCAAGCCTGAAGTCAAAATTAAGTTGTCAAAGAGTAGTGAATTTGACTTACCAGTTCAGCTCTGGGCAGAAAAGCTGCTCTGTCAAGCTTGACCTGCTATTAAACATTTGTGGCCAAGAGCCAAAAACTATGATCGTCTGAAAATTAATTGTGAGGTTTTGTCTTTCCTCCCAACAAATTGCTCAGCAGCTCTACCCCCATAGTGTCACTTAACAAGCAGGCTCAGTTCACTCAGAGAGATGAGGTTTCATTTCCCTGTGCAGGAACTGAGACTTTGGAAGGTGAGAATCACCCATTCCTGCCTAAGAGAAGCACTAAAGGTTTGTACAATCGGCAGCCCAGGGATTACAGAAGTCTGTGGTGGATCGCTAATCCTACGGAGTAGATCACAGCCTAGAAAGCCGCAGAAAACAGCAAACTTCTCATTTTTTTCCTTCCCAGAGTCAAGCTTAGTAAGTTTTCCCCTAGATTTTCAGGAAAATAAAAATAAAATCCAGAACCAGAGCACAGTTGACGAAGATGTGGTTTCATCTAATAACTTCTTACCACTGTGAGAAAGGTGGCTCTCCTCTCTTCTCCCTTTTTGCCAGCCCTCGTCTTGCTGTCCTGACCCTGGCATCCACAGACACCTTTCAGTTCATTCAAACTCATTCCACTATTGCAAAGCGTGGGACGGGGAAGGTGGGTGGAAGTAAAAAGCCAGAAGAAAGAAACAGAGGGAATCCAATCTCAGGCGCGAAAGACATGCTAATTGAGCTTCAAAACCCTCTGATATATATTTCTAGGCAGTCACTGTGAAGTGTTCTCAAAAATCCATAGGAAGACTGGCTCAGTTATCCACTTGGGGAGCCCGAGGTGCCATTACAAAAGCTAGAAGGTAAAGGCCACTGCACAGTAAATGTAGGGTGATGGGGGACATGAACACAAGTGCCTGGGTTTGCACCAGCACAGCAGTTTCTTGTATATGCAGTGAAATGGGCCTGACACTTCCAGAGCACTGGGGAGGACCTGCTAACCCTTCTTGTTTGTCTTGAGCACTGAAATGAAAAGGTTTTTCCCCCTATCAGAAAAGCCAGCTTTTATTAAATGGCTTGAAATTCAACTCCTAGTGTTCAGGTAATACAAAATAAAACACAAAGGCTGTACAAACAGTCCTCCTGCACCTGTTGTGCTCTCCCAAGGCAGACCCTTCCTTTCAGCTTGGTTTGTCTCAGTGCAGGCTGCACGGACTCTCTCAGAGCCCAGGGATCTGCACAGCACCAGCCAGTTCTGGTGCCCACGGTGCTGCAGGCTCCCTGTCTGTGAACTCCCACCCCACACTGCTGCCCCATGCCACAGGCTTGGAGATTACCCTCCATGAGCACATCCGCTCATTTTCCATCTCCGTCTCCTCCATCCACCAGGTCTGAGAGACCCTCCAATGAAGAACTAACCAGTGAAACTGGTATTTGTCTCATGACAAGAGAAATAATTTCTAACTCAGTTTAAGATTTCCCTTAAAAACTCCAAAGCCAAGGAAATGTTTCCTCTCCATCAGTGCGAAATGGCTACTAGTGTTTCCTCCAGAAGTCTGAATGAAATAAAATAGACCCAGGCAGCAGCACAAACCACAGCAAGCTGCTTCAGCATGTGCATAACAGTCCCAAAAAGAGCGCTGAAGAGTCTCAGAAAGATGACTGAATTATCCCAGCCTTGCTGAAACCTCAAGGTAAAAACAAAAAATAAAATTCTCTCCCCCTACCAGTCCACAACTCATTCAAGTTTTTTGGACCCCATCTTGCTTTGCAGCAAGTGTGTGGCAGCACATTATCTTTGAAAAGAGATCTGCTCAGCAGGTCTTTCAGGTCTGCTTTTTTTTCCCCTGAGATGGTGAAAAGTAGATTGATTTGCACTGATGCTTTGGCCAGTCTCTGTCTCCTCATTTGTTTCTTCACAGATTTTATGAAAGACATGAACTGCATTGGCTGCCAGACTTTTATGACTTCATCTGCAACATTTACCATGTGCCTTTCCCAGTTTGAGCTTGTTTACTGCAGTGTCAGTCTCCGCCAAGAAAGGTGAAGGTTATTTTATGGCTACACAGATGATTGCCTTGCACTCTGTACTGTCACTAATGTCCCCTCGTTTGCCATGCAGCTCCCTGAAATACACTTTCCAGGGATTCCTGATAACTTCCCATGCTGTTCGCACTTTGCCATCTGCTGCCCTGACACCACTGTCACAAGGCTTGGGTCTTCTGGTGAGATGGAGCGAGAAAGTCCTATTTTTGCATTTAATGACCCCTTTGTTTCTGTCTGCCTCCAAAGCCACATTTTTTTTCACATTCTGTAGGCTTTCAGAGGGTGTGATACAGAAAACAGCTCCTATGTCTACAATGGACACTGCCCAAGTTGAACATCTTTTGACCAGCACACACGAAAAAAGAGAACAAGAGTCCAGGCAAGAACAGGACATAAATGATGAAGGAAAACATCTCCAAAAAGGGTCTAACATCACAAAACTGACCTTCTAGTAAAGACTGCTGTGCAGAGAGGAAGGTAGCAGTACTTGTAGTAGAAGAGGCAGGTTACAAGGAGCCACTAGAATCAGTGAGACAGGAAAATGCAGAGTCTAATTGAAGAATTTGGAAGATTTCCATGGCTGCAAAGAAGCATTTGCAAAGCGTCAAAGACACAACCCAAAAGCTGCCTGCAGAGTCACTGCAAGCAGCCCCAGGGGCTGTGCTTACTGTTACTGCCCAAGAGCAAAAGATGGGGCGACTTTGGTACCCTCCACTCCCTTTTTACAGCTTGATGTCTTATATTCAGCTGTGTTTCACAGCTGCAGCATTGCATGGAGGCCACAGCTCCTCAAAATTTCTTTGGTATAATAATTAAACTGATTGTGATAGATCCCTCCTAACATCTTGACTGAGCTGCTTTTTCAGGGAAAGTGATTTTTTCATTGCTTCAGAGAAATGAGCTGCAGGTCCCAAAGACATTCCCTAAAGGGCTCAAAATTCTTTTGAAAATAAATATGGCCTCCAGATTCTAAGTAGCACATTAAGCAAAAATGTGCTTAAATTTGTTAATTGTGCCCCACAGACTGTAGGCACTTGGGAGAATACTGGAGTTTTCCAGTACTTATTGAAGTCTTTGTTGCTACTTTTCTTTGAAAGTGATTATCAACTGATTTCCCCCAAACTGTTATCATAAACACAGTTTCCTTGTCACATATTGCTCAGACAAATCTGGCACATGAATGGAAACACGTTAATCATTTACAGAGTAGAATATTTTAGTGCCAGAATAGTGTGTAGGTATGTTTGTGCATGAACAAATATAGTTTAGAGGTATACCAGAGAAAATGGGGTATCATATGCTATATCATTTCTTATGTCCATTCTTTTTAATTTGGAAGAAAAAGTAAGTTTGAATCTTGTATTTCAGGTGTTATTAAAGGGAAGAGTGAAAAACACTGAGCACTTACAACCACTCTCAGAAAAAGTTCAAATAAAATAATCATGAAAGTGTGTGAACAAAGTATTTTCTGATGTGCCATCTTTCCTGCTTTCAAGTATATTCTGCTGCTTCCCTCACCTGCTGTGTGGGTTGCACTTTATCATAGCCCATTTTCATCTCAACTGTTTTATTTTATGATTGCTATAAAGATATACAGCAACTTAGAGGTGGTGAGTGGTGACAGAGCAGGTTACAGCTGCTTGACCAAATACCTGCTTTTATGATTAAGATTTGTATAAGTGCTGCATAAAAATATAAGCTAACAAAAGATCACCTTTGCTCATGACCGTATTGATGTGAACAGCTTTTGGGTGAGGGTGATCTCTATAAGAGACTTGCATGAAAAGATTTTGTAATTAGATTGCCTTTTTCAGCAGTACTTTGGTATCCATTGAACTGCAGCCACCTCTAGAGCATTCCTGTCTCCCTGCAACAAACCCCAGCACATGAACCTGGTGAGGCTGTGAGAGAAACCTCAGTGTGTTCAGTGCACCTCAACCCTCTGCTCAGAGCTCAGGAATCCTCACTCTTGCTCTGATCTACCAGCTCTTGAGGTATCACCTCCTTCCATGCACGTGACAGAGGGAATGGTGAGCCTCTCCTACTTCCTCCTGATAATATTAAGTTACAGATCTCATTCCCACAGCAAGAAAACTAGAAACAGGGGGTTTTTAAAGTGTTTGGCTCTTTTTTTATTATTATATCAGTTTAACGAATCCAGAGATAAACCAAGTGAACATCAGATTTTTCTTATAGAAATTTGATTTTGTGTCTAACAGGATGCTTCTTGCCTCCCTTCCAGGTTTTCAATCATTTCCATAAGAAGAATGTTATTGTGTAACCTACAGATTTTAATTTTTTTTTTAATTGAGGACTGCAAGGATCGGGCAGTACCAGAGCATCTTGTTTTGCACATTTTGAAAATATGTGGAAATTAACTTTTAACACTTGAAAAAACCATTACAACTCCACCACAAATTCACTGTTACTGTACAACTACCAATGAATATTTACAAAATCCTTATATCTTTCTCCTGCTTTCTGGAAACAATTATGTCAGGACTGCGTGGAGAAGAACCATGAGCTGAGTTATCAAGAAATAACAAACAACTGCTTCCCCTGTCATGACTGAACATGACAAGCACATTAATCTTGTCCTCTGGAAACACTCAGAGTAAAGGACAGACAGGAACTCTTTTTCTCTTCTCTGAAAAGCAGCCTGTTAAGTGACACCTTGATGGGAAACTCTTTAAAGTTTTAACTAAGATGGCTTCATCCATGGAGCTAAGATAAGGAAGAAATCAATTTAAGAGCAAATGTAGAGCTTAACACCAGTGAAGAAGCATCTTTCAAATTAACTCACATTCAATCACTGACCATCCACCTCCCTTTCTCATTTTAAGAGGAAACTTGAAGAGGACAGTGTTACCCTTGAACATTCCTGACAATGCTGCAAAAGCACACAGGCAGCCACAGGACCTGCCCAAGATGGCAGAAGAGAGAAAGGTGACCACTTGAATGGAAAATAGTAAGAAAACATGAAAGCCTGCATAATTTCTCAGCCTTTTCTCCCTGGTGAGCCTTCTGAGGGCTTCAGTCTCCCTAAGGAGCATGGCCTGGCTTAAAAAGTGCCCCAGACAACAAGAGAGCTACACTAATCTTTGATAAATTTTGCTTAGACTTTGATGCATTCTACTGCTGCTCTCAGCTGTTGCAGTACCTGTACCAGTACAAGCCAGAGGAGCGAACTAATCTTATATCTCAGAAGGAAATTTAGACCTTACCCTTGTTGTTGTTATGGAACACATTTTTCACTAAAACCTTTATGATTTTTGTGGCCAAAATGTTGATTAGGTGTCTGACATAGGAAAATTTTACAATAATTATTTTGGTGGTATGCAGGTAAGTCTCCACATTTTTGGCTAAAGGGGCCTGTCATTGTCAGCAAGAATCACTTAGCATTAGCTGTCCCTACAAGAGCACTATAATTTGGGAAAGCTATAAAAACATTTTTTGTTGGTCAGTTTCCTCATTCTACAGAATGAGATTTTTCTCTTTGGTTATGAAGTCATTACCACGAAGAGAATACACGACACCTTCTCCTCTTAGAAGAATTGATAATGTAATAACTGTGATTGTTGTGAGTGGCAGAAGAAAGAGTGACAGACAAATGGGGTTTGCACCTGGAAATTCTCTCCTGAGCACATTAGAGCTACTCCTTTCTGCCCAACAAGTGTGAAAAGCATAGTACAAAACCCATAGTTTTTCATGCATGGCATAAATCATAATGCCAAGCATTATCTGAGTCACAAGGATCCTTCTATGACAATCCTAATACTGGTCACTTACTTTTTGCTGAGTTTATAAGAGAGCTGAAGATTAAAGGCTTGGTTTGTACTGGAAAACATGAATTTTGATATTTATTCCCGAATTATAAATTGCCTGCATCATTCTGGAAACACACGCTTTAAAGTATATCTCCTTTCTTACCCTGTGAAATGGATACTGATATTTTTGACTAAGGCTATGGTTTGGATGTGCCTACAAGTATATTTCAGTTCATTTATTAAATAATCACTATGTGACCACTGAAAAACAACTCAGATATATAAAAGTATCAAGATTCTCTAACACAGGGATTGTGAATACAAAACATGACCTAAAAAAAATTAAAAAGAAATCATCTGGAAGTCTAAAATATTTCATCTGCTGAGAAGAACTAGGCTTTTCCCACAGCTTTCAATTTGTGATGGACTTCTTTTTAGGATCATAGAGACCCTCTCAACTTCAATTCACGTGTACTTCCTCTCAGTTATTTAGTGATTTTCAGAGAAGCCATGAACAAATGAATCAAGTACTGTCATACTCTAACTTTCGTTCAAAGCCTGAGAGAGCTAGAAAAAAATTAAAAACTAATTACAAGAAAGGCCCATTGACAAATATACATGGTGATCATTCCGGTATGCATTGCCTGACAAAAACACCTGAGGAAGTGATAGTTTCAAATCATGCTGCTGCCACAGTTTGAAAATATTTCAGAACAAAAAAAGCTTACTTATGCTACTTTCCTCTGAAGTTTCACTGTGGAAATAAAAGAGCAAGTTCTTGCCATTGCCAACAAGTCCTCAAACTCATGCATAAACATTTAGCTAATTCCTGGATTCACACATAAAGACAGGATAGTTTGCTGCTGTGAATTGTGAATGCTTTTTAATAAAACCACTCAGTGTTTCCTGAGACAAAAAAATCCTAAATTGACTTGTTATGCTTTACTATAGTGCATATATGGCTGTTAAATTCATTACTGCATTTGGTGTAGTTTCACTTACAGCAGCAGCAATTTAACACCCTATAGTGGCAGTCCAAAATAGAAAATTAAATTATACATTTGCTTCAGTTCAAGCTTTGAAAACTATCTCTGGGTACAACAACATAAGATCTCTCTGAACGATAGGATCTAATTTTTTCACAGGTATTAAAAACAAGGCAACTCCAGCAAGGTAGGAGAGGGGATGAGAGAAACATCTATATCTTTATCTGGTAGGTATTGAACCTGATAGGTAAAGTGCAAGGGCAATTGCATGAACAATAGTGACCAAGGAGATGCAGAGCCACAGCAGACACACTCCACACAGCAACTGGTGGGTTACTCCGGAGAGGAGATTGATTACCTTGGATAATAGGGAGCTGCATTGAAAACATACAAAATAACAAGAGGTGCATGGAAAATGGATTGTGAACTTTGGTTCTCCTCAGCTCAGCAAGCAAAGACCAGAGGAATGAGCAAAGGCACAGGGCAGGGGCATACACAGGCAGCCTGCTGCACCCATGGGGCCTCAGCTCCACAGGCACCAGCCACGCACCAGGTATCCCCAAAACACCCAAAGGACAGAGCTCCGCATGCTGCACGGGTCCTGCCACCTCCCTCAAATATTTGTGTGTGCTGGAGGCATCTTTGTGGAGTCCAAATGCTGCACTGGGTGGCAAGAAGCTTGATTCAGTATGATTATTCCCATCCAATGGCAGAGCAAATAGTGAAAATATGGCTGTTGTGTATGAGACAAGAAACAAACCCACCTTTAAACATGGCTCAGCATGGAGTGACACAGATAACAGCATACTCAGGCAGTCCTTAGGCTGTCCCTAAACCTTTCTGAGGACAGGCCACTCACCACCCCCAGGTGGCACAGCTGTTTCTCGCTTCAGTGCATCCTCAGCTACACCCCTGTTTGCAGGGCAGTGCCAGGGACTTCAGGGCCCATCCCCACTAAACCAGCTCCACAGTCACCAGTATTGAACTAACACCACCAGTGCCCAGACAAGTAAAAACAGGAGACTCCACTGAAAGTCAAGAAAGGATAATATTTTAGGGGGAAAAAAAATACTTCAGGATTTTCAACCCATAGAATGAGATTGAGCTCAAAGTCTGCAGCTGAAGCTTTTATCCAGCTTTACAGAAATTACCAATTGCATATCACGGGGAGGCAAAATGTTGTTACTTAGCTTGGTATGATTTCTAATGCAAAACCATAAATGACCTTTTTAACAATTGATCATGCAATAAAAACAGCAAGTATGCTCCTGGTAATACTTCCCTGGCATCCTACTATGATGTTTACAATGATCTCCTTCAAGCTCTTCCAAATCACTCTCAAAATGAGTCTAACAGATATCCTGGCAGGTGAATAGGACAGCTCTGCTCTCAGAAGCTCATGCCAAACAGGTCATCCATGGATATTAACAGCTAGGAACAGTGCTATTAGATTAAATTGCATATTTACCAGAAATGCATTAAACATCTTGCCCTTAGTAACAGGGTTTTCTCTTTTAAAGACAATTAGTTTGTAAACTATTTATGGGAACACAGAGACTAAAGTCAAAGAGGTTGTTAGGCTGCCTGTGAGCTTGTCTTTTCCTGTATTTTGTTCTGAGAATTTGATTAAGGACAATGACTAAAATTACAGGAACAAGACGGCATTTCCCTTCACTGGCTGCATCTATATAGTTTCAAGGAGAAAAGGCAGCATTATATTATGTCATTTGACATCCCCTTAAACACAACTTAAATAACACTGGTGTGAACCTGAACCTTACATTCAAACAAAACAGATCATCTCCTGTTGCTCAGGGTGAAATCATGGGAGAAATGACTCTGCTGTGCAAAAGCAGAGGGGGACTACCCAGAAGAGCAAGAGCTGCAGAGGCTGCAGTGGTGCTCAGCCCAGCATGCCTGTCAGAGCTCATCTTCAGTTTTGACTGAATCAAGGGCCTTTCACACCATTTTAATTGAATGCCTGTTTCTGTTAAAACAAGTTCATAAAAAAAAAAAAAGGAAGACAGCAAAGGCAAAAATAAAAATCAATATTTACTGGCCTTAAGACTTGCTGACTAATCTATATCAAACACCCAGACCAGCTTGTGTCTTACAATTGCGAAGAGTATGAATTATATAAAACACCCATTGAGTACTGAGATTGATATGTTTCTCCCAAATATTTTTTACCCTCAACACTGTTACTGTAGAAAAGCCACTGAGGTAAAGGTGTGGGGGCAATTTTACAGAGCCTCCTCCTGCCCTGAGCTCAGTGTGACCCATGCCTGCAGATCTTCACTGATTTCTGCAGGACAAGCAGCTTGCACAGGGATTCAGGACGGTGACAGCCAGAATACATTTTGAAGATAGAACTAGAGAGCAAATTCTATTTGGAGACCAGAAATTGTGGTGTTTTTAATGACACGACATCTCCCCTCTTCTCAATACATGACTGCATATGAGCAATGCATTTATTTTAGTTTTTTCTTCAAAGGCACACATCCATCCTCTGCAGGTGTGCTGCCAGGCAGAGGGGATGATTACAGGAAGGCTGGGATAAGGGAAAGCCTCCCCAGTATTGCCAAGCTTTTCACACACCACCTCAGAATTAGCGAGGCTGAAAGTCATAATGAGGAAAAACCTAGATACTGTCTCCAGAAATAACCTGCCTATTTTCACACCTTAGATCTCACCAAGACAATACTGAAGAAGAAATTGCCTCAATCACCTGCCTATTTGCAGTTCAAAAAATAACAGACTAATGGTGTGGTGCCCACAAATGCAGAGTTGATGCTTTGATTTCAGAAGTGCTTGCCTCTTCTTACCCATCACGATGCAAAACATCACAAATAAAAGCCATTTTTTCCTCGAGAAAGAAACTTTAGGGAGAAAAAACACTCCAAATTTGTCACAGTAATTTATTTAGAACAGCTAGAGAAACGCTATGTTGGAAAGACAGTGAGTGATCTTGTGAAGAGCCTCTGGAAAAGTACTGAAAGATGCTTGAAAGAAAATTCTCATCAGGTGCAAGTTTACTTCCCAAAAAGTCAGGCTGAAAGCTTATCGGATTGGCAACGGATTACCTTACTTACAGCCATGTAAGTAATTTAGTGACACTGTGTTGAAATAAGATAAGACTGGGAGTAATTAGATACTTATTTAACAGACAAAACAGCAGAATACTGCACGGAATACAGACTTTGCACCATCTGCTACAGGCCCTTTAAAGGTCGTCTGGATCACCTGAAGTGCACTTGTGCCTGGTAAGCTTAATTAAGAGCTCAGTGTAGAGTTCCACAAAGAAATAAATCACTAATCCTCCAGTCAAAAACAGGCAAATACATATGTGTTTAGCTTAATGCTTTGCAAAGCTATTCTTGACCTGAGGATTTTACCTTATTAGAATTGTGCAAAAGCTTGTATGGGTGCACTAGAAGATGCTGGTATATTCTCTCAGTGTTCAGATAATTTTTTTTAATCATGTCAGGACTACAAGGTCTCTGTTAATATTTCTGGAAATAATTTCTTTAAGAAAAAAATAAAAGTTGCTGATCTCTTGTAGCATTTCTTTAAATCCTGTAAAATCTGGGCTGACTGACTTTATGCCAAAAGACAGCATATTTTTATTCTGTTTTCAGTGCCATCTTAGCATCTCTTGCTAATTCAGCTGCCTCTGACCTCCAGCAGCTTTTCTTTCCTGCACCAGGAACAGAATGCAGACTATCAAACCATGACAACAAAATGCCTTCCTTCCATCCTGACAGCTTTGTAGTAAAGTACAGAAATATTTGCCATCTTTGGGAAGCAGAATCAAATTCTTGCATTCAAAATGGAAGTGAACTGTTTTGATCTGGCCAAGACCTGAAAAAACCCTCAATTTTCCCAGCTGTATAGCAGTGATTCTTGGGCAAGAGAGGACAGGACCAGACTCAGCGTGGCTGCAGTACAGCTCGTGAGGTGCTTTGGCTCTGGACCGTGTGCTCTGCACCTGTGAAACCTCAGTGCAGCAGCCCTGCTGGACCTCAGCTCCTCTGAAGGGAGCATCATAAACGTGTCTCTTTTCAATGACACCTCTCTCTCAAAGTACAAGTGAAAAAACCCCACAAAAACAACATCCAAAACAGACATGAATCTGACCTTTGTGGACCCAGCAGCGCATCTCCCACTGGTGGCAATGGTGAAAGACATCTGGAAAATACTGATGTTCTGGTGAGTTGTTTTAATTCTACAGCACAAAGATGTCGTCATATTCTGTCCTTATCCTTCTTTTTCAATTCATCCTTCCACTGGCATTGGCAAGTAGATGTTACTGTAGCTTCTACTAGTACCAGTGAAAGCTTTTCTGCAGTACCTCCCTGAAATACACGTAACTGGTGAAGGAATTATTTGTCAATTTTCTAGTGAATATGGAGCTCAGGCCTCCATGTACCATGTGAAATATGAATGTGTCAATGACTAACAGAAGGGAAGAAGAAAAAAAATTGTCCAGTTAAAACAAAGTGATTTCTTTTGCAAAATAGCCCTGTTCCTGTAAATTACTCAGTGATAGTTCAGGAATCATTTGCCAAAAAAAAAAAAACAAACCAGAAAAACCAAAAAAAAAAACCCCAAAAAAACAACCCATAAAAAACCCCACTTGAATGAACAACACATATTGCATGCAGCCAGACAGAATTACAGAAGACATACCTAGACACAAAACAATTTACATTCTTGTGCTTTGTTCAGTCATCGAATAGTTTTGCCAACATCCCTCCTTAGAATGACAGAAGTGATCAAGTACCCTGCTGAAAATTATTTTTAAGAATCTTGCCTGAATGTATGACATTTTAAGTCCATCTTTTCAAGGTTACAACACAGCAATATTAAAATATAAGCCATTAAAAGTGTAAAACCAAGCAAAAGGGATCAGTGTGATGTTTTCGGTAGAGATGAAGATCCTTAATCAATTTTAATCTAACATCTAACATTATTCCTTTAGATCTTTCTTGACTTTAAACCAAACATGAAGTTATATTTATGATTAAGCCTGATACAGCTCAAGATCTGTCATAATGACAGGAAGAGTAGCTGGTAATTTAAGAAAAGCAGTTTTCCTGTTGAAGTAGGTAAGTGTTTTGTATGCAAAAGCAATAGGCAACTCTGTATGAAAGGGCAAAAAACTTTTCTTAACAGTGCAAAGTAGACCACAAAAACTGACTGGAACAGCTGTAACACGTCACAGTATCTATAATTAACAAATATAAACTACTTGGTACAGCTCTGAGTACAGCATGCCACTCTGGAAACTACTGCTTCTCTTGTAAGCACCTGACAAGAGAATACTAATCACAGCAACATTGCCAATTACTGTTTTCCTTCAGGACAGTAACACGTGCGTGCTCCCATGGGAAATACATCAGCCTGGACAGCCACATGTGTAAACCTGAGCTCAGCAACATGGTTCCTTATTCCTCCTGAAATTTTACTTCACGGGCCCATTTTATGTGCAACAGACTGGACTTTCAGGCATCCATCCAAGAGGCCCTGAGGAGTGCTCACATACATGGCAGAGCTGGGGCTTTATTCTGTCCCTTGCTTTCATCTTCTCCTCCTACCTTCAAATCTGTAACTTCATGTTACCTCCTCAAACAGCCACCAGCACTTGAATAAAATGGAGGGAAGGGAATCTGAGCCATTTCCTTCACTATATTTAGCAAGATATAGCTTTAAAAAAAGATCTTTTCTGACTTGGTCCAGGTTTTCTCACATCATCCCCAACAGCATTCCCTAGATGTGGCTTTACAGCTACAAAATACACGTGTATTTTACACAATGTGTATATAATGTATACCTGGTCTATGAAATGTGTGTGCATTGTACATACACATATCAGGTGTGCACACAACAGCCACAATCAACTACTGCTTCGGGTATTATCCATTACATTCCATATATTGGGTAAATGTGGTCTCATCTATGCTTTTACTGGGTTCAAGAGACACTTGCAAGTGTATTTGTACACAAGCTTGTCATAGACTATAATTGTGATTATGGTTTTAAGATTCTTGTTTTATTAATGGAAATACTCAGGGTAACAAATTTTAAAGTCTTCACTTTCTACAGTTCAGGAGAGGCCAAGCATCGTAGAAATAAACACCTTCAGGGATTTTTAAGTCTGCTTTCTTTATCAGAAATTTTTCTTTACAACCTCTATGTTGTTCCAAAAGATGCAGAAATTGTTGGCTCATTTTGTAATATAAAGGATGTAAGCTGTAAATGGAGAGCAAACAATGAACAAATGTTTTTGTCACAGTGAAACCCAAACTGAGGGATCTTATAAAAAATTCATCTCTTGCACTAGATATTAAGCATATAACCCTTTGACTTCAGTCAGCAAAACTGGGGTTTGTCCTCTGTACAAAGCTACTGCCAGCAAAACACTGATGTCCAAGTGCTCAGGGTGCAGGAATATGGAAGAGCCTGTACTTGTAGTGCCTTTTGGTAGAAAGGAACCCTCAGAGCTCGGGGAATAACCATCACCTGTGTATGAGAGCCTAAGTGAGCTGATACCTGAACAGCTCTGACAGCAAACTCTGCATTTTATGAAGCAATTTTGCTTTGTGGGAAAGGGAATAGAACATGCACAGGTGGAGGTTAGCAACAGCTTGTGGGCCTTAATAGGGTCTCTTCCCCTTTTCAAAAGGGATCCAAATGTTCAAGTCGTTGTCCTTAAACTGAAAATTTTGATAGCTATGGAAGAGTTGGGAAAGGATTTTGTTTATAGCACATTCCTCAAGAATATTTTGGAATGTGTCCCACCTCCTTCAGAGACACTGAAATGTAAAGTGGATTGAAATCTTTCCTGATATTACTATGGGTAAAGGTGGTCAAATGCTTCATACACCAACATAAATAAGTTTATTTTACTGTTACTGTGCAAAACTGAGAAATACTTATAAAAATATTTAGAAAAACCTCCATCCTTCCAAGCTACATCCTTGCTACATTTAGATAGCTAAGAGTCAGGTCTTTCAAAAGCTTTTAAGGTTTTCTCAAATACATCAAGAACAAGCTGTAAAGATATTTTTTTCATACATTTCTTGTTTCATAAAAGCAAAATAAAATGTAAAAAAATCACCCCCCCTCCAACTTTCATCTCTTAAGCAATGACACAGAGGCATTCAAAGCAAATTACAGTTCTCATTAAACTGAAACAAATTTTACTGGGGAAAACAAGAACAACTATAAAAATTACTAATTAGAGGTAACATTGAGACCTTCCTCTCAGCTCCCAAAGTCAAAGCAATATATCTGTAAAGGTGAGATGAAGTGATGGCCCTCTGCACGCAGGAACAGACTGGCTGCTCAGGAGCCACAGCCCCTAACAAACCAGCAGCAGTACCATGAAGGTGTGCAGACAACGAAAGGAAGCCAGCAGCTAATTCTAAGCTTAGCCAAGCTTAAAAGAGATGCTTTTCCCTCCCAGAAGTTATGGAAAGGGAGCTTAATGAAGCACTTTGAATTTTTCAGGCATCTCTCTCCGCTCCCTTCCATTTTATGGCACTCATCACAGCGCATCCTTTCCATCCTTGCATGCACAAGTTGCCACAGACAGCTTTGAAGGAATGGATCAGTGCTTCTGCAAAACAGAAAACGCCACTAAAATGTTGCAGGTCAAAGGAATTAAATCATCTCCTTCCTTGGGCTATTTTAAGGATACTGAAATACTACTGTAGTGTAAGGTAACAGCTTCAGCTATTAAGTGCCAGACTGTTTAACATATGTATTCTTGCAGAAGGTCACATAGGTTTAAGCACAGAAACAAAGCGCTTAAGCTTTTATTTGAGACAAATTAAAGAATTGGTTACCTTTGGAAAACATCTAGGAAAAATTCTTGGTGTTCACCAAGGTACCTCTCCAAAGGCAGGGTCCCTCAGGTTTGTATTGATACTGAAAGCTGCTAACAAATACCAGAAGGGTCAGAGTTGAAGGAAAGCATTGTCTGTTCTGTTTTCTCTCCAAGTGGCTCCCAAAAGAAAGGAGACACCACATGAAAGGAAGGTACTGAAGTGCTGTCCTCTGCCTCCATTTGGGAAGCAGCAAGTGCAGCTGTGTGGTGGTGGCTGGAATGGCACCGAGGAGGTTGGAGGAAAGGAAATCCCAAAGTGGGTAAGAGGGACTTAACTTTACAAGCAACTGCTCAGTAAAGGGTGATCAGAAAATCCATATATCATCTGATCTGCCAAAGCACTGAGCAGTCCTCAAACTGTACAAAACATTCATTGCTATTGTGTCTTTCCCATACCTAGTTACTGAGAGTGTAAACTTGAGGTAAGTCCATCTCAGGATTTACAGCTTGCAGCTTTCTAAAACAAACAACCTCTGAAACAAAAAGGATGGACCTCTAATATAGCTGTATGTAAAAATAAATCACATAATTGCTGTCCTCCAAAATTACAAAGTTGTTTTTCACATATATTGCCTTCATGGTTGGTATCAAGGCAATTTTTGCTTACAAAGGACATCTGCAACAAATTACAGCACTCCCCCCTCCCCTTATTAATTACAATTAAAACATTCTTACAAAAGAGTTTCTTGAACAAATAAAGCAATCTATCATCTATGCATGCTTAGAAATTCAGATTCACCAATGTTTGTTCCAGCAGGCAACATTTAGTCAAGGAAAACAAACAACAACAAAAAATCAAAATGGGCAAACATGAGCAGGTCAGTCTCCACAGAGACTCAGCTGGAATGATAAATGGAGCCCACACATTTCACACTTGGACTATTTGGGAAACAAAAGTACCTGCTGGCACTTGTTTCTTTTTCAGTCCTGCCATCCATAAACCACAAAAAGAACAGCCCCGGTCCCACAAAACTCTTGACAGCATTATGTACATTATGCATGGATTTATTTGCTCCACAAAGCCATTGTGAGCTCTTTCAGCTCCAGTCGTGGACCAGAGCAGAAGCAAAATCTAGATGTAAACCATGAGAGGGGCACCGCCACCAGGCAGCTATTCCAGCTTTGCCAGGTACTTTTCATCTGCATTGACAGTGATTCATTCCCTCTGCTGTCCCTCCTATCAGCTAAAATGCCACTCATTAGCAAGGAAATTTTCTCCTTAGCATCTCCCTCTCAAGGGATCCAGCTTAGGAGGAAGAACAGGACTTCATCAGGGAAAAGAGAGACCAGGCGAGGGCAGTGGGTAGGAAAAGCTGAGGCAGACAAAGGAAAAATGCACAGGAGGGAGGCCAGCAAGCAGAAAAACAGAGAGATGGGCAGCTGAAGCTGATTGCTCACACCTGTGATGGAGATTTGACTAGTGGGGGATTCCTTAGTTTTAACACTAATCTTTCTCCACTTCCTGACATTTCTTCGAAAAAATACATGCTCCTCACTGAAGGAGTTGCCTCTTAATAGAAGCTTAATAGCATTGTCTGAGGAAGGTGAAGAAATACCAGGCAAGATAAAATTAAAACAAAAAATCTGATGAAACCAGTGTTATTTTATGGATACAAAATGGTACTATTTTCATCTATTTAACCCTACATACCACATTTCTTGACAGCAATGTGTATAAATCTGTTCATCTGAATTTTTAAAGGCACACTAAAAAGGAGGAAACAAAGCCAGGAAATGTCTTTCCCCAGCATTTCTTGTTCCTAAATTTACAAAGTGATGTATCAGGTAAGTATTTTGGGTAACAGTTTAACCCTTACAGCTTTGGGGCCAACATGGTGGCACAGCTGCAAGAGTTTTCTTCACCAAGTAACCTGGTGACAGCAGCACATCATCACCACAAAAGGAGGTTTAGGACCCTCTTGGCTCCTTTCTGGCACCTGAGGGAACTCTGCTGAGACCTCTGCTCACTCATTTCTGGAGTCTGTCTAGAGCACTCAACACCACAAAATAACATTTAAGTGGCTTCTGCTGCCTCCATAAATTCCTCTTTCATAGTTTATTGTGGAAGATGTCAGCCCCAGGAAACACCAGTTCTGTTTTATGATACAAAACCAAAAAGTTTGTGATGATCTAATGATAGAATCTCATCAGAAATTTTGTATTACAACAATAAAGTGCCTATTTGTTTTAACTGTCTATTACTCTCTAGGGACTAATTCACATTGTACTGCATAGAATTCACACGTACCCCCTGATGGTTTCATATCTGTTTTCCCCATATTATTATTTAATAGGTTATTTTTCTTGAGTACTTGCTTCCCCACATGATACAGTGCAGCAGTGCTGAAAAACTTTGGCAAAAAGAGAGAGAGACAGACATCTTTTGCACTAAAATATCACGGGAATGAAGTTCCAAGCAGCTGCATCCATTTTCTGCAGATAAGATGCTTTTCATTCTTGGCTAACACAGGTAGTTGAAGTGGTTACTTGTACCTCAGTCTGAAATGATCAAAGTCAGGAAAAAGGATTAGATGTCAAAATACTTGAAGTGTATCCCTTTGATCAGGATCAAAATCAAGTCTGAACTTTGAATATAATGTGCTAGTACATTTCAGTGGTCCTTTGAAGGGGGAAAGACTTAAATTCGTGAGCAAGTAATACTGTTGCTACGAATGGGATAGGAAAGCGGACATCTTATTCTCATCTCCTAATTTGGTAAACCCACCATACTCACAAATTTCAGTCCTTTCTTAAGAATCTGAATTCCTGCTTTTCAATAGGGATGCATGGCTTGTGTCATCTTCATATGCTGTGGTGCTGGCATTGACATTTCACTCACATTTTCTGCACAGCCTCACAAACAGATTCACTTACACATAACCAGGTACAAAACCATGTCTGTTTTTCATTTTTATCCATTATCTAAAGTAGACTCAATTCTGTATCATGCTCCATAGTGTTACATGTTACTAAAACATGTTAGGGAAATGTTGTTCCTTCCTCTAGGGGCGTATACAGGACATTGGGAGAAAATATAACTAAAAATAATAAACAAAGCAAAACAATTCAAATCCACCTAACAAAAAAATCAGAGCAATGTTAAAGGACCAAGACAATGGGATCATATAGCAACAAGTTTGTCATGGACAAATTGACAACAACAACAAAAATATTGTTCAAAACAGTTACAAAATAAAATTAGTAATTCCTGCTACCTCTCAGTTATCAGGTCAGCAATATTTTGGAAAAATTCAGAGGATGAAATTCAAAAGGAAAAAGTAGGAAGGAGAAATTCTCCTGAAGGTCACTCTCCATGCAAAAAGTCTGGCACAGAAAACCTCACCAGATCAATTGCTACCCCATGGCAGGGGCTTAGAACCAGACAATCCTTAAAGTCCCTTCTAACCCAAGCCATTCTGTGACTCCTTCTATGATTCTGTGATTAAAATTGCTACTCAGGCCTGAAATGTAGAATGATGAGGTAAATAACAGAAGAGGTCTGAAGGCATACAAGTGGTTGCCACACTTTAAGAGTGAAGAAACAAAGAATTCAATGCAAAACACAGAATAATGCACAAGGTCACATCAGACTGAGCCAAATTCAAGCATCAAAGTGGCTACATGGGCTCTTAAGACAGTTGTAAAAATGAATAAACCAGTAGCAGAGAGTCACGTAAAACCAACTGCACACAGTAATAAATAGGACTGGGGTGCTTTTAGTCCTGTATCAGCTCTTTCACAAAACAACTTCTAAGGGAAAATTACAAGTTTGAGCAGTCAGTGGTAACTTCACAGTAACTTCAGTTCAAAGTGTGGATTGAAGCTTGCTATTTAGACAAAAGAAAGCTCTTCTTTGTAGTCAATAAAGATTTTTCAAGGAATTCACTGTGAATATGCACAAATTATCTTTAGCCATTCTGAGACAGCATGCGAGCAAAAAAATAAATGACTGAACTATTAACTGAAATCACAGTATTGGCTAGAAGATAAGAGAACAGGGGCAAGGATTATAAAAATTAAACTGTTATAGTTTAAAAGCAAAGCACTGTGAAAGATCATTACAGCATGTCTGAGTCAAAAATAATGCAAACAGTCAGCAATACAATGTCAGACTTTTATTATTCTTTAGTCTCTTCCATGATTAGGAGCCTGTTTGCTTGCTGCGGTGTTGGGAGATGAGTGTGTTTGGTGACTTTTTAAAATGATGCCTATTATTCACAGGGTAGGATTGTGCACTCTGTCATTGTGACACCAAGTTGGTTTTTGACCAGGAAGACAAAATGCAGCTAATTGGTCTACAAAAATCACTTGCGCTGGAAGTACTCCACCCCTCTTTAAGATACAATGTCCAGAGTAAGGCTGGATACTGAAACTGCCTCACATTCACTTTCCAGAAAAAGACAGATGTAATTTCTATTCCTGTGGTATAAAATGGTACAAGCACAAACACTGGAGAAAATCACCAACACTAGCTCTTGCCAATTTTATTTCTTATTTCTCTGAAGAAAGAAAACAAGGTTTAAGAATTCCTAGCTAATACAAGTTTCGTTAGACTAAAATGCATTGTAAATCAGCAGCTTAGTTTGGAAAGACCATGAATGTACCTTGATGGGCCCTGACCAGAAAAAAAAAATCCAACTCTGATTCAATAAAGTTGTTGTTTATTCTGGTGCCCTTTCCATTTTAAATAAAAATGAAAAGCACAATTATTCACAGCCAAAAAACCTAGGAACCACTGAAGAGGTTCACCTCAAAGTGATAAACTTGGACCACAACTAAAATTTTCTTATGAAGTTACCAAATTTAGTCTGGAGTGGTTCTGCTTGTGAATGTTTTGAAAGGATTAAAACTTTGCAGCATATTAAATGCTTCTGTTGTCCAACAAAAAGAAAAACCAAAAGACAATGTAATGTAAAATGTTTTTCCAGGTAGGTCACAACTGTTTCCATGACATATTGAAGATACTGTCAGTCATCATATTTAAAAATTAATGGTATGTTAAGTTCTCAAATGATAGTGGTCATTTGTGAAATCCTTATGATGGGGATTCTCTCAGCTTTGAAATAATGACACCCAGAGACAAACACTCCAGGACTGAGGAGCTGCTTTCAACGATTTGAATCATTATACATCAGCCAAAATTAGCATTCAGTATAACCCTAATTTATATAATTAAAAGTACTATGTATCTCACTCATACACACAGCAATTTTACATATTCTTCTAGTAAGAACTTTCTTCATATAATGACTTCAAAAGTTTTAAGCTTGTGAAAGCAGCAATTTGTTCCCTTGTCTGCCATGAATGGTTCTTTGCAAGGTGCAAGAAAAGGACTTTGGTATGACAAAGACTCAGACAATAAAGTCAGCAGCTAAAGAAATTACTGTGTTCTGCATTGTTACATTCTATAATTATATAAATTTAATCCTCGAAGTTTGCTTTAGTTGTAGCATTTTCCTTTACAATATTAGAATTGCCTTTTGATGGAGTCTGAGATTTTCCTCTTTCTGGCCCACAGCACTATGGATAATGCCTTTCTCATCAAGTTTTGAATTCCCAGGAGAAATGTTAACAAGAGTGAGATTAAGTCATATTCCCAGACCAAAATTAAACCTTTCTGAAGAAAAAATATTAGCTGCAGCTACCTTCAGTCTCTTCACCTGCCTTCTCTCCCCTATTCCAAATACATCTTAAGCTAAACCCCTCCTTCTACTCCTTCTGATAAACTTCAGCAAAAGTACAGATAGAAGGCTCAGCCAAGCATTTACACACACACAGAGTCAAAAATGCTGAGATAAGCAGCAGGGGCCAACATTTTACTTAACATCACTTAAAGTTTGAGGCTTAAATAAGTTGAAGTCGACTGAATCAGTCAGGAATCAGAGAGAAATAATTTACAGGTAGGTATGGATGTGAACTACTCACACAATTCTAATGAAACTCAGATTTGCTGAAATATACATAGTCACAATTGGCATAATGAAGGAATCCAGAGCATTCTAGTCCAGTGTCACTTGTGTCTACATTTGAGTCTGTTTGGGCTTTGCTTTAGAAAATCATGATTACAATGAAATTAAACAAGATGAGATGAGACAGGAAGCAGCTTGAATAGTGGAAATCAGCTTTGAGCCGTATGTTTACCCTCCTTTTAATCAAGTGTTTTAATTTCATTGTAAAAATATTGCTTCCTTATGTTTATACATTTCTCCCTTTTTTTCCCGATCATAATTGAGCACATATAAGTCATGTTGAGAACACTTACATATTAATTGAAAGTGTGCATACAGCTGGATCTCAGTGGTGAGAATGATCCTAACCTTACTGCTTGGCCCATGGGCAAGCTTTCTGGGAAATATTTGTCACTCCAATCTCCCAAAGGGATCCAAATATGTAAATATAATAATTATTTCTTAATAGTGGCTATATAAACTTCTTGATATTCTTCAAACATTCAGAAGGGCATACGTGGGTTAAATATCATGTCATAGTGCCACAAATAGAATATATAAGGCAAAAACCAAATGAGACATTAAAATTACTAATTAATAGCTCAGAACAGGAGATTTTTAGTGTGAAAGCTTGTCTGAAACTATTATTTGATACTGCTAAATGTTCTATTGTGAGGAAAAGCTGATTAACTCAAGTTGGGAGAAGGTTATTTTAGAACATTCAAGCAGCAGATCATTGTCTTTTAGCAAGAGAGAACTGTGTAAACAACAGATATTCATAATTCAGAAAGATAACTTTGAAAGTAGAACAAAAACCTATCTCCTTCAAGAAAAAATAATACAGAAAAGAGGAAAGAATATTCCTCACCATATAGGCAATTTCAAAAATTCATCTCACAGGCAGAATTATTTTCTATAGATTTAAAACACAACAATAAAAGCAACAGCCTTTGTTTGGAGAAACTCTGGCTGAATTCTTCCCCCTTCACACACTAAGCTGAGAACCACAAGACACTGATATTTGATACATACACTAGTTTCACTTTTTATTTTCATAGATTTATATAAAGAAATGCGTTTTAATACTATAGATTTCTGAAGTGTAAAAAGTAAAAGTATCATCATTGTTGGTGTTGCTATAACAAATGACCCCAATCAAAATGGTTTGACCTTGAATCACCATAATGTATTAAACCAGGAATTTTACAGCCTCCACAAGGTTACATTATCCTACAGCTGTCACAGAGTTCTGCTTTGTTAGCACCATTTCATTTTAGCAGAAATTCTAACAAGCCAACTTTATTTTTCCAGTTATGCTTTTTACAGAATACCATCTATTTCTGTTGAAGAAACTGAAATCAGAATTTCAGGCTTTTTAAACTGTAAAAAATGTACCATCACATTGAGGAACTGAGCAAGTGACACCTCAGCACAAGTCCAGGAACACCTAGTTCAGCTCTCACTGCAAACACCAAGCCTTCATGCATCCAACAGGACATTCACATGGTGAGTATCTGACAAAAGCAGCAGATACACTGAATTAAAACACTTGGTATGCATTCTCCACAGCAAAGGGCAGGGCTGAGCACTCAAGGCATGTTGACTCTTGGCTCATGGAACAACCAGGGCTTTGTACCATGCCAAAGGGAAAAAATCCTCAAGTTATTTGGAGATAACCTGTTCATCACCTCCAGGTGATGTGTGGAATACCTCCAGGGCATTGTGTGGAACAGTTTCACTGGACACACTTAGCAGAGCTGGAATCAAATAAGTTTCTGGTTTAAGTGCACTTGCACTATGCCTCAAAACCACAGATTAACATTTACAGTCTTGGAAGAGGGAAAAGAAGCTCCATAAAAATTTTACTGCTCCCTAACACTGGAAAGATTTCTGAAAATCAGGGCTCTCTCTATAAACTCTGTCTAGGGAAGAACCACTCTGATGCCATCCTGCCCACAATGCAGACGTGAATTAGGCCATTTTTTTCCTAGAAATACCTGCAAGAGATGAAGCAACATTAACACATCTTGCTACAGAAATTTGGATCATCAAGCAGCAGTGCACAGAAGAAATTCAAGCTGTTAACCTCACCCAGCTACAGAGGACAGAGTGAACTGCAATGATTTACTACTTTGGACACTTAAGTGATAAATATACATAGCAAAACTTTAAAAAGCTGGCCATACACAATACTGATCCTTTCAGCAGCTACTTATTCAAGTGCTGGAATACTCCAGGGGTTCATTACAGGAGTGCCTGATGGAAAGCATAACAGCTGTGTCAGCTGCCATTATCACACTCAGCCAACAGATCCTGCAGAATCCACTGATCATGGCATAGCAACAGGATTTAAACGATGAAATATAGTTGAGACAAACCATCAATACATCTGCTTTCAAATACAGTATCTTAATTAAAACTGTTCATTGTTTGCTTTTTCCCAGGTGAAATTAATTGCCTAGACATCGTTCCTGAGATACCCCAATGCTAACCTTTCATCGATGGCCACTTCTCAAAAGCAAAGGAGTCAACAAAGCATTAACCACAAAAATTCCACAAATATAATCAAAACTCCTGATTATTCCACTTAATTGATTTTTTTTTCTTTATAATTTTGCTGGTTTTGCTCACATAAACTCACAAAGAGCACAAGTGACCAAATTTTCACAAGCTAGTTTTATTACAAGAGCTCATTTGAGCAATTAACCGAAATCACAGAATCACCAAGTTGGAAGAGACCTCCAAGATCATCGAGCCCAGCCCATGCCCTAACACCTCCACTAAACCGTGGCACCGAGTGCCACATCCAATCTTTCTTTAAACACATCCAGGGATGGTGATTCCACCCCCTCCCCGGGCAGACAATTCCAATACTTCACCACTCCTTCCATGAAAAACTTTTTCCTAATAGCCAGCCTATATTTCCCTTGGCGCAGCCTAAGCCTGTGTCCTCTCGTTCTGCCACATAGTTTAGGTAATAACAGGAAGATCATCTTTCTCTTTCAACACACAAGGAAACCCTAAAGTTATGCCTTTCATTGTTTGTTCAAATTCAGTTCACTCAGGTGGGATCACAAACAAACAATCCAAGCCCAAACTTCTCCCCATGGCTGCAAAAGGACACACCACAGGTCCTGCAGGGGCACCTGCCTCCTCACACTTCCAGACCTTCTCCCACAACTCTTGAAATACCATTAAGTATAATCAGCTACACTAAACTATTGCTTAGTGTAAGACTATCTGTAAGTAATACATCCTCATACCTAAGGAGAAGCGACCTGCCTCACACTAGGACTGCTAAAGCCCTCCTCACATTTCTTCCCCAACTCCACTTCCAACAATTTATTTTTCTTTCACTCTCTTTCTCTTCTAAAAACTCAGACCTAGCTCCATCTCCAGCAAAGCCATCCCAAATGAAACCCAACCATACCCAGCTGCAGCAGCTCCTGCAGATACAGGCTGACCTGGCCCTCCCACCCCCAGGTGTTTCCCAATGCCATCACTCCCAGGTGTTTTCCATTGCCCTCACTGGATCTGCTGCATGTTAAATCCTGTCGATTAACCAAGTAATCTGGCTCAGCAGCACTGGGTCACACCAAAGCTCCTGTGCTTTTGAAGCAAGCAAGCAAATAAACAAACAAATTCTACCAGATTCTCAACTGTAATGTGTGCCCTAGAGTAGCTCACTGCCGGCAAACCTCCTCCCCACCTCAAGGACACGAACTCTTGTATTTCATTACCTTCACATGCCATAACCACGACAGAATCCTCTTCTGCTCAAGGAAAAGATGTTATAATTGTTTAAGGGTGGAGTCCCACCCCTGGACCTCACTGACAGACCACACCTGAGTCTGATCTCTCCTGTTCACTGAAACCTGAGATTACTAGAACGGCCAATGGTGTAGAAATAACATCCTGAAATGTAGCAAAGAGATAACAAAAGAAATGATAATAAATAGAAAATAGTCTGCACTCACAGTACTCAACATTTAAATAAGATTTTAATAAGAAAGAGTTAAAAGAATAGGGAATAACTGGGAAGTGTTTTCCTTCTCTGCAGTGCTTGATTTAACAATAATATGCAATAAACAATAATTGCTCAGATTAGCACCTCTTCAACACTTTTCAAAACTGTGTAATTAAAAAAATGAGGGTGAACTAGAGGAGAAATTTTTTTCCTCACTATTTAATATTAGGTATATGCTATCAGCCTACAGATCACAGGATCTGGGGAAGGCAGCTGGCCCTTTTTAATACTCATTTGAGTGTCAGTGGTGCCTGAAGCAGCCCAAGGGCCTCAGTGTACCCTGAGCTGGCAAAGGGCTGGATCACCGTGGGGCTGCCCTCTGCTGTGTCCGACCAGCTCCAGGCCAGGGTGGGTGGGACAGAGCATGAACAGGCCTTGCCCACTTCAGGATGGGTTTGAGTTTCACATCGTCATAGCCTGAAACATCACTAGGAGTAATTCTCAGGAAGCAGGCTGAGGGTGCCCTCAGTACTGGAGGGCACTGACAGTGTGTTCAAAAGGGATGCTAATTCCAGCTGGTTCGGGATGCTGGACCATCCTGGCCACCCGGTGAGGATGTGGAAGAGCACCTACCTGTGTGCCCATGGAGAAACACAGTCTCTTTGCTGGCAGTTTCAGAGAAACGCTGGAGAAACCTTTGAGGCTGCTGTGAGAAATCCTGGGGGGAATTCTTGTCAGTGGGGCTGTTCAGTGCAGGAAGGCACCACCCTGTGCAGAGAGAACTTTTTATTCTCAGTCCTTTTGAAATGTCTGTGGAGACAAGAGGTGTTTTTTGTTTTAGCTGTAGAATGACACTGGTGGGGTTTTTTCCCTGTACTTGTCAGCTCTTCTGTATATGCTTTCTGAAGAAGGGCTATGTGAATGCTGTGCTGGGTTAGGGTATGTGCAAGCACTCATTATGTAATTATGTATTTTATGATGTATGTATTTTATTAAAGTGTAATGCTTATTTGCTCTGACAGTTTCCCCGATGCCTGATGAAAGAAAAACCAAAGCAGCATGGTTCAAAGCAACTCTTTTTGAACTTACTGATAGATTTTAAAGTAATGGCTTTACGAGAGAATATTTTCTTTTTTTTCTTTTTTACTTTTATAGAAGTAAGGCTTGGTGTTGGAAGTATAAATCAAAAAAGGGAGGATGTTAAAACAGCTATTTTCTCATGGTGTGAATATACACTTGCTTCTACAATCTGTTTTGATCTGTCTATATCTTCATGCACACACATCTATAAATATGCAAATATTTAACTATTTATCCTTTTAATTCTTCTTATCCAAAAGGCAAACATTTACATCTAGGTTTCTAGATCCTCAAATATTACAAAGTATCTTTACTGTATTATTTTCAGTGGAATTCTGTTAATTCAGATCAGCTGTCTGACAGATTTCGTGATTGTGCCTCCAAAATTGCCAATTCCTATCCCTGACAAAAACCAACTCATTTCAGACTCCAGAAGCAGAGGCTTCCGATTTGCAATCATTTTTGCTGATGTCTAATGCTCATCTTTGAGAGTAAACCCAGGGATAGACACTTTAATTTAAAGTTCTGGTCACAGTCAGCAAAGGTGATAAACTTAAGTAAATCTAAGGATTAATTGAGGATTAACTGTTAATCTGAGAGCCACATTAACAAAGATGCACTGGCCAAACCTCAGCCCCGTCAACATTTGATGTTGACATGTGTCTGTGGGTCAAACACACACCTTGATGATCCCACTTGCAAGGGGCATAAAAGCATATTCAAAACACTCTGCGCTCACGGAAAGAACAGAGCCTTAATAATGGAAACTCATTCTGCCCAAAGTTGATGGCTATTATGATCAGCGTGCCTGCCAGACCAAGGAATCAGTAATTCAGATAAGGTCAGTCTGCTGTTAGGAACTGAAATATGCCTGAAGCAATGCGGGGCATCAGCAGTTTGCAGAAGGAGCACATACTCACTTGTCCCTTTACCACGAGCTGTAAAGTTGTGATAACTTGGGACAAAGAAACCCCACACAAAACTCAAACCATGTCTCAAATGAATTAAAATTTATGTTTATTTTTTCTAGGCTTTGATTTATGAAGATTAAAGCATTTTATTTGCTCTGAAAGTAAATTGTGTTTGCAAGACCGAGGTCTTTGTCTTAGTAAAATTCCAATTATCACAGTTAAATCTGTACATCATGCTCAAGTCATATCGTGTATATGTGCCAATAATCGAAAGATGTAAAAATAATTTGTGAAAATTTAATTACTTTAAAAAGCAATCCAAGGAATGGACAAAACACCAGGCATATTCTGCCCCTCTTTTTCTCTTTTTTTAATGTGTTCATTTAGTTTTATGAACAGTTTATAATTTTTTGATGTAGTACTGGATTCCAAGTTGATCACAGTATATTTTGATCAGTGAAATATTTTCTTGATACTCTTAGGTTCTTCCTTAAAATAGACAATTTTACAGTAATACCCATATGTGAAAACTGCTTTTATTTTGTAGCAGAGTACTCTTCTTTCTCTAAAGGAAGCCAAATCAAAGTTTTTAAAATCTCTATTTTTCATTTCTATCATGGGGCTCAATGAATCCCCATAGATTACATATCCCACTGATTATTTATTCGAACTATCTTTGATCAAATAGATGTGTAGCTGCATAACAAATAACCTGATAACCAATGTTAGAGACATTAATTTTCCAGAGCACTAAATCTTCATGCAAGTCAGTTCTTTCACTCAGAAAAGCATGTCCTACTATATATGGCTCATATCTATGTAGAAATCTCCAGGTAGTGTAATTTCAGCTTTCAGGGTGAAAAACTTCACTATTTATTGAATAAATGGTAGGTCTTTAAAATTACCAGCAGACATTCATACTCACTAACAACTTGAAAACCAGGCAAATCTCTGTTGCTACAGCTGTAATGGGAAAATGCATCCAGATTCACGTGATATTCATGAGCTCAAAATATACTCATAGATCAAATCTTTGGAAATCCTATTAAGGATAACACCTTGAGATGTCATGATTAATCCATACTAGTCCTTCAGGAAATCTTTGTGTAGTCACTTTGAATGCCTCAGTAATTAATTCCTCAATGTCATTTGGCTTGACTCAGGAACATGATTTAGGCTATGCTGGAAATAATGTTGTCCTCCTCATTGTAGATGGGAAGGATATGTGACAATTAGGGATAATTTATGCCTTTTCATTTTAAAGGTAATTATATATTTTAATTTTTCTTAAAATACGATTCAGATTTTGATACTTTATTGCATGGGTACGTACAGAGAAATGTCGATTTTTTAAACTTTTGACTGTGGGATAACATGGAAAAATCGTTCATTATACTTTTCTCAGGGTGGGGCAAAGTGCTAATTTATTTGATCAAGAAGATAATATACCCCTAGTCACAGATATAGAATAGAGAGAAATCTGAGTACAGAGAGGTTTTATAAGTTAATGTTTCCACTTAACAAAAAAAAAAAATCCACTTCTGTACATCATAAAAAACCATGATGGCCTACATATAAAAATGGGCAAATTACTGTATTGATGAATACTGTTAATTATTTTGGCTGAGCTTTGATGCCCTGCTCTCATACATTTCTACATGCACACATCTGTATGCCTGGTTTACTTCCAGATTGTGCATTAAAACTCTCCAAATCCAAACCTCTCCTGAACCCTCCTTGGGCTGAAGTGGGAAGTGCTGGGACTGTGGTGGTGAAATGAAGGTCAAGCCCTGTCAAAGGCAGGCATTGAGACAAAGAGCTGTGAGCAGGTGACTAAAGGAGGCTGTTTGGAGCCTGCTCTGGTTGGAATTAGCCAAACTGATAACACGATGAAAGTGGGTGGTTGATGATGTCCATTTCTCACCCTCATTTCTGTGATTTTCTTTTAAATTATAAAGGCTAAGGGTTTGGAAAGAAAAAAGTGGCCAAATGAAATCCGTAGTTGAAGTAGACGCCCCACTGTAAAAGAGGGAAAGCATCAAATGCAACTTTGAAATCTCTACAGTTTTGTCATTGATTAAATATGAACTCATGATTTTATATATTTGGGGAGAAAGCACATCTTTGGAGGAAATCTAGACAACGTTTCTTAGATATTTACCACAATAAATATTTTTGTGAATAGAATTTGCATGCAGTATAGTATATATATCTACTTAAATACGCACTGTAGATCTGAACATCTCAATCTCATCCATAGGCTTCAGCTGTCCCCATTTTAGTGCATTTAAGAGCAAATTGGACATTCAAAGCTACTACGACCAGAGTTAAATCCTTTAATGATGTGAACCTCAGATTCAAATCCTTTAGGAGTTGAACCATTTCACTTGTAAAATTTATTAAGATTTAAAATACTACTTGTAGTACTTTAACTGAAATCACATACAAAACCAGGGACTACTCAGGGAATATAAAAGCATGGGAGACAAACAGGCAAAAAATCAACTGCTGTGCATAGAATCCAGAATTTTTAATAGCAATATGGTTGAAATTCAGTGTGTATGTGCACACATAACACACATATGTATGTAAAATACAGAAATAGATATATGTGCTGGATATATGCATGCACTCACATGCAAATACATTAATATAGATATACTTAGTTTGGATATTTACACACCTTATGTCTATACATATTTTATATACTCTGCCCTGAGGTGCTGCACACTCTGCTGCAGGAATGACCGGCTGGGGCTGCCCTGGGGTGGCATGGCTTGGGGCCTCCTGGCAGAGGGATGCAGGCCCTTTTCACCCCAGTGTAAACCAATTTTTAAATGCTGATTTATTACTGGCCTGAAAGATGTAAAAGAAAATATTTTGCAGTGAACAAAACAGGGCAACCCTCCCCAAAGAAGCAGATATATTACACACATACTCCTGTTGTACAGTGACACGTTTTCTAGTGCATTTCCTCTCTGAGGTGAAAACCCCAGCTTTATCACTCAAAAACTGACTGCTTCCAGGTACAGTTTAAGATGATTGTATAAGCAGATGACTTTCTAAGAACTGTGATAATGTGTTCCATTAAACACTTCCGTGGTTGGTTTACTTTTTCTTCATTTACAAACTTAGAGGAAAACAGAGATTTATGCTCATTGCCAGGCTGGAAAATTAAGAACTGAACTTCAGGAGGCAGCAGATACCTCTGCTGAAAAGTTCTGTGGTATAGCAATTTCGATACCTGTTCCAGTGCTGTTCTTTTTATAAGACACTTTTGCCCCTTCTAACTCAGGTATCTGCTTGTGTCCTACAAAAAATGAGGTATTGGCCTACATTAAGGATACATAAGTAATGATATCCTACCCTTAATAGTAAGGAAGAATCTTTAATGTAAGAAAAAGATAACCAAAGTCACTATTGTTCCTTGGCAGAAGAATTCTGTTGTTTGGGTCACCAGCCACTGAGAGCCACACACGACATGGGGTTTGACCTATATTCGAAAAAAAAAAAAGTGTGATTTGAAGTGTAAAGACAATCACATTGGAAAGGTTACTATCTCTTCTTCAATAACAGCAGTAGAAGAACTGAGGGGAGCCAAATGGTGACACACTGCTGACTTTGCACAAACAGACTATATCCATGTTTATTTGCTTTTCCTCCAGACTTTTATTACATTTTAAAATTTATCTTTTTCTATTCTATTGATTCTCCATAGCAGTGAAGGCTAAATTAATTTTGTTGTGTGGGTCATTTGACGTATCAGGAGACAAATTTTGCCTGTTAGACATGGTTTAGAGGAGACAATGCAAGTCTAAATGTCTGAGGTTTGGCAGTTTACAAATCAATTATTTCTGTTAGAGAGCCAACTGCCACACCAACTGGGAAAGAGATTATATCAGATTACTGCACTTTTAATTAGCTGATCGTGACAGGCAAGGCTTGAAGAGGAAAAGAAATCAATCAGAAACTGCCAAACCTGGTCAGCCGAGTACACAGTGCCATTATTGAATCTCAGACATTGTTCTGAAGCAGAACTTGATCTCCAGGGCTCTGCCAGGGGACCTGCCTCACACAAGTGATCCATCTTAGAGCCAAAGGTTATTCTGGAGCAAATATTTCCAAACATTTGTTATAATTAGCCTCTGACAAGGTCTGTCACAAAGCAGAATCTCATTAGAGAGGAAGGAGGAACAGAGCATGTTTGCCCCGGTGACACGGCAGAGCATCGAATGCTTCTGCACATGGGAAATGTGTGTGTGTGTAAAACATCTACATGGGGAGGCACTTTTGGGCACAGAGCAATGCATTTCGGCTGACAGAGATTAGAGAAATTTCTTTCACCTGTCCAAGGGACCAGAGTGCTTCAGAACTGAGCCACTATTTGCTTTTCTATCTCATTGCCTTTATAACAAGATAATTCTAGCGACCCAGAGCATCCTGTCCTATAAAGAAAGATTTATGACATGCTGTCTTAGAACCTAATTTTCTCATGCTTTCANGAGATTATATCAGATTACTGCACTTTTAATTAGCTGATCGTGACAGGCAAGGCTTGAAGAGGAAAAGAAATCAATCAGAAACTGCCAAACCTGGGCAGCCGAGTACACAGTGACATTATTGAATCTCAGACATTGTTCTGAAGCAGAACTTGATCTCCAGGGCTCTGCCAGGGGACCTGCCTCACACAAGTGATCCATCTTAGAGCCAAAGGTTATTCTGGAGCAAATATTTCCAAACATTTGTTATAATTAGCCTCTGACAAGGTCTGTCACAAAGCAGAATCTCATTAGAGAGGAAGGAGGAACAGAGCATGTTTGCCCCGGTGACACGGCAGAGCATCAAATGCTTCTGCACATGGGAAATGTGTGTGCGTAAAACATCTACGTGGGGATGCACTTTTGGCCACAGAGCAATGCATTTCGGCTGACAGAGATTAGAGAAATTTCTTTCACCTGTCCAAGGGACCAGAGTGCTTCAGAACTGAGCCACTATTTGCTTTTCTATCTCATTGCCTTTATAACAAGATAATTCTAGCGACCCAGAGCATCCTGTCCTATAAAGAAAGATTTATGACATGCTGTCTTAGAACCTAATTTTCTCATGCTTTCACCTCACACAGTGATTTACTCTGTAAACTACACATGCAATGGCCTTACATCAAGATGGTCCCTCATTGCACAGACAAAGGGAAGTCAAGGTTAGCACAGCTGAATTATGGTAAAATCCCCAAAACATCCAGTGACATAGAACAAGTTTCTACATTTTTGCAGGCATACAGAAAGCAGGGTCCGGCTCTCCCAGTGTGTCAGCTTCAGGTTAAATTTTAGGAAGTCTTGTTGAGCTTTGAACTGTACACTGGCACAACTTTTTCCAAAAAATTGTCCATGAACTGACAGAAGGGCAATGAAGCTGGTGAAAATCTGAAGCACAAGTCTGATGAGGAGAGGCTGAAAGAACTGATTGTGTCAATTCTGGAGAAGAGGAGGCTCAGGGGAGACCTTATTGCTCTCTACAATTACCTGGAAGGAGGCTGGAACAAGGTGAGGATCAGTCACTTCTCTCAAGTACACAAGTGAAGGGATGAGAGGAAGTGCCCTCAAGTTGTCCCAGGGGAGGTTTAGGTTGGGCATTAGGAAAAACTTCTTCAGTGAAAGGAATGTCAAGCACTGGAACAGGCTGCCCAGGGCAGTGGTGGAGTCACCATCCCTGGAGGTGTTTGAAAGAGGTGTAGATGTGGCACTTAGGGACATGGTTTGGTCATGGGCTTGGCAGTGTCAGCTTAATGGTTGGACTTAAAGGCCTTTTCCAACCTAAATTATTGTGTGGTTCTATTATCCCCATGCAGATATCTGGGTGACAAGGACCTGGTAAAGTCCTTTCAGTTTCTCATCTCAGTGCCTAGATTCTGCCAGAAGAGGACATTCAGCCTCAGTCTAACAGAATATTCATTGATGCCAATTATGTGGTTGGCCCAAAGACTGGAGCTGATTCAAAATCCAATCAAATACACACTTCAGAAAATTGTTGGATCAGAATGACATTGT
>VZTH01000153.1:182072-366742 GCA_013397815.1 Aleadryas rufinucha
AAAAAAAAAAAGTGTGATTTGAAGTGTAAAGACAATCACATTGGAAAGGTTACTATCTCTTCTTCAATAACAGCAGTAGAAGAACTGAGGGGAGCCAAATGGTGACACACTGCTGACTTTGCACAAACAGACTATATCCATGTTTATTTGCTTTTCCTCCAGACTTTTATTACATTTTAAAATTTATCTTTTTCTATTCTATTGATTCTCCATAGCAGTGAAGGCTAAATTAATTTTGTTGTGTGGGTCATTTGACGTATCAGGAGACAAATTTTGCCTGTTAGACATGGTTTAGAGGAGACAATGCAAGTCTAAATGTCTGAGGTTTGGCAGTTTACAAATCAATTATTTCTGTTAGAGAGCCAACTGCCACACCAACTGGGAAAGAGATTATATCAGATTACTGCACTTTTAATTAGCTGATCGTGACAGGCAAGGCTTGAAGAGGAAAAGAAATCAATCAGAAACTGCCAAACCTGGTCAGCCGAGTACACAGTGCCATTATTGAATCTCAGACATTGTTCTGAAGCAGAACTTGATCTCCAGGGCTCTGCCAGGGGACCTGCCTCACACAAGTGATCCATCTTAGAGCCAAAGGTTATTCTGGAGCAAATATTTCCAAACATTTGTTATAATTAGCCTCTGACAAGGTCTGTCACAAAGCAGAATCTCATTAGAGAGGAAGGAGGAACAGAGCATGTTTGCCCCGGTGACACGGCAGAGCATCAAATGCTTCTGCACATGGGAAATGTGTGTGCGTAAAACATCTACGTGGGGATGCACTTTTGGCCACAGAGCAATGCATTTCGGCTGACAGAGATTAGAGAAATTTCTTTCACCTGTCCAAGGGACCAGAGTGCTTCAGAACTGAGCCACTATTTGCTTTTCTATCTCATTGCCTTTATAACAAGATAATTCTAGCGACCCAGAGCATCCTGTCCTATAAAGAAAGATTTATGACATGCTGTCTTAGAACCTAATTTTCTCATGCTTTCACCTCACACAGTGATTTACTCTGTAAACTACACATGCAATGGCCTTACATCAAGATGGTCCCTCATTGCACAGACAAAGGGAAGTCAAGGTTAGCACAGCTGAATTATGGTAAAATCCCCAAAACATCCAGTGACATAGAACAAGTTTCTACATTTTTGCAGGCATACAGAAAGCAGGGTCCGGCTCTCCCAGTGTGTCAGCTTCAGGTTAAATTTTAGGAAGTCTTGTTGAGCTTTGAACTGTACACTGGCACAACTTTTTCCAAAAAATTGTCCATGAACCGACAGAAGGGCAATGAAGCTGGTGAAAATCTGAAGCACAAGTCTGATGAGGAGAGGCTGAAAGAACTGATTGTGTCAATTCTGGAGAAGAGGAGGCTCAGGGGAGACCTTATTGCTCTCTACAATTACCTGGAAGGAGGCTGGAACAAGGTGAGGATCAGTCACTTCTCTCAAGTACACAAGTGAAGGGATGAGAGGAAGTGCCCTCAAGTTGTCCCAGGGGAGGTTTAGGTTGGGCATTAGGAAAAACTTCTTCAGTGAAAGGAATGTCAAGCACTGGAACAGGCTGCCCAGGGCAGTGGTGGAGTCACCATCCCTGGAGGTGTTTGAAAGAGGTGTAGATGTGGCACTTAGGGACATGGTTTGGTCATGGGCTTGGCAGTGTCAGCTTAATGGTTGGACTTAAAGGCCTTTTCCAACCTAAATTATTGTGTGGTTCTATTATCCCCATGCAGATATCTGGGTGACAAGGACCTGGTAAAGTCCTTTCAGTTTCTCATCTCAGTGCCTAGATTCTGCCAGAAGAGGACATTCAGCCTCAGTCTAACAGAATATTCATTGATGCCAATTATGTGGTTGGCCCAAAGACTGGAGCTGATTCAAAATCCAATCAAATACACACTTCAGAAAATTGTTGGATCAGAATGACATTGTTCAGCCCTTTGCAACATCAAACCATTCCTGGCTAGCTATTTAAATACTGTATTTCAGCTGTAAAATATATTTTGTTCCAAAGATGGAGAAAACAGCTAAGCATTTCTTGTTCTGGTATATGAGCATCCTATAGCTTTTTTGTTCCATTTGTTGAGCTTAGAGTCCATTTCCAGTCATATTTCTGTGGTTATATATCTGCCTTTCTTTTACTCTGTTAAACAGGAAGATTCTTACCTAGCAAATAAAGAAAGGCATATTATATGATAAGTAAAAACACTGCATGCCACTTTTGTGGATTTTGTGAACTTCTGTGCCTGATGGTTGGCACCCTGTAGCTCCACGTGGGGGTTCTGTTTTGTCTAGTCTTTCTTTGGCTTTCATTGATTAGGTGGGTGCAGAAGCAGAACTTCTTTGTCACTTCACTGGAAGCTGTCTGGATGGCTGCAAAGTGTATCATAAATCAATTCTGCTCTGAGGACGGCTTGCAACAAAGTCAATAACAGAGCAGGAAAGCACACATGCTATCAGAAGAGCCAGAAAGAAAGAAGGAAAAAGCCTAGTACTCGGCTTAAAAAAAAATAACTGAGCTGCAGCCAGCTTCTGTCAAACACATGGTACATGGCCACATTGCTTGTTGTCTTCCACATCCTGTTTTTAATGCCCTGGCAGTTAACACACCACCATGATGAGGATTCATACTAAAGCAAGAATGTCTTGTGAGCAGCTGAAAAATAGAGGGTGTTAGTTTACCCTTCAAAAATAAATTTCTAATTTCACCCTAGTGCAGACTACCCAAAACCTTGGGGGATTTATAACTACACCTTCTTTGTAAAACTTCTTGCTTCTCAATTCTATTCCAGCCCTCTTTTTTCACTTAATATTTATGTACTGACATCTGCCAAAACTATTCCTGCAATACTAGTTTATGTATTAAAGCTGGAGTAAAATTTTATTTATGCAAAACCTACTTGGGTAATACCACTACAAATCCTGTTATTGTTTCTGGCCCTTCCATGTGTCTGTCACACCTGGTATTCTTCTACCCAGAGTGTCCTGATGCTGCCAAACCATCCTGACACCCATTATATATGGTACATATGATGACGTGGAGGAAGAAAAAAAAAAGAAATTTGCAGAAATTGATGATGTTCTGTTAAAGTCATTGTCAACAATAAGTTGTCTGTAGTAAAACAAGTAATGTTAAACAAAGTGTCAGAGTTCAGATAAAGTCTTAATTTAAACACCAATAATTATCCTGCAGTTAGAGACCGAGTACTGAAATCATTAGTGTAATTTACCAATGTGTGTGAAACCAGCAACAAAAGTCCTCTGGGTTTAACACAGATTTAAATTTTCTTATAGTTTGTTTTCATGATGAATATTAATACTCTGAGTCTACCAGTTTCAAGTTGCTTATTTTTTGATTTTGTTCTCTAATTGAAAGGTTGGTTTTCAAAGGAAGCTTAGTGCTTTTTTTCTCGTCCCTTTGTTCAAAAGTTTAAGGATTTTAGGCAATTCCTTTGAGAGTCATTAGTCTTAACTTAAGACAAATATGGAAACTAATTAAAAGTTTAGTTCATTGACAGATAAAATAAAACTTTACACTTACTCACTCTGGAAAATAATGAGCAGGATTAGCTACCAGCTAATAAGTAAGGACTATGACAAAAACACAGTTTAACTTTTCATCACTGCGGTCAGAAATTGTACATTTCTGGGTTTGTTTTGATCTTTGTCTTTGCTTATTAGCTCTTATCTCTCCATAGTCATTTCCACACCTCCCTACTTGATTACCAAGTCCAAACATACTTCTGAGAGTGGCTAAAAAACAACAGGAGTTCATATCATTAATGATGGTTTTCTTTAGAAGCAAAAATGGAGATGAGGCCTGTGAAGGTGTAGCCTTCCCCTCCTGCAGCAGTCAAAAAAAGAGAATGTGCTTTTCATTCTCTGCAGAGTTTTTCCCATTTCCCAGAATAGCCTGAAGGGAATTTAATTTTTTGCCTAACAAGCAGAGCACTTTGCAGATTGATTTTTTTTTTTTCCTGGGCAGTTCTACCATTTCTGCCTTGAAGAATTAACTCTGGAGTTTGATGGCTGCTCCAAAGATCTTCTGACCAACAGGTTATACAAAACAATCTTTTTCAGCACTCTGAGTTCTAGGACAAACAAGGAAGGGAGAGATGGAGACTGCTACTTTTCTCTAACTCCAGCACTGCTTTCCTGAGAGCAAGAGTTCAGTTTCTTATTAAAATAGACACTGGGAAACCATGGAGAGTGTTTTGCTTTCCCCTGCGCTGTACACCTCAGCAACAGATTCTGCCATCCGCTCCATCTCACTTGAGTGGCACCCAGCAGTGTCTGCTCTTTTCCAAACACTTTTCTCTCTCAACTTATTGCTAATGTGTGATGAAGGGAGCATGAATTTTGAATGCCGCAATTATCATTCAATAGATAGGTTTAAATGCTCTAAATGATACTTAAATCCACAGAGGAAAACTTTTTTTTCATGCCGGTGGAGAAAAAAGCCATTGAAATAAAGTGGATTCACTTTTTATGGAATTATGTCTCTTGAATTGCTGTTTTGGTTTGACTCTCCCTACTTCTCTTAGTACAGCTTGAGATAAAATCCCTTAAAGCTAAAGGTCTCTTTTTTAATTGTTTCAGTTAAAAATGTGTCCCCCATATATTATCTTATACCTGATGCTGACCAATGTAGAGAGTCATACAGAACTACACAGACATCCTGTATGGACCAAAAAATTCCCTGACTTTGTTTAAAATATGTAGCTCAAGCCTGGAGTATCAAGAGATTTACTAAGCTATGGAATTGAATTAATTTCTACAAGTACATAATTCTTTCTAAACTTATGTTGACTTAGGATCATCTGAGAGCTAGTTTTCCTCATCAACCCATCTCTGAATGCATGCTATGATATGCAGGGTATTTTGAATGGTGGCTTCGAATGGAATGTCAGGTTTTGCAAGTGTTGAGGCGTCACTGAACATTTATCAAATCCCTGGAAGCCAGGATAACTTATCAAACCTCCTGACTACTGCTACACAGTGAGAAATCTTGCAGAGGTTTACCAAAAAAAGTATGACTCGGTTGTCGTTTCATACAGAAAAAGCCTTTCTAAACCCTTTGCTTGCATAGTCAGAGTCCTGGAAGAAAGAAACCCCTTGCCCTGATGAGAGAGACAGACCTCTGTTGTACTTCCACAGCATGACTGAGGTGCACTGGAGACCGCCAGGCTTCGCCCACTGCCTCAAGGGCTGCTTTGATGCAGAGAGAAGGTGCACCCCGACCAATTACCAACCCAAATGTGTGCTCAGGACAGTCTCTTTCCTGCACAATGATTCGCAGCGCACCCACTAATGTTCATATTTAGAGACAGTAATGTTTTAGTGGCGAGTGAAAACACCTTCTATCATAACAGGCAATAGAGAAGAGCTTCAAGCCAATTAGAGAAAATGGACCACAGCGAGTCAACATTCAATAGCTCATGATTTAGAAAAGTATTCACCTTGAAACAGTCAATATGTGCATTACACATGGATATTTAACCGAATACCTCACCCATAGTTTAATTAACTGTGCAAACAATTAGCAGTGCTCGAGTACAAAGACTGAAAATTCTCTGCACGGCTAAAGTGAAAATGCTGTCATTCTCCAGAAGTGAACTCTGTGATATGGCTGGTCCCACAGATTGTGAAGAGATCCTTACAGATGCCCTGGGAATCCTGCTCTTATGACACCTACTTATTGATCTGTGAAAATTTTCCAGAGGAATGGAAGTATAACAAGCTGTAATAACAACCAGTGCTCAGTGGCTGGTGAGGTGCGGAAGCTTTAGTTGCATGCTGACCAAAAATTACAGTATCCCACTCGTTTCCTGGAAGGCAACTGAAGGCCAAATTAAAGATATGAGTCTTCTGTGCACCACACTAGATAACAGCTCTGTGGCCGTCTCTGCGAAAACTGGGTCTACAATGATGTGAGACACTTGTGAACAAAACATTGGAAAAGTGGCATGGGGCAGCAGACTCTTACTCAGAAAATGCTGGGGGAAAGAGAAGGAAAGAGAATAGAAATACTGATCAAATGGCAACATTTTTACACTTTTGTTCTATTACAAAAGGCTCCAAGTGCAGCAAGTTTCCAGTCAGATCAGCAGATCTTAAGCAAACATGGAGATATTATCTTGCACCAGCAGTTTTCAATTTTTATTTACATTTGAGTTTTCTTAATTATTTTCCTGGGAAGATACATGCAGTAAATGTAAGCCTGCTGTCATTCAGCTTTAGTGAACTTCATGGTCCATAGTCAATTCAGTCTTCAGAATCTGTGTGCCAAAGGTAAAAAGCTCTAATCTCATCCCCTTTTGAAAAATTGGTTTGATAAAATTTGTCATTTTAAGGGATGGACTGGCTGCCACAAGAGTAAGGGTGCCTTTTGATTTCATTACTTCTCTTCCTATTTAAATCTGTGGTCAGACTGGATGAGCAGAATTCAAGCCATAAAATGCCAGGTGGGGTTGGGAAGGCTGTAATAAGAGCATCCCAGTGGACAGTGATGGTTCTCCTGTGAGGTAAATGCTGCATATCAAGGGGTTCAAATACTGCTGGTGAAGAGCACAGGAAGGGAAAAATTAAAAGTGTAAATAAAAAATAATCTCAGTTACTGTAAAGCCCAGGTATTTATTTTCATAGCAACTGATCTGTAGGAAAAGCAATAGACTCGTGGCCATGATGCAACAGCAAGCCTGGCTCATCCTTCTTAACCTTTGCCAATTGGTTTATAAAAGTTTAACTGCATCTGTCTGTCTCCTGTGGACCTATGGAGAAGACACATCAAGTGCTGATACAGATACTGTGCAGGGCAAGAACAGAAGAAGGCAGAGGTTTCCAAAGTCAGCCACTGGGACATGCAATACCTTATTTTCTCTCCCTGGCCATGAATAAATCTTTTTGAAAAGAATGGTATTTTCCTCTGGAGATCTCTTTCCTGTGGTAACCTGCAGAAATAAACTCCTCGTTCCCACAGAAATATACTTATGGACCTGCTTGGAAGCACCTGTGGTAGGTAAATTATAGGGTCCTAACAAACAGCCTTTAAATTCGTCTTAGCAAAGCACGTAAAGAGGGGTGCTGAGCCAAGAGGAGCTGAGCCTCTGGGTGCCAGTGCTGTCCTGCCACTGCTGCTGAATTCCCCCCTCCTGCCTTTCACTTCTGGAAACAAAAGGGTGGCATTTTGTCATGTTTCTTGCAATAAAGTGAAAATGATCAACATCTGAGAACTAAAAGAAAGCAACAAGCTGCTTAGCGCCATGAAGAGAACAGATAAGGTGTTTTTCTTCCTCTAAGAAACTTAAGTCTCCTTTCAGAAGAAAAGAATGAAAAGCCCAGAGATGCTGCACACCATGTTTTGAATATGACCTTGGTATGGCTGGGGAAAGTTGTACAACCCGAATGCCCCCAAATTACTGCTCTTCTTCCTGAGTGGGAGCGGTTCTGAAACTGTTGGTAACCTGAACTTCATTTTGTGGCTCTATTTTGGTATGTATTTAGACAAAAACTAAATTATCTTTGAAAATAAGTCTCTCCCACTAAAACTCTGAAGTAGACGAACTAATTATTTACATCCTGCTTATGACCAGAAAAGATCTGTTTATTTAATGTTACAGTTCATTAATTGACTTTCATTTCTTCATAACAGCCAATTGAATTTTTTTGGTGACTGTATTTTGTCTGGTTTTAATTATGGTGATCAGCAAAATGATACATGATCTGAAAAAGTCATGGATACAAACTGTCCTTCAAAGTACATCAGTATCAAAAGGTACTCAGTGACTCAGTTTGTGTTCTGAGCCATTCAACCATAAAAATATTACAAAAATATTAACATTTCATGACGCTGCTCAAATAATTTCTTTCAGTTCCTGTAACTGAGTGACAACATTGCAAAATAAACCCCACAGAAAAAATGGCTAGGAGATATAAATTAGTTTATGAATTTATTAAACAAATAGCATTGTTGGGATGCACAGACTTCACAGCTGCTGCTACTCTTAAGACTGTCACTTTGTTGGGAAGAGCAACCATTCTCCCAGTGGCCATTTACTGCTCTGGCAAAGAGCAAAGTTCAGGCTGAGAGGGATGGCTGGGGGCTGATCCGGGGTGTGAGCCCTTTGGGGCTTTGTCCATTTGCTAAGGCTCCTCAAGCCCTCAGGCACGGACCACATTTCTGACTCAGTGTTATTCAGACAAGTACAGATTCTAACTAGGGGAGAATATAACAAACCTAACACATTGCTGACCTCCTTGCTGCCAAATGGAATCCTCCCACTGCTGTCGTATCAGTGGCACAAATTAAGAGTGTTTGTGCAGCTCTGTGATACTCCTCTCAACACCGACGGTGCAGAGTTGCTCTTATGTAGGGTACTGCCTCATCACAGGAATTAGTTACTAATTCTCATACAAGTCTGGGGATCCTGAATTCTTAAAGAAAATGCTAAGGAGATGGGAGAGGTCGCAGATGTTGAGATCCAGCCTAAAGCATAGTTTAGGAAGGTGGTTTTCTCTGCCAGGCTAAATTATCTGAACAGATTCCCTTATATACTCCCTTGTAACTGTGTACCTCTGCACAAGTGAATCGCAAATGCACAACCTTGAGATGTCTCTTTTGTTTACCAGTTTCTTGCTTTCTTTGTACAGACTTTTCAGGCTACTACACATCAATTAGCTGGTCTCCTTATGGGACTCCTATATTTCAAAAAAAATCTTTTTCCCTTTCTCCATTTCCAAAGGTACAGAAAGAAAGTTGAAGCCGTTGTTACCAAGAACAATCACACCTTTAGGATGTTCCCAAAGGTGAGGTGGGCTCTTATCAAGCCATGTTTCTTTCTGAGGATTCTTTCTGGGGTTGCTCAGAATGGATTCCTGGTATCACAGAGGGAGGACATGGAGTTGTTTCCAAGGGATCATCACTGCAGTCTTAACAGGACATTCTGCAGGCAAGAATGGGAACACACCACGTACAGTACAGACAGTGTTTGAGCAAGAGAGAAAGGAGAGAACAAAAGGAAGGCAGCTGGGAGAGAGGAAGGGTTGAATGTGCTTCACAGTTTCATATGGAAGAGCCTTCATTTACTGAGTCTGAGGAGTAGAAAGTTGAAATTCAGAGTTTGATATCCATTATTACTTTTTAGCTTGGGTGACTCGAGTATTACTTGGTGCGGGTGTTATTTGCCACGATGTCTCAGAGGGTGATGAGGATAAAAACTCAGCACATCTCAGAAAAAACAGTTCTTTCTGGCCACCTGCTCAACAACCAACTGTTCACACTTTTTTTTTTTTTCACTTTTTTAAGCAAATGTGCCAAAGGATATCCAAACATATTTATCAGAACAGTAAAATAATGAACTATAACAAGGTGTCAGTTTAAATAGGAAATGTAGTGGAAAGATATATTAAAAAGGTTTGAAAAACACTCCTCTCGCTTCTGTCCTTGAAAGGTAAGTTAATCCCTCCAGTATTATTTTCTAGTTCAGCAGCTCCCTGCAGCTTCCTGGGTTTTATAGCCATAGAAACCCAAAGTAAAGGCTCCCTCCTCCTGCCACCTTGAGACTTTTGCTCCTGGTCCTCCTCTTTGCTCTGCTGCTCTCATATCCTCACATCCCCCAACGCCTTTCCATGCTGGGCACACTCGCCAGATAGAAACTGCTCCCTTCCCTCCACAGCAACCACACCGACCAGGCCTTTCCCTTCTGCTGTGATCCCATCCCAGCAGTCAGCTTAAAGGTCACACAGAGTCCTTGGGCACAAACTGGAACAAACCAGCCTAAAAGCACATCCTTCCTGCCACTCTGTTATGAAGAGAGGCAGCTTCATTTGTGCAGACCTATGGACTGCAGATATCTGAAATGGAATTTTCTGTTTTATGGAAAGAATTTCTTTCCTGCTATTTTTACCATTTAAATTCAGAATGAAAATGAGAAAATGCAGTTTCTAACCTGACAGAAATTCCAGTTTTTACCCACTTAAAATAATTCAGAATATGCTACAGTATATTTTCTGCATGGAATAAATCAGCACATTGGGTATTTTAAATACATATTGATTTTTTATTAAAATATACATGATTTCAAAGGAAGACTCAAGCATCGTATTTTAAAAATGCCTTTCCTTTTGTTTTAATCAATTTCTCTTACAGCTGTCCTCATAACAGCTCCAATAATTTAAATTCAGTTCAGGAGGGACACAAAAAAGAGTGCTTTCAACAAGCAACAATTCCAATTGTTTATTATGTTAAAAGCAAAAACATTATAATAAACTCTGCATCCAATACTCATGAGGAAATGGCTAAATTCGTAAGGCAGGTTATGATTTTCAGAATCAGTGTTAACTGTTTTCTCATAATTTCTAAAAATTAGTCCTCCTTTAATAGGACAACTGAAATCATTAGGTCTGTTCCTTCTCTTTTCTCTCTTCCTCCCCACTATTTTTAGCAATTTGTTTCATTTTCAAGGTGAAATATTTCCTTTTATTCAAGGCATCTTTCTATACTGAGGACTTCTAGGATTAAGCTAAAAGCTGCATGTTTAATGTAGTGCCATAGAGTGTAACACTCCTATCTTGATATCTTATCAAAGACTAATGGGGTGGGAAAAATGGCCTTACAAATTTTCAGCAGGGAAATGTAACCTCTTGTAAAGGCTTCAAATAAAATCCACATGTGATGGAATCTTGTAAACTTCTCAGAGTGCTGGAGGAGGGTCCCCTGTGCTGCATTCCTTGGCAAAGGCCGCCAGTAATCCCCAAAGTCTCACGCTGGAGCAGTGGAAACTTTTAGGTGATGGTACAGTCTGAAGCTCAGCAATTTTCTAGTTTTAAGTTCTAAGTACAGAAAACTGAGCCTGAGGCTATCCATGCTGTACTCCAGCTGATACCAGACCAGTGATGGCCTCAATTCTTTCTTTTTGGAGATGTACTTGCAGAGAACCTCCAGGTGTGTTAAAACCTCCCCTTTCTGGGTTAAAGTGCCATCCATGTCTGCACCATTCAGCTAAAATATTTCATGGCTATGGAAACAGCCACATTCTTCTTGGGCCCACACAGGGCATGGTCAGCAATAGCACCAACATCCCTGGTTTAAAAATAGGGCCTGGGAGAAGCTGCTGAAGCACAGTGTCATTCATTCTTTCTTCTGGTGATGGTTTTTCCTCATACTGATATAAATTAAAATGTCCTTGCAGTCATATGTCATTATCAACATTGCTTCCTCCAGCCTATCAAGTCAGTCACATGGATGTTTCCTAATCTGCTATGGAGTTTAGAGTTTACTGTAATCAAGTCAAAGTAAATTTGGTTGACAAAGATCTATTTATTAAATTCCTAAGTAAATCTGTTTGATTTTGAACGTGGCAGCCAAAGAGCTGAGTGAGAGGACAGAAAGTACAATATCCAGAGGAGGGAAAAAAATGTCAGGCAGCTAAAGATGAAGGACCTTAATCTCTGCATTTAGCACAGGTGAAGATACCTGTGTCAGAGGTGGATGCTGCCTGGTCTGCCAAAATTACTCTTTCCCTTCTTCAGGAAATTATGGATCTGTTTGGGGGCAAATAATTGCAGTTCTCCCCTCCCCTGCATCCTCAAAGCTCATTTCTGATGATACAAGTATAGTTTCTTGAGTGTATTATCAAGGTGCTTCATTGTATGTAATAAAGGAGGCCAAGAGAAAGCAATGAAAAAAGGTGCTCCAACACATCTCAGATGCCAGCAGAAGTCTAATGTAATCCCTGAATTCTCTCTCAGTGACAGCCACGGTGATTTGCTTGGAGAGAAGTGGTAAAACAGTACACTGAACTCGGGAACAATTCTGTGCATAAACTACAGCAACAGTCCAGCTGCTGCTTTTACAAGAAAAATGGTCTAATTATTTATAATTGTGCAAATTCTATCGTGGTCCTTTTTTTCTGGCATTCATCCGTCCCACTGTTTGTCATATAAAGCTGCTCAGAATTAAAATCCACACCCCTTCAGCACCTCAGCAAAGTGTCACTGGCCGGGGCTCTTGTTCTGATGGGTGACACCAGTGACAGCTGCCAGAAAACACACTTAAATTGCTCACAGATACCTTGAAGGTGCATGCAGCAATACATATTACCTAAAAAGAACCAGTATATATCTTTCTCTTTGTCAGTTTTGTACTTGTACATTTTATTCTTTAATACCAACCCTCTAAATCCAATTTCTCTGCACTTAGTTATTCAGACATCACTGGTATGATTAATAAAAACAGAAGTGGAATTGACAATGGCTAGATTAAAATGCCAAGCCCAACCATCAGAAGCTCTGAATTGGCAGAGATGTATTGACAGAAGTGTGCCAAGGGTTTGGGCACTGTTGCTTTTAATGCCATTATTTCAGTATCATATGTGAACTGGCAGAACATTCACCTACTAAACCTTACTACTGAAATAAGCCTAGAATCTTATTTTTTTTCTTAACTGTGAGCTGATTGTGGATGGGTCATTTTCTTTTTTCTTCTATTGTTTTTGGCTAGCCAGCTATATGTACCTGATTTGTAGTGAGGCTGATTTGTCCTAAATTTTAAAGCAGAGCCAGCCTGCAGAGATCTTAAATGGATCTGTGAGACTTTCTAGACATGACCCATCAGTGGATTTGGGAAAAACACAGCTTCCAGTTTCCTGGGAATTTGTATTTTTTGTTTAGCTTTGGTCAAAATGAGACCAACTGCTTGTTTTCACTTTATTCAGCTAATTTTGAATTTAATTAATCTGACCAGAGTCGTTTCCACTAAAACCTATTCTGTCAAAAAATTTCTAATCAGCTTCAATAGAAATGACAAAATTTGTGTTTCTCAAAATTTATGGTTACCCTCAACAACCTTCAGCTCTGCACAAGCTTTACAGTACTGACAGTCCGAAAAACCATGGAAGAAGAGCGTTCAAAAAGTAGAAACACTGGGGAAAGTAGCTGAGGTCAACCTTCAGGTCAGCTGAAGAGGCCCCAGATGAGCACAGGTCTCCTGGCCCCTGGTCTGGGACCAGAGCTGGCCAGGGATGTCTCTAATTAGCAGTGTAGACATCCCCTTTATTACTGTCAACAATATTTACTTACTTAAAGCTGTGAGCACAGTTAAAGAGTCACATTGAGGTTCCCTTGAAAATCCAGGTTGTTATTTTATAATTAGCATAGTATATAGACACACTGGACAAGGCAGTCTCAGCAACAGATTTAATTCAGCAGCTAAGCCTTGGCAGGCAGGGTACCTCTTAAACACTCTAAAGCTGTTGATTTAGCTCCTGTTAATTTTAGCATGGAAGAAGCTGACCACACATTTGCTTCATGGTACTGCTGTATCCCCAGCAGGTTCTGCTCTTTCTTGGGGATAAATATATCTACCAGTTTTAGGTTTCCTTTTTTAATATTTTTTTTAAATCAATATCTAAATAAACCACAAATAATGCCTTCAGTCAGTACAACATAGGCATCATATATTAAACTAATCCCATCTCTCAAGGTTTCTAACAAAATTAAGGAGGTGCAAAACCATTTCAACTTGAAACGTGCCATTTCATGCAGAAGTAGACATTTAACTATCTGTTCAGGGGTTCCCCCCTCCCTCCAAATATAATTACTGTTTAATAGATTTCCATTTCTGTTATTTAAACAACCACAGAGTAATCAGGATGTGCAGTGACACAAAAATAATATAATTAAAATAAAATTATTTTGGACTGCATATGCCTGACATGAACATGCCATGCTGGAAGACAAAAAATTCTGCTCTCCTCTTCCTTTTTTGTCATTAAAGTGGCTGGCTCACACTTTGGGAAAGAGTCTAGACTAATTCACCTTTCTGTCTGACAAAATTAAAGGAGAGGTTTTTGGCAACAAATTCACATCCATCAGTGATTTTTGAAAAGTTTATCAAGAGATTAAGTAGCATGAAGTGATGAAAGAGCTATTTTGAAGTAAAAATAACACAGATTGGTTTGATAGCAAAGCAATAAAATATTTGTTTAAATGGTATAGAAATAACTGTTGCTTTGAGAAGTGGACTCAGTTTCTTTGCAAAATTTATGTTTCTTACATCACCTATTCATAAAATACTTATAAATATTAAAACATGCATACAATATTTTTGGAAGAAGCTCCCTTTTTAATAATTGTGTACTTTGACTTTTATTGTTTGAAGATGAAATTGTGGGCTTCAGGGATAGCTTAGCTTACCTTTTATTTCTTTTCTAGGCAAGAACTCAGCCTAATATTTGTTTTTATTTCCTATCCATACAATATTCATACACACAGAGCATGTTTCTCAATGGAAATGTGGAGCACTGGCATTTACACCAGTGTGAGCTCAGGGGTGTGTGAGTAGCAGAGGCAGACAGCTGCCTGAGCACCTTCCAAGTGAGCAAACTGAGTAATTTCTTGTAATATATTAAATTATTTTTCTTAAATTACATGGTAGGTTAAAAAAGCTTCCTTATTCTTTTAATAAATTTGTTGACAATCAAATACTGCTATAAGTGGTTAGGCTTAAATTTGGATTCTACTCAATAAATGAGATATTAATCAGCCCAGATAAGAAGAGTTGGAGCATTTTGTGTTTGATGAGCTTGTCAGTTGTGTAGTAGGAAGAGGCAACATAAAAAAGTCACAGAAAGTACATTTTCATGTTTAAAATAGTTGAAAACCAAGGACCAATACTGTATGTCTTAAACACCTGCAATTACCACCTGCTGTTTTCTTTATTGGTATGGGGACTATTTTGCAGTTCTCTTTTAAAACAATTTTTTCAGTTCTCATTTCACATTATGGCAGGCTGGAATAAACTTGTGACCCATCTTGGTATGGGTATTTGCTGATACAGATTTTCAATCTCTGTTTTTAATGCTCACTTGGAATTCTATTGACAAAGTTAAGGTTTCTGGCCAAGTATGGATTGGATCTGCGGCCATGAGAGATGACTATTAAAAACTGTGACTTTTTTTTTTTGTCAAAAGTGCTTCAAAAGCTTGTAACTTAAATTTACATTCAAAGTTAACATGAACTGGAAGTAGTAAATTAATCATCAAATAAATCAACTTTAGGTAATATATTAAACTTCATAAACCACTAAACAAAAGATCAAGATAAAATCTTGCCCTCTTTTCTCCCCAGAGACAAAATTCAGTGAGGCCTATAGAGGATTTCTGACTTATTTTATAACTTAAGCAGATGAACACACTTCCTAAAACTCCTCACCAAAGCTCTGTTGGAAAGACAATTAAGAAATAAGTCAGTGATCTACTAACTTATTTCACACATAAGAACTTGCATAAAGGAATGTTTACATTCCTGAATATGGTGTAAGAACACTAGTTTACCTGGCTGGGGAATCTGACCATAGAAGCCTGAAATATGGTTTAAGAAGCTGGAAGAAAAGCAATTCATTATTTTTTTCCTTATTAATGCTATTTCTACTTGTAGACTGAAACCAACTCCTCTGTCTTTGAAGCACAGAGCTGGGTCATGCTGTGCTTGACATTTCTTTGTGGAGACACCTGAAATAGTTCTGGAAGTGGACATGATCAGGCTTGTTCCATGTGATGCTGCATCTGGCCTGCCTACCTAATCCAAGAAAAAATAGAATACCTAATGCTGGGTGTACACAGCTTCTGGCACCCCAGCATTTGGTCAGCTTGGTGACAGACAGGGCTCCTGAAGAAAACTCTGTTTCCATTTGTCTGCTTCCTATAGCAAGGGCTGTTAAGATGGGATTTTGCTATCTTTGTAAAGGAGACATAGAAACAGAGAGGTAGAAAGATTCCAGTATCTAGGCCTGCTCCTTGCCCTAAAGGCAGATCGTGGATTCCCAAGTTTTTCCTGACAGGTGTTTACCAAGAGACTTCACAGCATTCCCAGCCAATCTATTACTTATTGCAAACCATCTGAAGACAAGCTCAAAGGTACAGAAGGTAAATTAAAATTCTGCTTGGAAACCTTGGGGAAATCACAATCTGCTCTAACACTGCGAGTGCTGTTTATGTAACTCATGAGATCCATATGCATTGTGTATATAATGTACATATAATAAACCAGTAACATGCTGGGGACCACTACCTGGTACTGCAGATCACTTCACCAACACTCCTAGCCTTGGGCTCTCTCTGCTAATTCTGGTCTACAAACACAAATACTATCCCTGCCCATGGACTGCCTCTTTTATGCATTGTGTGCAAATTCCCAGGAACAGACCTGTCAATTGGAGAGCAGGTGGGCAGTGTTTAGGATTTCAAACTGGTAGGAAGTTTTTGTGGGATTTTAGTGGAACCATGGAATTGAAGTAAGAGAGAGAGAGAACTTCACACTTATTTGTGGATAACTCCCTGCAGGTAGGAGAAGTGCTGCAGAAGCAGCAGGAAGATTGCTTTAATGGGAATCCAGCAATACAGGAGGCTGATGGCATGGAGCAGTTGAGAGCCAGACAAGTGGGTTCTCTGTAATGAATGGGAGATTATGTAAGGAATGATAGGGCAACAGTGGGAAAATGGGAATAGAATGTGAGCAGCTTAGAAATTGATGGTGAACAGCTTGTATTTGATTAGATTTACTGAAAGAGAACCACAGAGAACTGCTTATAGAAGACTTATAAGTGAAGAAGTAGTACCAGAAATAAATCTTCTCAATATTTTTCTGGAATATTGGGGAAAATACAGAAGATTACCTTTGTCAAGTATCAGCAAAAGAGTACTTTGAGTGCTGTGAGTAAAAAAGTCCAGATGAAAATTTCACCTGCGTGCTGTGAAATAAAGTCCATGTTTTGGTTCTGTTATTCAGTGAAAAAAAGTCTGCAAAAGTTACACTCAACCTGTAGAGAAAGAACTTGTAGATAATATTTGTAAGAAGACTGGTATGGTGCTAGTGATATTGTCTGCAATGATTATGAAAACAGGTAGTAGGATTACTGACGGCAATTAAAATTAAAAATCCACCTATCTGCCATGTGTTACTAGGGAGAATTGTTTGTAAACATTAGGAAAATATCTGAGGCACAGGACAAGTCTGAATAAACCAGCTGGGGAAAAAACTCGATGCTTGCTGGTGAGTCTTATCGGTGGAAAACTGAGGAAAAAAACTTCCCCTAGTTTTAGTGTGTGATATTTTTGTATTTTTCAATGCCAAACTCTTTTGTTGTGTCATGTATAACGACACTGCTTTGGAACACTATTATGCTCACACACTGCAATTATGTAGGAGTGATTAGCTTAAAGAAAAAAAACGTTTTGAAGCTTTGTCATCCTTAAAGATGAGCTGATTTCTAGTTCATCTAAAGAAATATGTTGGCACAAATAGCATTTTTCAATCTGTTGCTTCACAAGTACTTTAAAATATTTTCAGAAAATTAAAAATACGTTTATCTGAATATGTTTTGTTATTGTGTTCACTTAATCCCACTATAAAACTGGGCATTTTAATTCCAAGTCACAAGAAACTATCAGTGAAACAAAATTTGGTAATATGAAGAAATGATATTAATAAGGCATCGATGTTTAATTTTTATGCTGCTAGTGAAGCAATGTAGTCAATATGCAAAGAACCCCAAACTGTCAAGTTCTTGCTTGATATTTTCAGTGGCAAGAATGCACATGTGAGGGATTGATTCTGGACAGGTTTCATTGCACCAAGGAACTCTTCAAATTTAAATGGCCATGAGGACCATAAGAATTCGGCACAAGACCAGCATCACAAACACAACATTTTTACCCCTGGCTATTCCTCTTATCCAGAACTGGAGCAGACCTAGGAAGATAAAGACCATATTTCCATAAAATGATTATCAAAGAATAGATATTTTCAGAGGCTCCAGCCCTCTTCCTGATAGAGGCTGATCCTCGAGCTCCCAGTTGTTACTGGACAGCTTCCATCCTGGGCTCTGATCTGCACTTGTTTACAAACAAATCACAAACTTGATGTTTTGTTTCAACACACATTTAAACATGCATTTTAAACTGTTAAGCTTTCTTCATTTTAACAGAAAATGGGCTGCTTCAATCTAATTGCTTTAGTCTGTTTGTAGAATTATTTGCAATTCTAATTCTAGCATTGCTTGCAGCTTGGAGAAACTCTGCACTGATAAACTGGTTTGATCCCTGCATAAAACAGAAGTTAATCTTCTGTAGGGAAATGGAGTGAGAATTTTTCCTAAAAATCTTATAAAATGACCCATAAAATTTCAGCTTTGCATAGGATAACTCCCTGAGCAGTTTTTTATTGAAATATCAACATCTTTACAACATGAAAGATTGTACCTGTGTCCTCACCCTTCCGTATTCCATGAGGTTCCTGCCAGGACCTCTAAAGTCAGTGCAGAGGGAGACATGGAATGGTGTTCCTATTCTGTGTACACGCTCTTGGTGGAACTGGGCCTTCATGAAAGGAGTCCTTTGAGGAATTTAATCACATTTAATTTGGCTTGATAAACTTCTACAAAGAAATTGTTTGCAGCAGGACCCTTACGGAGGTATCTTGGTGACACCTCTACTCATTTTGGCTCCAAGATAAATGAACTTCAATGACTTTACTGGGCAAACAAAGTCTGCAATTTTTTTCAAAGCGCAGCTCTCACCACTTTGACTTCACATTGTGCCATAAGTTGAAAGAGAGCATATATACACTGTGCAAGTCATATCACCTCCTGAGTTGTTTAACAAATTGCGTGGTCAGCAGCTCCAAGATCCCACTTTGTGCATAATTAACATCAGTAGAGGTTAATTACAGCTACCCATACAGCAATCAAGCAGAGGGTAAAACTAATCTGAACAGTTTAATTATTAAAAAAAATATGTTATATAGTCAATGTGATAATCACCATGCAATAGAGTTTATACCTTTTTAAGACACATTCTGAAATTTGACCTATTTTTTGCAAGATTTATGTGCAGGTAATTTTATAAAATATGTTGCTAAATCAGGTAGATAGGCTGTAAATGCTCATAACCACTAATAGGAACACAAGCAGCTGCACAAATAATGCAAAGGAAGAACAGGTCAATGGTGAACTTTATCATCTGAAAAGAAAATTTATCTAAATTTTGTTGTGATGATTCAGGGGTTTTCACTTCACAATTACTAATCTCCAAAGTGCAGTTGCAGTGCTTTATCTATTAACCCCCTTCTTCCCACATTCTTCAACCCAAGCTAGATGACTTTCAAGATCTTACTGTTTTTTCCCTGTCACAAAACTTGGCTCTAAATTTTCCAATGAATAGAAAAAAATAGATAGTGCTGTGTTCCTTTTTAAATGGTCTTGAAACCCTCTGTACATGGAGCAGGTAAATGTTACTCTGGTAAGCCATTAGAGTGTCTTCAAAATGAATTTAATGCTTTATCTCTTCACAGAGAATGAAAAAAAAAAAACAAGTATGAGAAAAATGAGAGGAAAGAATCTGTCTTGCAAGTCCTTGAGAGCTGATAAGACTAGATTGGCTTCTTGGTGCATGTAATTTTTACATGGTTTTAATTGCCATCTGAAATTTCCAGTCAGTCTGTAAAATTACCTGGTTCATCTAGATGCAGGCGTGCAAGGTGCTGTGCCAGGGATTTACCAGCAAAATGAAGTAATCCTGTACCGCTATTGAAAGGCTTCTTACACTAAAAAGGTGAAATTATTACAGTGCTGCAAGATCCTTCCTATGGCCCTTCCAATTTGCCATTGTATCTGTCATTGTCACTAACTTCATACACCGCATTTTGAGAATGTTACTGGATACAGAGGAAACGATCTTGAAATTCTCTGAGAAAAAGGAGATAACCCTTCAGATGTGCTCAGTCAGATAACAGATGCAAATGTTTACATGTACCTCATGAATTTTGGCTCCCAAAGTAATTTAACTAGAGAACAAAAAACTTCAGAAACAGTTTTGTGAAATACTGCAGAAACAGATTTCTCTGCAGCATACTGAAGTAGAAACCCAAAATATGAATATTCACCCGTGTTTGCCTAGGTCTTATTAACCAGTACATAAATTACACATATTTGACAGCAGGGTATGATAGTTCTATGGCTGCTGGAGGGTGTGTGCAGTGCCCTTGTATTGACCGCACGTGGCAAAACTTTACAGAAATTACAACATGGGGGAAGGCTGTTAAAGAAGTGACTCATAGAATTCCTAAGGAAACACTATTGATTGATTTGTCTCTGTCCAATAGACTGCTTCTTTGATATATATTTATAGCAGGAAAATTTTTCTAAGAATGCAGAACTTATTTTGCTGACAATGAGATTTACTGCAAAATAATCAGCATGCTTCTGCAAAAAGGGTTTGCAAAGTTATTTCGGTACTTTAAAAGCGATGGTTAATGGCACACTTAAGAAACACTCCCTCATCTGGACTGATTTCTAAACTTTGTGAACATATTTACAAAGAATTTAGCTTTTTTCTTCCCCTTATAAAGGCCAGTAGCTGCCTTGAACCTGAGTAAGCAGGTTAGGGATAGGAACTGCAGGAGAAACCAGGGAACGCTGCTGGTTCCAGCTTTCTGGCTACCTCTCACTCATGTGAAAGGTCTGCATTTGTTCTCCCATATAGACATTGCAGAATAGAATTAAAAGGCATCATTCCCTTTTTTTCCCTCCAGTTCTTGCATTTCCCAGGAGGAATGGGTTAGGCTGACATGCAGATCACAGGGAAGTCAGCTTGTGGCAGAAGAACCTAAACTTGTGTGATGAAGAGATCTTCCTCTTGGTTGAATAAAACATAACTTTTCACAGGAAAATATTGGCTTACATGCTAACAAAATCCTGGGGAAAAAAAGGACTAAAACTAGCCTAAATTATTGAAATGAAATATTTTTATTCAAGTCCCAAAATAGAGATTAAGTATTTTTATTCTTGGGGGATAGGCAAGAGAATATTTAATAATTATCATTGAAAGGAAGCACAGAGTATTTTTTTCCTCCATGAGAGCAAAGAATGGAAAAGTAGAACAATATGGAATCTCATTTTTCCATGGTGGGAAACATAACAGGGGTTTTGTTCTCCAGCCAACATCTTTTACTCTTCCTACATTCTTCTAATCCATTGGAGCTTACTTGCATGAAAGAGCAGAGTTATTCCACACAATTTGGAATTTAAGATGTAATTAACTGGCAAAATTTCCACATGGTATAGGGCATAGAAGCAACTTACAAAACTGCTAAAAATTGCTAAGAAAATTCCCAGCATAAGCAAAGCATACTCCTAAGTTCCTTTTTGTGCCATCAAGATAAAGGAGGATGTCATTTACAATGTACCATTTGTTATTTTGGTTTCTATATTTTACTTATTAGTTCTATCTGTTACATTCTGATAACAGGTCTGCTTCCCTGTCTTACTGCTTGTTACGTTCTTTTCTTAGAAAATACTACAAAACCTTATTTCAAAGGATAACTTTCCACTGTGGGTAATGCTTCTTGCTGCCACTTTCCAATTTAATTATCACTCACTAATAAAAAAGTAAACCAGTAAAAAGTAAAACAGCAGAACAGTAAAAACCCATACTCCAAAGAAAGTTTTTACAGCGAAAGACAAGAGAAGTAATAGAGCTCCATAACATTTGCTGGAACCTTTAATACTGCTTCTGGCTGAGTGGAAGGAATCTGGATAACAAGGTAAACACGGGCAACCTGACATCTTAAAGTAAATTAGGGAACATGGGGTTAGGAGGCTACAAATAATTTCTAATAAAAATCAAGAATGAACTGCAGAGCTGATTCTTTTTACAAGGAAATATGTATATTTTTAAAATAAAGAAAAACAATCCATCAAACTGTCATCAAACACACTTAAACTCTGACTTTGCATTGTGTTGCCTGAGGTTTTCAAGCACTGAAAAGAACATGTTGTGGGTTTAGGCTTGGGTAGTTCCAGCCCTTTCACAATGGGTCTTAAAGGCACGGTTGGCTTAGACACCTGCTTGGCTTAGGGCCCTAATGAGTTAATTAAGCAATTCATGGTGGCTGCACTTCAGAAAAGGACAAAAGCAGGCATTAAACCTTAGCTCATGTTTAAATGCTCTGAAGAAATTAAGGTCAAATGCAGTACTTAAAACCCTGAGTGGAGAGCCGCAGGGAACGCAAGGTCAATCAGTTCCTTGGATGTGCTCACATTTCCTTGAGGGTCACCCCGGAGCCGTGCGGGCCAGGGCTTGGAAGGGCAGCTCCTGCCAAGGCACTGCAGGGATGAGCTGGCCAGGACAGCCCAAACCCATTGGCTCAGGTAAATAATGCTGCCCAGGGAAGCAAGCATTTAGATGGGGAAGAGGCAGAGCATGGAGCATGACACTCCCCAGAGCGCTGCAGGCACATTCACCACAGCAGATTTATAATAAGCCAGATGGACACGTGTTACAGAAGACATGGCATGGAATTCATGCTCTACTCTCATCAATTGATAGCTTACCTAATTTTGGAGTGAGCAAATAGCTAGCAACTAATTTTAGCATCTCTAGCAACTGATATTTATTCATTTCTCTCTCCCACCTACCCATTCAGGCACCTTTTACTGTTTTCTATTATGTATTTTTCATAATATTGTATTTTTTTAAAAAAAAGTTTTCTATTACCAAACACACACACAGAAGGCAAACCCTATGGGTAAAGTGTTAATAAAATTAAAATGAATCTAAATAGAACTTAATTCTCTGAAATCAGTTTTGTTCCACTGCATTTAGCAGTCTGAAATAAAAGAAACCATGGTTTATAATTAAAAAGGAGATCTAATGGAAACTGAAAAACAACCTAAAATTCCATCAAAAGGGAGGGGAACCAGTTTCAGAGGTAAAAATTTCTCTTTTATTTGTATTATAAAAGAGCAAACATTTAATAGGATGTTTTGTGGAATGATCAAAGTTATTTGTGTCACAAATAATACATAAAACCCACACGTGACCTGCCCTGAAGAATGTGATAAACTGCTTTTCAGTGCTTATCAGGATGTAGCTGTCTAAATGAGCAGTACTTTAAAACACTGTGATGGAACATGACCTTTGGAAGAAAAGTGAACCTACACAACTAAAAACTTTGGGAATTGTATAAGAAAGAGTGTTTGGCGAACAAAAGGCATTTCTAGAATTACAGAATGCATCCAGGATGCAAAGCTGGAGGACAGAAAACGCCACAGATTATATATGTGAACTGACAGGAAAGTCACAGAAATGGATACGAGCTGTTTTAACACTCGAGCCGTTTGGGACTCCTCAACAATTCATCCTACCTGTGTTTCAGGGACTCTGCCAAAAAGCTTTTCATTCTTCTATCTACTAAAAGCCCCAGCAGCAGTAGCTTGGTGCATGCTCTGAATAGATGTATTAGACACAGCTAACAAATCTCTGGGCAATGGGATGGTGGGGAGCAGGGTGGCAGGAGAGAGATGAGATTTTAGGAAAGAAAAGGGGAAAGTTATATTGAAAAAAATTTGTCAAAAAAATAGTGTCAGTGTTTTCACCCGGGGCTGCAGAAACACATCTTCTGGCACAGGGATCTTCTCCTGGCACAGGGACAAGACCCCATCCAGGGGGAGTGGAGCACCTCAGTGCCAGAGAACAAATCCTGTGAGAAGGACTGAAATGGTTCATTTCAGTTTAAACTATGCAAAAGTTTCTTTTTCCATCATAATGATAATATTTGCTACTTCACCTCTCTGTCTCAGACAAACTGGTAGGATTCCCTCCCTGCTGGAAGACTCATATGAGACATCCCATTACTGCAGACTGGACACTGTAACACTACCCAAATTCTGGGAACTATAATAATGGCCATAATCTTAGACCCTTAAATGGATTCTACATAGGTCATTAAAAATCTTTATTTTCTTTTATGTGAATTTTTCATGGTCTTGTACAACCATTTGTGTTTTTCAGGGACATATCTCTACCTGCCCACAGCAGGTGTTTCAAGCCTGATCCAAAACAACTGATACTAAGAGAAATCATGGAATTTTGAATCTGTTTCTCTCTCCTGTTCAAAAATTCCTGTTAAACAAAACAAAAAAAAAACACCAAAAAAAACCCCCAAAAACCAAACAATCAAACCAAACAAAACAACAAACTAGTACTTTACTCCTCTTGAAAACAATATTGACCTTTTTTTTGGCTTTTTAGCCAGAACATCATTCCTTTATGAAGTCATGACAGATGAAGAGCTATCAATTTCCAGAAGGGATGCAGGATACATTTTGCAGATGAGCCCGACTCTGTAGCAGGAGCCTTCAGTTTTAGATAAACTGTAACATATTCCAGTGACAAGATTTAAAAGCCAATTCTTATTTTTTTTACTTCTTTTTCTTGACAGCCAGAGTCGTCTAAGCCCATTACTGACTTGGCTATGATATTTGATAGCTTCCATTCACAGGGTTCACAAGAAACAAAAATTCTTTGTATTTAGCAACACAAAATGAAAATGTTAATTTCTAGTTTCAGAGCTGCTTCTCCCCCGCCCCTCCCAAATTTCTGATATGCCCTCCAGAATAGGAGTCAAGTGACTTATGAACTTCTAATTCCTGCAAATTATGCTTTAAGGAGTCAGCAAAATAAATCTTCATAAAAAATATGAAACAGCAAGACTGTATAACTCATTTCTGTGCCTCTTCACAGCCCCACAGGAGGTCACTGAGATCACACCCCACAGCTTCAGAATCATCTCTCTTTATTTGCATTTTATCTAATTTTCTTTCCTCTGTCTTGGTGCTTATCATCATAATTGTCTTGCAATGATTTTTGACAACTACTGTGAATACAAGGAATATGGGCCCTAGAGTGCCTTTTACAGGCCTAAATCTCAGAGGTTGCCACCATGAAATTCTGTACAAAATAAGAGAGGAAACCCTCCAGTTTGCAGTGGAGAACCTCAAGCTAGCAGCTGGTTTATCTATCAGCAATTTTTTTGGTTTTACCCCTGGTTTTCTGGATGTGCTCATTTGTCACCCCTCATTGTTTATAGCCATGCAGTTTGACACACAGTACAGAACTACAGTGCAGATCTGCCTGCTGGAAAAAGTTAAAGCCTGTGGTCCATGACATCTTCCTGAGGAAACGGCAGAATTAAATCAGTGAAAAGTGATGCAATGCTTTTAATAGCATTTAATTGGTAATTGGATGTTCTAGGAGTAAACAACTGTTAAATAATATTGATGAAAGGTCTGTCAAAAGATGAGTACATTGTCTGATAAACAACTGTGTGGGCAAATATTTCAATTGCTCCAGTCTGGTCAGACACGCTGCGTCTGAGTAATTCCTGAACCTGGTCTTTTAAATTGAGCTGGGCTGGTTTCCAGACAAGAGCAAATCTATCCTCTGGGTTGCACAGCTAAAGACCTCAGTGCAGAGCTGTGATCGTTGCTCCTTATGTCATTCCCCATTCTTTCAAATCCCCACGTTTTGTGTTACAACATTGTTTTTGTTGCTGTTCCCTTAATCCCCTAGACATGGCTATATTTAGAAAGCAGTGGAATAACTAAACTACTGTACAGGGCTTTGCTTCATCATTGCAGATTAGGATTTCAGTTCTCCAAAGCTTCATGTGTGGGATACATCTTTGCAGGATTTAGGAGTTACTCTTCAAATGTTTGTAGGTCTTAGTCACAGACAAACTTTAACTGACATTTTCTTAGTCTGCTGGCAAAATTAAATACTCGCTATGATCTATGCCTTTAATGGAGAAGAAAAAGAGTGAAAACTTTCCGTAGATTTTAATGATGTTCATATATCTATGTTCAGTGTCATTTTATTTGAAGAGTTTACACTCATGCTTACAGTTATAGCATCTTTGCAGTACTGAGACCAAAACTTTCTATTTCCCCCTCAGGGTTACTAACCACTAATAAATACATACACAGAACTCTCCAACCTCACTTGTTGCTGATTTTAGACAGGGAAGGTCAAATACAATTTTTGTTCACCTAATGATACGTGAAAGCTAAAGGAGCTGCGCCTTTACATTTGTCATTGTCACAGAAACTCTGTTTTGAAAACATGATGTTGTAAGACATAAACCAGTGAGAATGTGATAATATACCCATATGAGGTTTTTCTTTCACCTAATCCAAGATATTATTTGAGTAAACACAGAGTTATATATATTACATTAAAAAATACTTCTTAATATTGCTGGTAGCATTTTTTAATATAAAAGAAGCATTAACATACCCTATAGGTAGTAATTTCAGTACACCCTTTTCTTGATAAAATTACTAGAACTAGCTAGTAAAGAACAAAAATCTGGACTAAATATGTTTTAATTCTTAAAGATATGTACCCTTCAAAAGTTTTGCAGGATCCAAGTGGCTTGGGTGCCACTATTAGAAGTGACTCAGATGTTTAATGATCTGTATGTCTTGGACTTCCAGGAAGAGTTAATGTACTACCCAAAGATACATGCAATTCTAATATTTCCTTTATCACAGAGATGTAACTCTTTACATTGTATTAGCATGCCAGTAAGACAGCATCCAGCTGGGATGCAAAATAATCTTTTCTTCTCTTTATTTCTAAGATTGGAATTAATCCCTGCATTAGATACTGACAGAATTTATTTTGGGGATTAAATTTGCTCAAAGCCTTTGTTCCTAGGAAATGCAGCTTGTGATACAGAGATGACACTAAGCATTATCATAAGCTAATAAAAAGACAGAGATAATAAGGACCAAATCAGTAGAAACAAATTTCAAAGGTAAAATTCCCTCTGCCTGCAAATTTTCTTTTTCTCTCCCCTTTTCCCTTGTACCCTTCCTGCTCTACTTTTGGACTCAAACTCATTTCTTCACCATGTTATTTTAAGGAGTCGATGAAAACCTGATAACCCCCCTTTGCTAAGGAGGCAGAAGAACTAATTGCTTTTTGTTCACTATCTTGGCTGGTGGGTGAGAAGCTAAAACCCAATTCATCCAGTAATTGCTACGATCATGAAAAACAGCATCAAAGCCTTGACGCGTTTTACTGTTGTCTCTTGGGAAGGCTCACGTCTAATTCTTATGCTGATATGGCTCATAATATAGTCCTCTGACTCTTCTATTTGCTCTTGCAATTACAAGGGTTCTTATTCCATTGTGCATATTCCTCTGAACTAAGATTAGCTTAACTGAGCTTCCTTTGAAAACCTGCCTACCCATCAAATGCATCAGGCCTAATGCATTCTGCAGCCACGCAAAATCAATGAACAGCACAATTTTCTGCTTCCTGCAATGATCAATAGGATTCACATAATGGGTGGAAAATTTTTAATCATGACAGCCCAGCATCTAGCTGGCATAAATCTTCCCTGCATTATAACCTCTCCATTTCCCACCAGTGCAAATTTGCAGGTATTGAATAATATTTATGTAGCAGATACATTATGGAAAGCAATACAATTAGAACTTCACACTTCAGCGATGATAGGTTGAGATCCCAGAGGCCCATTTCCTAGACAATGTACTGGCTTCCATGTTCCAAATGCAAAATCCTTTTTTCTCCTGAAACTATGATTTTTGCTGAAACTATACTTCCCTGGATCAGATTTGACACGGCTCAGGAAAATGTGAATTCAGGTTGACCACAGCTAAGAATAAGTACATTTGAATGAGAAAATAATCTGCCACCAAAAAAGCATTTCCTGTCTCTGTCATAGCTTGCTTTTTCACCTCTGTCCTGGCTCAACTCACAGAGCTGCAAAAATCTTTCCCTGGGCCATTCCTCTGAAAACCCACCAGGGAAGAGGAAAATCAGCTGGTATTGTCCTCACTGACAGTGTGACCTGAGGCACATTTGATTTTTACAGACTACAGTCAGCTACCAAAGGTACTGAAATGGAGGGAAAGGACGTAACTCTCCTCTGCATTTTTTTAGCAAGAGTCTACAAATAAACGCAGAACTGCAATGCTAAGGGTTCTAGCAAAATTGTCTATAAGCCACGTGAATATTTCTAATTTACTGTTTTCTCAGGAAAAGAGCAAAGGAAACTTTCTCTGTGAAAATCCAAAAAATACTTTGGTGCTTAGAAAAAGTTTCTTAATTTTAAATGTCAGGACTACGCCTATGTTAAGGTATGCCAGTGCCTTTTACTGCTCTTTGAATCCACAGATCTCAGGTTTTGCTCTTAACTGGAAAAGAGAGGAATATCTGTGGCACAAAGGCTTAAAAGGGTCAAACAGCAGCTGAACTTTTGCAAGTTACCCTGAGACATAACCCACCCTTTCTGCCTGGTTCTGCACCTCGTGGGTCCTGCTACCAAACGAGAGCAAGCAAATTACCTGTTACAGACTTCAGTTAGATAAATCTTTACAGTCATGTTCTAGGAATGGATTTAATTTTCATCATCTGCCATTATGTTATAATCACAGCCCTATACATGGTTTAGTGCCAAGCTATTTTTTTTTGTCCTTGCCAGAGTGCTACAAGAATATCTTTATGACTCCTTATGCTCAGTGAATCAGAATAATGATTCCTTTTGATGTTAGAACACAGCAGGTTTCACTGGGTACGAACAGAAGTGCCAGCCAAATGTGAACTGCTCAAAACTTACACTGGTAAATAATATTCAAAGGAGTCAAAACATTGTGTCACTGCTCAAGTCTGACATTTGCTTCTGTCATAAAAATGAGAAATTGGCAAGGGACAGCACAGTTTTAGACCATTCTTATAATAATCACAAAAATACAACTGAGAAAAGCAAAGGGTATGTGATAAGCACTAGATTATCACACTATCACAACTGTAAATGTGTACATATTTGCAGAGGTTTAGAAGGAAAGATTCTCTCCTTCTCTCTAATTTTTGAAAGATTTTTCTAAAGGACAAAGTATTAACTTGAAACTTACAATGCAGACATATGAATGTAACGACTCAATATAGATGTAGGATTACAGAGTGAGTGCACCAAATATCTACAGATAGCAAAAAGCTTTTTCAATATTCATATGGGGGAAAAGAGAAAGAGGGAAAAACTCAGTGAATGTTTGGTGATGTGTTCTGCTGTTATTTCTAAATTCTCAGGTGTAATTTGAAATGAGAAATGAAAAGCATCAGACCCTCTTTAATCAGAACATTGAATCAAAACTGTACAACCTCAAAGTGTCTCCTGTGAGCAAATGCATTTCTTGGCCAACAGTCTGTATTTGAAACTGGCAATTTTCTCTTCAACTTTGCTCTTTGTGGGCAGATATCATGGGAAAGAGAACCTGACTGAGCTATGTCTCTGAACTGGGCACAGATGAAAGCTACATGGCCGCTGGAATCCATAAGGAATTAAATATGCCGTTTTAAAGCCAGTACAACAAAGGGTTGTTGGAATTCTTCACACTGTCTTGACTGCTTGTCAGTAAATATCATTTATACTGTGGTGTATAGATATGGTATTTAGTCACTCTTCCATTACCTTTTTTTCTCCAAAAGCTCTTTTCTGCATGCCAGGCTAACTTTTAGCATAAAAAATGAAATAACCACAGTACTAACCAAAATAAATAGGTCTAACTGCCAATGCAAAGATTCCCCTGACCGCTCACTGCAGGCATTTAGACTAGTGTAACAGTCAGGCATTTTCTGATGTCATTAAATGACTGACTCTTGTGGATCTTCAACTTGGCAAGTTAATGACTCTACAGGCCCAAGATGATAAAATCTAGGCATTTGTTGACAGTGACAAAAATTTTCTGTAATCTTAACTAATAAGTTACCAAGAAATGGGCAAGATTAGCACTATTTAAATCAAAGGTCTTAAGTCCTGCCTGTTGTCAATTATTATGCTATGTGGCTATGGCTGTAAGTAGGAATAGCACTCACAAAGTTATATCCTTTGTAACAATGTCCAATTTCAACCTCTCATCCTGTTACTATTTAGCTCACTAAATTATTCACGTATGCATGAACATGCACAAATGCACACACAAACACATATAGAGTTACTTGGGCTACAAACATACTAAAAACAATATATGCCTGTCTTCTTCCTGTTTAATTTGGCATGTAAGCTTTGCAATGCACTAATTTCCTCTTAACATCAAGAAAAAAAAATTATTGCAATGTTATTTTAAAAAAGGGCAAGATTAATATTTTAAAATACACTGCTAGCATCATTTCTTCTTTCCACACTCCAAGTAATCAAAATGTTTCACCCTCTTTTATGTTGCACATTAATTGAGGTTCCGTCGGAGCTGGAGAGCCACAGTCTAGACAATATAAAACACCACACAGAAATGACAGTGCCTGCTGGAAAGACTTTATGTTCTGATAGTCCTTTTTGTCATTATAACTAATTATGTAGGACCAAATAAGCCTGCAATATTAGCTCAGCACTCAGGGGTTCCTAGAAATGGATGCTCCCTGTGATGCTGTGGATATTAGAAAATGCAGTTTCACAGTTTTGTTGTCAGCAGGGTCAGGTGGTCTATTAAATACTGTCAAGGAGGAGAAAGGAAGGGAAAAGAAGAGCAAGTTTGGTGATACAGCTTGGCTCTCACTGGCACTTTCTAGTGTTTTTTCATTTTTATTATAGTTTATTCCTAGGTAATGATATATGAACAGAAAGAAATTTCAGTCTACAGCCAGCTAGCTCAGTGAGATGTTTACAGCCTATCTCAATATACTGGAGACAAGGGGAAGTTCTTTCAGTGAGGAGAAAATGTCCTATGAATACTATTCAATATTAACTTCAAAAAAATAGTAGTAGTTTAAAAAATACCTACCTTTCAGGGGAAAAAAAAGAAAATGAAACCTTTTCTATTTATATTTTTCAGATTTCTGTAAGTCTTTGAATCCAAATCAAATTATTTTTCAGGAATCCTAATACATTTTTATAAAAATCAGGTTGTTTTCCCAGAAACCTTATTTTCTTTATTGAAGATGTTTTTTGAAGGAAAACTCATTCTTGTCAATAACACAAAAACATATGAGACTGTGCTGAGTACTGAGAAATATACAACTGCTTTCTCTTTCTTAGATGTTTTGCCTTTGATAGAAGTTAAGCTGCACTTTCAGTAGTTTCCAGGCAAGTAATGGGTTTCTGTTGTATTGGTATTGCCAGGAGTGCTGTGTTGTTGTTGGTGATACTTCCCATGAAATGTTAAAAACTAGGTTCATTCTCACTGAACATGGGGTTCACTAATAATCTGGAAGAAAATCTGTTTCTCCTGATGGCATATCTGTAAGGTAACAGCAGTTGCACTCAGAGCTGAATCCCCACACTTCCTTGATTATGGTGTAGCCAATTTCCTTTTCCTGTAGATGAAGCTGGGCTTTCACTGGCTTCATGAACTCTTGGAAAGTGGGAAGCTATGAAACAGATCCACAGCTATATCCGGGTTCCATTTAGTGAAAAATATAAAGATATTTACCTCTGTTAACCACATCAGTGTGTTATACAAGTTACTAGCAGTAAAGCAGAGACTCTGGTACTCCATTTTTCCATGGCCACTTTTGGGGAGGACGAGATGATTGCTGTCATGAAGGAAAAATCATCTAAACCTGCAAAGAGCCCTGCAGACACGGGCAGGCTCTGTGCGACCAGTGGTTCACACTGGTTCGGGGTATTTTGAATCAAGCAGGCAAACAAATCTGCTCCAGGCTGAAGAACATGTGCACCACACTTCTGACAAGAATATGACAATATGTCTTCATTCCTCTGTTAACTACAGGTTTGTGGCAGACCTACCATTTATTCAACTGCAATTGGGTTTTGTTCCTCTTGGACTTACATCTGCACGCTGTTCTCCCTTGTACAACAGCAATGCCAACTTCTCTTCTCCTTGCTGAGCACACCCCTTTCCCTGCCATCTGCCTTGGCTCCACAAGCCACTCAACACTGCTTCCAGGATATCACAGTGATGCTGAAAGGAATCCTGTTCATGTGCCTTGCCCGACCACAGGAATAAACAAGATGAGGTTCAGGCTGGCAAGCGCAGCCAGGAGATGATTGTTCAGCTCTGGCATTTTACATTTTCGTACACTAGGAAAGCATCTATAAATAGCCTTTGAGAAACATAAACGTTTTAGTATAATGGGATTCATGTTTAATATGGGCAATGACTTCCCTTCCCTTAGGATCGCAATTAAAATGTTTAGACAAAATTAAACTGCTTCTTGGGAAGATACAATGATGCAGAGCACAATATTTAAACAAACTCCCAGTGCCTGACAGAAAATGGCTCTTTGCAATCAAGCTCCAAAAGAGGAGGCAACATAGCTGTTTATTATTGCTCCATATGCTGATGAAATATGGGCACTTGAGCACCAGTATCACAGAAGCTTATAGAAAAGAGGAATTTCTAGAGAAAATGACATTATTTGTTTCTGAAAAACAAATTGGTAGTTGTCTGAGGCAAGTTTGGGACATGTTTTCATTATTAACTAGCATCATGTGATTAGTCAGCTCCTGCTTTGGCAAGACAGATTTTCATGTACAGAGCAGTTTGATAGAAATTGCTGCCTGCTTATTATTTGAAAGAAACAGGTTTTAATCACAGCATTTTCTGTCCTTATAAGATCCTTGGCTCTGGCTGTAAAGCTCTTGTGCAGAGCTCAAGCAGAGAGAAAAGACATTTGTACAATGCTTTTATGAAGCTCTGGTTAATCCAGGAGCTAATCACGGATTGTTTAGCCCTTGGCACAAACTGAGATAATCTCTGGGGAGCTCTCACCTGTGCCCTTTTCCAATCATTGACAATAGTTTGTTACAGCATATCCAAATTCAGGTGACATTTTAGAAAGACAACTTGGAGTGTTTTCCTCTTTGCTACCCCTGCATTTAGGAAGGTTCGGAAAGGGCGTTACAACATGGGTTTCTTCAGAACCCCTCTTAGTCCAGGAGATGAGTGGCAGGAGATGATGGTGACTGAGAACAAGCACAAAGGCTCCAATTCCATCAGATATTCAAGGCAAAATGACCTATGTTGGATCATCTTAAAAGGACCAGTTCACACTTTCCTAGTCTTATCTGGAAGTAAATGCTACATAGTCACAAAAGATATCTACTATTCAACTTTTACTATTTAGTTAGTTTAAGGCTTAGTATTCTGGTCACTCTAAATTTGACTTTTTCATTGGTGCTAGAAGGATTAAATTTTTACACTTCATTCCAATTATTAGGCCTAAGTGAGTGACAATATATATGATTTCTGAGAACATAATCATGTTAAGGATTTAGATTTCAGAGAAATTCTGAATTTTGTCTATGCTACTGCCAAGACCTAATGAGAAGAGGAAACAGACACAGCAAACGGAGACATTTCTGGTTTACCAGAGCTTTTTAATCTAAGCACCATGTTAAAAAACTGTAGTCTTTGTATTGCAAATTAAGCATTTCAGGACCCGTTGATTTCTTCTGTTAGTATTGCCATTCTGTCAAAATCGATACAGCCCAAAATCTATATCAAATGCCTAGCTGAAATCTGTGATTTCTATAATGCTTTTCTGTTTCCACTTCCTTTCCTAATTTTGATTTCAGTCATTTCACGCTGTGTGTGCAACCTGTCATTATATATCTGTGGTTTCTGTCATTACATATCCTTCTTTAATTAATGTGCATGGCCATGGTGAGATACCTTCCCAAAGTCAGATTCTGATTGACTGCCATGTGCATTGACCTTGTTGACCTCTGCTAAAGTTCCTTTCCAGCTCTTAAGTGCCAGAATGCTCATGACGCGGTGGAGCCTTGGAAGTACAGTGACATCTGTTTTCACAATTTTATCTACCTTGGTCCCACCAGAACTAGAAAGTGGTATTTCCCCCTTGCACGTGTCAGCTGTTGGATGCTTGCAGAGCTCTCGTGAAGCCCTGCTGAGTGCAAGGCTGGTGCAGCTTGAACCCTGAGATTAAACACAGCTTCACGGTGCACGTGCTTGCAGAGCTCCATCGATCCCCCAGCCCGCTCTCCGCTCGCCCTGCGGTGCAATCACCATTGATAAGATCAGTGCAAACAGAGCCTGTGTCAGGCTAGGCTGTGTTCACTCTGCTAGGAATATTCTGCTTGCTGTAACTCATCGTGATGCTTCACATCTGATTTCTGCCAGCACCGTGCCCTCGTGGCCAGAGGGGAGCTCCGGCGCTGCCATCCAGGAAGGGCTCAGTGCTCCCCAAGTGCTCCATCTGGCACACCAAACCTCCCCGTGGTCTGGCACTAACTCTTCAGAAGGGCAGCATTTTGAACTGGGATGTTGTGGAGATACTTGGATCTTTACTTTGTTTTATGAGCCCTAGCTAAATTTCTTCTTTGATCTGGCCTCTAAAATACTTGTTAGAGTACAGCACAACTTAATTGTTACTAAAAAAAACCCCAAAAACTCCAGCAAGATCTAACTACTTAAGTTCTATGGCTTTTAAGTGACTCAAGAAATCTGTTCTTCCTAGTACATAAAAATTTCATTGTATCCATGAAGGTAAAAAACAAGAAAAATTTATTAAAACTAACATGACAAAAAACCACTAAAAGTACTGAAGAATCATTAAAAATTAAAACCCCTATTTTGAAATAAGAAAATATCTATATAATACATTCACTTCCTGTAATATCTTAGACTTTGTCCAAGTACACAATGAATCTTTCTTCCTCAATATTTTCCTGAAAATCTTAAAAAACTTCATAGTCCAGGCAAGGATTTTCTTTTATTCTGGTAATGTATGCAGATTGTATCACAAACATTTTTGTAAACTTAATCGTGAAATGCCTTGTATTTTCCATGAATAAAAGCAAATCAAAATACAGCAATGAATTTTGGGGACAGAAACTATTAAAACTACATACATGCTCTCACTTCCTCTTACTTTACTTGCTCTACTAAGCAAAGTATTTAAAACATTACACAGTTTCAATTATTCTTCAGTCCTCATTAAAAGAAAATAAAGAATTCTGCATGGATAACAGCCACAGCCTAAATTGTGGATTACAAAATAAAAAAGTCACATAACCAAAGGAACCCTGCAGCTTGCTCATAACACAATGCAGGTGGTCACTGGGTACCCAACTTCTGTGGCTCTGCTAAATATCCCTGGAGTTCTGCAGCCATCCAAGTTTTGTGGGCTAAGATTGAGGGATTTTGAAACACAGATGTGGATAGCAGGAACAGAGGTAAATTTAAGAGCAGAGTCATTCTGAGCTGTGGCTGTAACCTGTCTGAGCTGAACTCTGGTATGAATTTTAAATGAATTACATAAGCACATCAGCACACATGCTACCAGTCCCTTCCAGAGTAATCCCTGACACAAACACACACTGACACATCAATCCCAAGGCTGTTTTGTGAGGTACAAAGTAAATACTGCTGTAGGCTGTAAAGACAGGATTTTCTTGTGCTACCAGCAATTTTCTCTGGAAACTCTACATGTAAACCTAGTGGTAGGAATCTGCTATTTACTAAACTCCTAAACATGCTATGAAAACAACAGCCTGTTTACGATAAAAAACTCCACAAAACGCAAAAATTTGACAGATCCTCCAGAAAGCATAGCTTTAGTTTCCATTTTTTATGATACTTTAAAAATAATGCAGGTGGTTCTTCAACAAGTCTTTATGAAGTGACAGTAAAGGTTTTGTAAAAGTGTTGCAAGATGGGTTGGATATTTCTCTGGTTAAAGAAGAGATGTTATTTTGAACATCACTGGAGTAATAAATGTCTATCCTGTACATATAATTTCACTTATTTTAAAATGTGATTTTATATGTTAAATAAGACATATAAACTAAATATGCTAAATAATCTAACAAGGAATCAGCATGCATTTAAAATTGAATGTATTACAATTTCAGTGTATTGTAATTTAACTTTTAATTTTACAAGTGATATCTACAAAACAGAATGATCTCTCTTGAGAAGTTCCATGTTACTTTAGAGACAGCATCTGTCTTTGGTCAGCTATGTTGATCTAATGATCTAAAAAGGCACATTGGTCTTTTACAGTGTATGTTCTTACTCAAAAATTGTACATGTCTACTTTTAAACAGCTTGGATCTTTTATTAACAGGGAACAATACGGTACTAAAATCAGAACAAAAAAGAAGTCACATACTGTAACGACATAATTTTTCCAGATTGCAGGAAACCCCTTTTCCTGTATTATTTTAAAATTTAAGATGAAAGGAAGATTTGGTTGGGGTCAGGATAAGGCTGGGACTGACCACAACATTTCTAAGTCAAATTTGGGATGAAGGTCTGCTAACATTGTCTGTACCACTGGTGCATGGATTGCATTTGACTCATGACACCATCCACCTTGTTCTCAACAGGAACAGATGGTAGAGGGGAAGAAACGAAAAGCAGGGCACAACAAAAGTAAGATGCTTTTCCAGAAGGAGTAAGCTGTCAAATGTATTAATATTTCCTAACATTGCTTCTCCAAATTAGCAACTGTGTTTGGTTGCTATAGGGACAGTACGCAATCAGGAATGCAAGAGAAGGTGGTGCACACAAAGGGAGGTGGGTTACTGCAGCACCCAGGAGCCCAGAGGTGTCACAGTCCTATGGGATAATGGAATGGAGGCACAAAATTCCTTGCTCAAGATGTGTGCAGTGCTGTGTCAGTGCTGGCAAGGAGCTGGGCTAGGACATTTCTCACAGGATGGGGGTTACACACCTCACTGTGCCAGGACCAGAGCCCTCAGTGTTTGGGAGACACCTCACAGGGACGTGAGGTGTCCAATTCCTGTCAAATCTACACTTATTACATTAAAAATAAGGAGGGCTTCAGAAAGGACTATTACTAACATAACTTTTAAGAAATACTACGAAGTCCTTACAGAAAATATTGGACTAATTTTGGATGAGTCATGACAATCTGCTGAGGAACTAAAGCACATTTAGTTTTCACAGCAGCCCCTATATACCATCCTGATTCTTAAACAGTCAGGACACATATTTAGGTGAAGAGCAACCACAGTTGCATAGGGTATATTATTGTTTTCTGAGAAAGTAGAAATATAATATTTTTTTTTCTTTAATCTTATGTTCTTCAAGGGTGACTCTCCTTCCAATAATCTGATTTCAACAGAAAAGGAATTTTCTTTGGCGTGCTGAGTTCCCCCAGCTCCCCAGAAGGAAGGTAAGTTTACCTCTTTTTGAGTCATTAAATCATGGCTTGAACTTTTTCTAACAGCCATGCCATAGCTAAAAACTGATTATTTACCTCTTACTTGCAAAAAAATTAGGCCACAGTTGCCTCTGCCCCTAAAAATTGTTGTGCTAATCTACATCTCATGACCATATTATCTGTTACCCTGAAGATAGGTAAGGAACATGAAAACTGTTTTCATATGGTCAGCAGAAGTATCTCCTATTGAAGAGGAATAAAGAATTAATGCAGATGGTGAAACTCTGGGCCCTTGCTTCAGCAAACAACAGCATCAGTGATGGAATCAATCTGTGCCTGTAGCCATGAATCATTTCAAAATTCAAACTCCTTGTGCTAGCCAAGAGCAAAGGAACTGCTGATTCTGGGGAGCTCTGATTCTAGGGAAAGGTCTGAGCTGAGAGTCAGGAGTCTCTTCTGCTTCCTCCCCAGTTGTCCAGAGTCAAACTCTGACACAAGGTACAGCCTGAGCCGGTCCCAGCCTCCAGATGCAGAGGGAATGAAATAACACCAGATAAAATGTAGCATGGGTCATAAATACAGTCCTCTCATAATATTTTATCGAGTGCAGGATAACACCACCAGAGAAGACAGAAGAAGAAAAATTAAACCCTATGTAGAAGGAGTGACAACAAACTACAGGGGAAAAAACCCCCCAAAACCTAAAACTCTACTACATAAAAAAAGTTTTACATATGTACACATTTTGCTTCCAAAAGTCAGAGGTGTTAAAAATCACACAGAAGAACCCTTCCAATATGTGAATATTATGAAATTTAATTATTTTTTTTTAAAGACAGAAATTATTCCATTTTATTGTTAAAGCATTAATAGTGCTGCTTACTCAATACATAAACATTGGTCTGCTTGCACTAGCATAGCAATCTTATGCATAAAAGCTTTGATCTTTCAGTGATTGCACTTCATATTACATCTACTCAACTGCAAAGGCAACCTGCCCAGAGCTTTCTTAGTTGTTTTTCAGCCAGAGAATATTACAGGGCAAATTGAGTAACGCAGATATAGAAGACTGGAAATTTAGTTCACAAAAAAGTGCCCAAAACTACAAAACAGTAAGTGTAATTTTCAGGCAAGGGTTGACCCTGTGTTTTCTTCACATTTTTCAGAGAGAAATTTGTTTAAATCAGCCTGTATTTATTATTTGGGCATTACTATGAACACTGCATTTCCCCATCACACCTGAACTTTATAACCTGACTGGCCCTTTGTTTCAGCTGATGAACTTCAAGCAGAGAAGTGTAATTAACTCTGACATGCAGAAAAGCATGAAGGTGCCCACTGAGATGATTCCAGGCTTTCTGTAAGCAAGCACCACCCCACAGAAATTGGTAGGACAGACTGTGTGCTGATATAAGCAACAGCAGTAAATGATTGGAGAGGGTGCAAGTGATGCTCTTATTCAAAGTTCCTTAGAAAGGGAATGTGAGAGTGATAGCCATACCCAAAACACTTTTGAGGTACGCTCTCCCATCCTGCAGCAATTTGGGGATCAGTTCTGTTCAAGCACACAACCAAGGAACAGGCTTTCCCTCACTCTCTCTAGCCAGAGTGCAGTGTGGTGATGAAGTATCCCTCTCTCACTTGCTGCAGTGAATTCAATGTTTTGTGGTTTTTTGACTCTCTAGGAAGGTTAATAGACATCCTGCTATGTTTGTTGGCAACTTAGATACAAGTATTGCCAGGTCTTTTTGTCCTCAGTCTGTCAACTCAAAAGCATGGAGCAAAGATGTTGGCCTAGGCTTTGCTCCTTCAAAGTCCCCTAACCCAGGTCTTTTTCCAATGCAAACCTTCATGCTAGAAAAGGAGAGTAATCCCTTCCCTTCTTGTGTCTCTTCCCCACTTGCCAAACACTTTTACAGACCTTAGACTCTCTATGCTACTGCAGCAGGACAGTGCTTTTGATTCAGACTTGGAGGTTTTATCCAGCATAAATAAAACTTGGGAAGATTAATGTACTTTACACAGGAGCAGGGGGCTGTAGATGGGAAAGCCATCACCGAAATATGCAGGAAGAATATGCTTGATTATTTTATCGTTTCCTGAGGGTTGCTACTCTCCTCCCTTCCACTCCATCAGCACATAAATTATGTTTGTGCTTCCTTACATCCATTGAATACCAAATCTCCCACCGCCTTCCTTCTCATGAAGATCATGAGTTAGAGGAGCAATAATAGCCACATTCTTGGGCTACAATAGCAACATTTAGAGGTATTTGTCTTTTCCGTTTTCTGACAGATCCATTACCACTTCATTAGCCTTTAGTGGGTAGAGACATTCAGTAAACAAATGAAAGTAACTCCATTTAAGAGCTAGTGAGCTAAATACAGCTCTCCTGCTTAGTCTGCTAATTATATGGAGTGTTGCAAGTGCACACGGAAACAGAGCCATCCTTTTGCTGCAATTTTAGAACTTCTCATCTTGAAATTCCTGAAAGCCAAGACACAAAATTAGCTTTCTTTGTCAGTGTGTCAGTGGCTACAAAGACGTGAAATGGAAAACCAGTCCAGGAGAATTTGTGCTATTTCATCTTGCTGTAGTCCAGAAAATACAGAGAATATGTATTCTAAATTCAAAAGATCGTTATCTTCCTCTTCCACTCTATTCCCTTGTTAAGGTGCCAGACTGCTCCAAGTATTACAAAACCAGAGTAGTTTAAAGGCCAATCTCTTCTTATTTTTAAGCTTAAAAACATTTAAAAAAATGCATACAGGAGGAGTGGCACATGAAAGTCCAGCCTTGATATGTTTGATACAATTTATTCTGGAATTAATTATTCTGGAATTATACTGGCCCAGTACAAAAGCCACCATACCTAGCAACAGGATACATCATTATTTGTCCTTCTCCACACCCTTTTGTCTGCCCTACATTCAAATTCTTGTACAGAAACCAGGGAGCTGATATTTTTCTAACACTTAGACAATAACGTCTTTAAGATGATTACATTAAATTAATTTAAGTTCAATAGAATGAGACTTTACCTTGGCCAGAATGGGGGTAAAAATGACCTTTACATTTTCCAGCTAGTGCACAAGTCAGGAGAAACAATTCCCACAGTAGAAATGCATTTGCCAAGCCCTTATTGCCAAAAGCCATTCACTTTTTATTTTTTGAGTGTTTTTCTTACCAGTAATAAATTTCTGTGCCCCATCTAGACAATAAGCCAGGCTGCTTCTCAGAGTTTTAAAAAGGAGGCAGGTTCACAGTCTGTTTCCCCCCAAGTCATTGAGAACAAGGTCATTACTATCCAGAGCTAATCTAAGCCTGACTCAAAATTAATTAAATGGCAAGAAATTGCAAACACTCTTTTAACATAACTGTTTTTACTTGGGGTAAAGTTGGAGGGGAAAAGGATGGTTCAACATGAGGAACTTAAGCTTCTTACTTATTTCAGAAGACTGAATTAAGTTGTTGGTGCAGATGCAGGCTGTACTTTGACAAAGTATGATGTAAATGTCAGAGATAGACATTTTGGGAAGATGTGTTATTGCAGGGCCCTGTTGTAAAGATGCTTTTAAGAAGCTGTTGTCTCTTTTCCTAATTGATCACAGGAAGTGCATCTCTTGGAGAAGCAGTGAGAGCTGGGATCAATGACAGGCTAGTTTAATGCAGCTCTTAACAACAACCTGCAGAGATTAGGAGGCTGTCAGAAAGATAACAGCAGAGATTTATAGATTGTTTTCTGAAGCCATTCTCGGCTCTCATGGGTGCTCTGTTATGTTTCACTACGCTGGGATATGTAATATGTACTCCCCATATAGATCCAAGCTGTAGTTCTCATTTATGGAGAAAATAGCATTGCACCTTTACGTGCTGCTCGACTCCCAGTGCCCGGGGAGAGCAGGAAGACGGGTGTCTGGAAGCCAACTCAGTTAAGTCGTTCGAATGGCTCAGGGAAATCTGAGTTCTAGCTGCAGCTTCTTCTGTCACTTGAGTAGGGCATAATGGGCCTAATTCAGCTCCTGTAACACCACTAAATCGATGGAGCAGCATTATCAACAAATGAGCCCCCTGTGTGCTGAGTCGGGGCTCAGGTGCTGCAGTGTTTGGGTTTGAAGGTCCAGCTCCTGAAAGGCACTCGAGTCCTCGGGGAAGGGCTGCACTCCATCAGGGCAAGGAGAGTGACTCTTTTCTCACATCCAGAGCTTGGGGAGAAGTCAGCCTGAAGTGTGCCAAACAGAAGGGGAAATAATAGGTGCTCTGCTAACACAGAGGGGAGCAGCACTACAGATTTTCATGGAATTAGGCTACCCTGAGCAAGCTGAGGATCTGGTCTCCTTCCCTCTGACTGAATAATCCAAAGCCAGCATTGCACTGAGCTTTCCCCAGCTCCTTTGACATCTATATAGCAGCCTTTCAAAGGCATTTTTATATTTATGGGATTTGCCTATTATAGCTTTAAAGACATTGCATGTTTTACCTAATATGAGTGAGACAGGACTATTCATTGTAATTATTCCTGAAGATCATTTCACTTGTCAGTAGCCAGAAGAGTGCAAAGTAAAAATGAATTACCTGAACAGTCACTGTTTGAACAAAGGGCACTCTGGTCCAGGCAGAGGAGAAATTCTGGATGTGCAGGGAAAGGTTACTCCCTCAACAGCATATAAATCACAAAGATAAAACCAGTTAACCACTCCTTTATGGAATATTAGGAAGACTTTCCTATGACTTTTGGTTTGTTTTATTATTGTAAATCAGGAGTAGAGAGACCTTAAAGACAGAACTATAATGTATTGGGCAGTCTCAGCCCACAGATTAATCTACACTTTTCCATCTCCTCAGAGGACCTGCCATCATTTTCATAAATAGATGACAAGGACAAAGATGGACAAAGCTAATTAATTTGGTTTCTCATGAGCTCAGTGCAGTGTACAAGGTGATGACTTAAAACCAAACCTCAGGAGCTAAAGATACATAGCAGCTAAAGTGGGCTGATGTGATTTCTTAAAAAAATCTGAGGAATTGCTACCAACTTCTACATGAAATTTGGATGCAGTTTCAGTTAGAGAGTACAGGAAAAGGGAAGAGATACTTAAACACTATTCTTCTATTTCGTAATTTAAATCAGAAGTGTTAAGCTGAGTAGGGGCACCCAAACTAAAGTGCATTTTTAGTGAAACTAGCACTGAAAAGTAACTGGAGGAAAGAGGCAAGTCAGTAATACTCATAACTTACAGCAAAAAAGGAGTCTCCTCATGTGGACTAAATGCACAAGACAGTTGTTTCCTCATACCGACATTTGAATTAGTTTTAAGGCATGCACCTTACAAAGGGGGCATTTTGATCTGTGAAATGAACAACACTACAAAGTAGTGAAGGAACTAAATCCATGAAGTTATAGCTTAAAATACAACTTGTGTGTACCATAATGCACTTGAGAGACAAGTTAATGGTTGCTGGGAAGATGAAGGTCATCACTCCCACACTCCCCCCTTCCTCCTTCTTCCCCCAGCTCCATGGGCTGAGCTGTTGCCATATATGGGATATCCCTTTGGTCAGCTGTCCCAGCTCTGTGTGTACCCCCCTTCAATTCCTTGTTCACTCATTCCTCTGTAGTGGCCAGATGGGGCTGAAAAGCAGAAAAGGCTTTGACTCTGGAAACCTTGCTCAGCAATAACCAAAACATCCCTGTTTCCAGCACAAATCCAAACCACAGCCCCACAGCAGCTACTGCAGAGAAAATGAGCTCAGACCAGCATGGTGCTGTGGACCAGCATGGTGCACAACCACACAAAGATGTCCAAACACACAAATGTCTAACAGATGTTGAATACAAGTCCTTCGCAGCTTGGGCACTAACAGAAAACAACTAGGAGATCAGATACTACATTAATAAATACAAAACTAGTAGTACGAATTCATTGGATAACATCAAACATTGAGCAGATGCCCACTTCTTTCAGTCTAGTAAGAGGATGGAATAGAATATGGAACATAGACAAAACAAAACAATGTCAAAAAACCAAAACCAACAAAAAACCAAAAGCAAATAGAAAAACTCGACCAAAAAACAACTAAGCCTGCTTCCTGGGTGTAAACAGTTGAATTGAAAAAGATGGGAACACTCAGTTTAGCTGAATATAAACCATTAAGTCTTTGATAAAATCCATGTGGCAGACAGATCTGAAACAGGTGTTTTTTTCCCCTCAGCCTCAGTTGTATATTGAAAGCAAAGATTAGAAAAGACTTCTCTATAGCAGCTGGAGAAATGCAGCAAAGGGTCTATACCCGCACTACATTCATATGAATTTTATGTGAAGGAATTCTCCAAGGCTAGATAAAAAAAGAAATTGTGATTGTGAGAGCATCTGCCCAGGAAGAGGCTCTTCAGAACTGATTTAAAGCAGCAAGAAATATGGTGTTAGAAATTTAAGTGGGGAATTTCAATATTAAATACAGTTTTAGTTTAAGACTACGAAATTATTATAAATGTTACAGAAGATGGAGAACACATGAGATCAAATCATCCACAAGAAATTCAAAGACTGCTTTTTATAGGGAATTCAAATTAACAATAATATTGAGGGGCTGTTAAGGCTCATTGTACGCAATAAAATAAATATATGGACCTACATAAATTGAAGGAGTTCATGTTAATTCCACATGGCTTACAGCAGTAAGTATAAAGACAAAAAAAGATGTACTAATGCATTAGTTTGTTGAACTCACTTTACTAGGGTATACTACCAACCAGCAACTTGATCACACTCATCAAGTAGGTTTTACCTGGCCTGTGATATCTGTCAGTAATGACTCTCAGTCACCTAATGTTTATAGCCTAATGTAAAACTACTTCTGCCCTGTAGGCACCAGCAAGGCACCTCCTAACCAAAGCTGGTGCCTGACCCCTCCTACCAAAGCTGGCTGAGGAATCAGGCCTATATTTCCATCAAAACACGAAAACAGAAAGCCATTATTGTTTTGCTTTTTGTGACTCAGCTGGGCTGTTTAGGATAAGAAGTGCTTATAATAGTCAGCTGAGATGCCATTGCAGAACAAGAAATATATTTGGCCATTTGATGGCAGTGTTAAATTGTGCATTGCAACATCTTGTTTAGGTTCAGGTTCTGCTCTTAGGACCATACCCATCTCCTGCACCTCTCCTTCTAGGGCTTTGGATTCACAGCTCAAACCTCCTTTTTTAGTATATAGATGTCATGGGAAAAAAATCCCAAAGGCAAGAAACCTGTGAAGATTAGGCACAGTGTGGATTAATTTATCTGGAAGAATGTGTTGGAAGTATTGCTACTTAATGTTTGAAGATATCTTGATGTTTTGGATGACTTGAAGTCCCTGCTACAGCATTCTGGACCATTCTATCCAATAAAACAACAACCCTTAAGTAATTTGTAGTCAGAGAAGTCCTTATAAAAACCCCAAGAAATATTAAAGGAAGCTTTTTTCTCCACATATCCAACATCACATGTATCATCCTGTAGGGATAAGTCTAATAAGACCAGGAAGGTTTGCTTTTCACTCTTGTACAGCTCCAAGGTGCCAACACCCAGGACTCAGGACCAGTCACTAGATCTGAACACATCATGTCATATAAAATAGCATTCATTCGCTTCTTGACAGTGTCTAACTACATTTGCAGCTCTGACTCCCTTCAGCACATCTTTCAGCTGAAGGAATGATTCAGTTGCATGTTTTAATTTTTGTTTATTTGCTTTCTGCACGTTTACAACAGGCAGCATTTTTTTCAGATTTATTAATTACACAGAATTACTAGATTAATTGATGCAGGAAGAGGTTTACATACAGCCTGCAACATTTTAGAGAGAGGTTATCACATTCACTTACTTGGATCTCACTCTGCATGAGGACTCCCAGTCTTTCCACAGCATGCAGGTGAAAGCAGAAGCATGTGCAGCAGCAGGGACAAGTTTCAGCTCATGCTTTTCTTCAGTCATAATTGATCCAAGCAACCAAAATTATTCTACAAACATCCTGAAGGTTAGAGAGTACTCACTTTGAGAAATTTCCTCCAAAATTCTCACTTGTAACTAAGTGGCATTGAATCCACTGGTTCTTATCTACAGAAAACCAGGAATAGCAAAAATTGGCCTCTCTGACTTTTCAGTTTGGACAATGAATGCAATGAACAGGAGCCTAATGATGCAAAGATGTCTCTGAAGTACACAATTTTGAATTCACTAATTTCTGTCTGTGTTGAGTTGACCTCGGCTAGCTGCCAGACCACCCTCCAGCTGATCTCTCACTCCTCCCTCCCCAGGAAAAACAAGATTCAAAAAAAGCTCATGAGAATAAATAACAACAGGGAGATTAGCTATTAGTTACCACCAGGGCTAAACACACTCAATTTAAAGAAAATTAGTTTCACTTATTGACAATTAAAATAGAGTTGGACAGCAAAAAAAGAAACAGAAGATACAAAACACTTCTCTCTATTCCTATCTTTCTAAGCTCAATTCTATTCCCTCATTGCAATCTCCCCTGCCACCCCCAGTGGTGCAGTGGCACTGGGACGAGGGCGAGAACCCAGCAGTACCTCTCTGCAGCTCCTGGCTCCTCAGGACTCTCTCCTGTTCCAGGGTGGGCTCCTCTCCATGGGACACAGCTCCCCAGGGAGCACCCACCTGCTGTGTCACAGAGCCCTCCACAGCCTGCAAGGAAAGAGAGAAAAGTCAGGAAACCTCTACTACAGCACCTGCTTCTTCTCAAGCCTTAGTGATCATGCTAACTTTTAAAATTATTATTATTATTTTGCTTTTTCCAGCTTCCCCCCCTCACACTAGAGCTCAAGGCTTTTTGCCCCTTTTTAAAGAGGTTCCAGCATGCCTTCACAATCAGAATTCTGCCCCAAACACCCATCACAGCACAGGCGCCAAACAGAGCTTGGACTCCAAAAAAACTGCTGCATGACCAGGAGCCTCTGAAATAACCCAGGGCAGTGTTAGCAGTGATTGCATTCACCTGGTGATAATTAGAGCCCTCATTAAAGGACAGCCACAAGAGACAGGTGGTGTGATTTTTCAGTTTAAACTCTTTCTTCGAGGGAAGAAAAGACCTGGAAGGTCCTAGTTCAGCTCTCCCTGGCTGCACAGTGCTAATCTGTTAGTGAGGAGAAGATGGCTTGCTAACTCAGTGTGCCTAATACCTTGTGTTTATTGTCTTAAGCAACTGCTCATTGTCCACTAGCGTGAAACATGGGTAGGAGGAATATAATAATCAGTTTTCTCATTTTGAGGTTTTACTGAAATAAATCTCTGAATCCATCATGTTTCTGAATATCACCTGAATATTTGCCTCTTTCCACTGTCCACCTTAGGTGACCTATAAAATCCAGCTGGAGTGACCTTCCTAGCTGATAGGCTGCCTTCAGTTTTAGAGCTTCCTCTTTTTCCTGGAGCATCAAACATAACCAGATAGGACACTGACCTCAAGCAGTTGTGGTGAACATGGGAAGACACTGCAATCATATTAGCAGCCCCTAAATTATTCAGAGCACTTTCTGGTATAACAGTGCTGCAGGACAGTGAAAGCCAAGAACAATTCCCAACAGATTAGATTTCTCCCTGTTGCTGTCTGTAATTATTTCTATCGGATAAGTTATTTGCTATGCAAGCTTACCTTCAAAAGCATGTTTGTTTAAAAGAGAAAGAGGAAGAAATCCTTTGTAGGGCCTGCACATGATTAAATGGCTTTAACAAAGCATAATGAATAATAATGACAAAGACCTGTCAGTTGGAATTTTAAGCATTTTGGCTTGTGAATTGGAAGAGCCAATGATATCAAGATGACTACATGTAGCAAATAAGTGGGTATTTGCCAGTGCTGTCTATCAGTGAGCATTACAGATGAGCTGTTACTAGTTCGCATATTTCTGCAAATAACATTTCTTCTGTAATTTTAATGTATTCACGGTACAGGGAAAACCAGTATGGAACTATTGCCTTTAGCAATATGTTCTGCAGATCTCTGAGAGCTTGTACAACCCAAGAAAATGATTGGGGTTTTTTTGGTTTCTCCTTTTTAAAAGGGACCTTGGTCAAAAGTAGCCAGACAAAAGTACATGTGAGTCCCAGCACTACTACAGGAAGGGCAACTCAGGGAGGGCTGTCTGGGTTTCTTTCAGTGATGGGTGGTGATTATTGTCATGTTCTGTCCTCAAAGCTCTATGCAGGAAGGCAAATATTTGCATAAAATTGCACAGAATGAAACACTTCTTAAATTCCCCATTGTGTTATTATCAGTTATCTGGTAACAATGATAAGATATAAAGTGTGCATTAAGCTAATCACTTCTTTAAACTATTTCATGGTCAACACTGCTTTCTGGAAAATGTCTTTGTGCATGAAAACTTTGTTTCATTCCAGAAATGAATCTGGGGGGAATGGATTTTTTTTCATGTCTATTTTATTTTCCTACATGCAGATGCCTAAGGTAATAGAGCCCTTCTAAATATGTGGTTTAATTTTTCTCATTTCACTGACAGAGACAGGGCAATATAGGTGAAATGAATTTCAGAAGGATTTTTCCAAGTTGTGCTTATACCTTTCATCACTATCAGCTTCAAAATTAAACTAAATAAGAAGTTATACAAATATTCAGATATACTACTGTAGCAGACAGGAGCTCAGGCAGGGACAATAAATGTCATAAAACCTTAGTTTTCCATCCAGTTTTCCTTGACAAATATCCTTTTCTTTCATACAGCCTCTCTGTTTGGGAAGGCCCATGGAGAGGAATGGCCGGGCATCTATCACTTTATCACTGACGACATTCGTTAACAATGTCACCTTTCCTTTAAACCCAGAGTTGGTTCTAAGAAATCTATTTTTTGACAATATACTGTGTGGCCAAGGCAATTTTTAACATCTATTACTCCTGTGTATTGTGTTTGAAATTGATAGTGCTGAATGTGTTACATTTCTACTACCAGATACTCATTGTGGGAGATAGAAATGCTGTGAAGGCCACTAACATCTCATTGAAGAAAAAGAACAGAAATCTGATGGCTTTCCAGTGAGGGACAGCTGCTCAAAGGGAGGTTAAGTAAGCACAATATGTTGGATACTGCTTTTTCCCCAGTGGAGAAATGTGTACCAAAATACTTCAGAGCTCTCCATCAGATCAGTGTTCTGGTGTCGTGCTGTAAACAATTTCAATAGGATGCTGGCTGGGAGAAGTGGAGAGAGAACAGAAAAGAAAAGGAGGAAAACAAAAGGCGGGGATATTTTAAAGAAAGTGACAATTTTTTTTTACAATAATGAACAAGCATACATATTCCCTTTGAATACAAATATTTAGCTCTGTATAGACAGCTTTCCATTAACAACAAAGAGCAGTGAAGCAACAGTGTGCCAAGATTCTGCCCTGTATTTTAATAAATTGGAACAGATTCCCTGCATTTAAGCAATAATCCTATACCGACATAGTTTATTTTCTGGTGTGGAAAATCAGTACTTCAGCATGTGCATCAGTTGTTGCAGAAGCCAAATCAATCAGACAGTCAAGGTGGATCTGCCTAGATCTCCATCTAAAAGTGAAGACTGCCCAGAGCAGTCTTAAGTCATTGACTCAATAGCCTGGTTTTATTAACAAACTTCAAGAAGTAGGGCTCCTCTCTTTGTAATCAGAGGACACTTTGCTGCCTGAGGACAGTGTGTCCTCCTGTGACTCCCTCATCTCCTGCCTCAGCCTGAAGCCCTTGGCAGGACCCCACTCTGCTGAACTGCTCCACACAGAAATAGCCGTCTCCTGCTCTTCCAGTCATTCCCTTTTCACAGGGAAAACACGCAAACTGAGAACCAGCCAAGTGGAAACATCCTTCACACGGCCTGATTAATGTTTCTACAGGCTTCTTAGGAGATAAGTACTATTTTATTAAATTCTCACTCTTCTAATATCAGAAGATTTTCTAAGTTAAGCACTGGTCCATGCAGCTGAGTATATTTACTGCACACCTCTAAATTTTCTTGTTTTCCAAAAATTTTTTAATCTTCTTAGGCTCTACTTAATGGGAAAACTTTTTAAGACAGAAAAAGGGGGAGAAAAATTACTTAACTCTCTGAAATGTCACCTTAAATACCAGTTTAACTCCATATTCTACCTTTGGGTTTCAGATCCCTCAGTATGTAACGAGCTACCACTGTGTAATATAGCACGCAAACCTATGAGACATGAAAAATAAAAATAGTACTCAAGTGTTGATTTCAATTTTCTCTTATCAACACCTTTGTTCTAAGGTAGAAGCAAATGCCTTCTGAAATCTGGCTACTTAGTTCTCTTTTCCGTTTGTGTTTCTAAGAGATAAATAAAGCAGCTGAAAATAGATCTGAAATACAATCTGAAAATGAGTGGTGATGAGCATCCTGTGGTACAAAGTGAAATCTTGTTTCTCGTGAGTTGATAGGGTGTCACAGACTTCCCCTGGATCACGGAGCGCAATGGATCTTTTCTTAAGACAGCCCTGACAGCTTCATGTAACTGAACTAATTCCAAGTGATGTTGATTTAATTCATTGAGATGAGAGTCTGATAACTGCCTTCAGTCTCCGTGTAGAAAACAACGTGCATTCCTGCTGCTCCACACAAATGTTAACAACAACATGTTGGAACACAAGCTCTACAAATCATTTAGGCATTTACTTTGGCCTGCCCCACTGCAGCAAAACACTTAAGCACATGCCTAAAGGTATAGACATGCTCAAGTGCCTTTCTGATTAATGATGAACTGCAGCCCAAGTGTCTAATTTCAAGGCTAACATTGTGTCTTATTGCTAGATTGGAAGAATTACTCATTCCAGTACTATCCAGGGAGATTAACATCACATTTCACTTCCCTTTCTCCATGAATGCTGCTGGTACACAGTGGATGAGCTGAGCCCACAGGCTGGAGGAGCTCTGAAATATTGACACACAATCAGACTTGCCAGCGAGTGATGTCCTGAGTTCCTCAAAAGGCAATCAGAATGACCATCCCAAAATGAAGTTTTACAAACTGCTTCTTTGTCATTTGAATGAATGAATCCTGAAAATCAGTTTTCAGGAAATGGTGAGGAGGAAATTGTTAAACTGCTTTAACATCCTGTCAAAATGTCACCTATGTGCAGGAACGGCATGTGTTCATTTTAAAAAGAGATAAATGCAGAAAAACACATGACAATCAGACCTGAGCTGAGGAAAAAACCCAACCAATCAACCCACACAGAGAAAAAAACAAAAGAAAACAACCAAAATGACAAGGGAATAAAACCAAGGATAAGGCATTGTCTTTACTGTGAATCCTCATTTCAGTCTCCAGACAATGAAAACAACAAGGTCAATGTCTCAGTTTAAAGAATGCAGCCCCCCCATTGCCAAGGCACGAGAGACAATGTCAGACTTAATTGACAGATTACTTCTAATCAATGATTTCTCTGATTAGTGACCCACTGACAGTACAACCAGATCAATGTGTTTATTCCAGACATTAGTCCTGATGCTCTAAAAGAGTGAAAACCAGCAAAAAATTACAACATTAAGTAACTTGAATCCCCTGCATACCGATTGCACCTGTCATTCAGCTTGTTTATTTACAGGGTTTGAAAGGTGTAGTTGACAGCAGAAAGGCTAATAAACAGAATCCAAATCATGTTTAATTATATCCGTTTTATTACCTTAATTAATCAGTCCACTGCTCTGCACTCTAATATCATAATGTTGTCTTTTTTTACAGCAGGCTACAAAAGATTTCTTTATTTCTCTTTATTTAATTTTTTGGCCCATATCTATTGTGGCATTCTTTTTGTTGATTTCACCCTCACAGACATGAGGCCAGTGTATTAAATCTTTGAAAAACTGCTGTATAGGTGGAGAACAAAACCATCCTGAAAGCTGAATGGAATAACAAAAAGACAGGAGAGTCTGTACTCTAATTAATTTTAGATGAAAAGGGAAAATTAGAAAAGACAATAAGGGATTTAAAGCCCAGAGGTATCTGGACAGGAACTTGGAAAAGACTGTGTAACTGTGGTATTGATGATAAAAGTCCATATACCAGTGCTTGATTACAACCAGAGATTATACTAAAAAAAAAATGTAAGTTATGACTTAATCTATGCCAAGAGTAGATATGCAGTATCCTCCTGATAGCTGGTATGAATGTAGAAGGGGGAAACTGGATAATACTGATTTCAATTTTAATTCACGTTTCAAATGCAAACTGTTTTAATTGTCTAATTGAAATGATTTATTGCCTTAAGTGGCAAGGAAAAAGACCTGCACAGAAATTCAACTTCTTAATCTTTGTGCTGCACGTTGTTCCTGCTCTCCATTTGTTTATTGTGTTGGATGAGAAACGTGAGACGTCTGTGTCATGCCTCTGCATATTTAGCTTTTGGAGCTGAGTTGAATCATGATATAAAGAGAGGATATAGTTTCCATAGTGGAGACCCAACGACATGAAAAGGTGAAACATTTAAAGATGCACTAACGACATTCTTTAAAATAAACACAGCTTAAGTTCCCAAGCTAGCAGTAGGTGTGTAAGCTGAAAATATGTACAGCTTAAAAGATATTCTGCAAATAAAGATTCCTTACTTAACTGACAAAACTTCCACTTTGGCGTGGATTATTTTTGTGGCTGTAGGAAGTGCTGTTGCCATCATCCGAGGATTCTTCTAGTATTTCATAGTTTCACCCTTGGAGATGGGACCTATGGATCCACCATCGCAGAGCAGTGAACTGGCTACAGACCTGCCCCAATTACAAGTGTCTGCTCATTTCTCTGGGCAAACAAAACTCAGTGTTTTTATGGCAGCCTCAATGGGCAGATAGAGTGGGATACTTCGGGTAAGGCAGCCTCTAGGTCAGTGGCTAGGGCTGACTGAGGTGATGGCTATGGCGTGAAGACAAGCAAACAAAATCCCTGTTTCCCCTTCCCCTGGAGGAGTCTTTGTGCAGTTGTGCAGTTGCAGGGCTTTTGGGGAATGTAGACATTCTTTCAGAGTACTCAGTATTTGGAAGTCACACAAGGAACCTCTGGAGATCAACTGGACCAACCATCAGCTCAAAGCTGTGCCTCATTGAATTACTGTTGTGAGTGGCAAACAATCACATTTATGAACAGCTGTATCAGCCTCTGGCTGTCCATCACAGCAGCATCAAGGCTTTGTGTCTAAGTCAAGGGGTGATGCAGCTCCAAAAGAGCATTCCCAGTTCTCCAAAGCCTAGCAGGTCTGCCCCACTGCCCTCCCCATAGCATCTCCTGGCTGGCTTGAGGGAAGCTGACAGCCAGGCCTCCAGGGCCTGGAGGGATTTTTTTCTGGTCTTCAAAGGGTACTTGCCCTACAAAACCCTTTTCAAAGGCAAAAGTTGGCTAAATATATTGAGCATTGAACTTTATTCTATTTGCCTCTTTACTGTATATCTGCCTATATAGTAAAAAATATGGATTCTTCCTGTAAGAATATCCATTGACTTTGGTGTCGATGAATTTGTTGATAGAAATGTGCTTCAGGAGAGGTACTAAAAATATATTAAAACTCCATACACAGCTTTTCTGCGTGTTTTTAATTTTCTGTAAGAGGGATAATTCTTTGTTTGACTGGTTCAATAAAAAGCTAAAGAAGAATTATTTTCTAGTACAATCTGTAAGACTTTTCTGAAAGGAATGGAGGTAAAAAAGCAGTTGTGGTAGTTTTGTATATGGTACACAACTGACCTGAGGGAAAAGAGCCTGCCAGAAACCTCTCACGAGGACTAACTATCCATATAAATTCCCATGTTTGAGTTGATGCTTGCAGACAAGCAAAGGTTGATGTCAGAGATCTGCAGACCAAATTAAGACAAAGTTTTTCTACGTTTCTTTGAAGAGCAAAGCTTTTTGGACTATCTTTCGCTTCCTGTAACTCAAGTCTCCTTGACAGCCTATTATTTTTTCAGTCATTACATTTTCTTGATTCTTTCTGACAAAGTTATCAAACACCCCACTGCGACCACAGCCAAAAAAGCATTCACCTTTATTCAAAGGGCCAAATCCTGACAAAGAATGCATAGCTGGAGTAAATGCACTGTTTGGTCAGAAAACAGAGCTAAATGAAGATTTCTGCTGCACCTTGTCATCGCAGATGCAAATCCAGGCCACGGGAACTACAGGATACAGGGAGAAATAAAATATACAGCTCAGCAGTGCAGGTTTCTCCCCACACTAAAATTCCAGGACAAATAGCCACAGTAGAGCTTAGATTCATTTTACAGAGGTGTGCTTTTATTTTCCTTTTATTGGCTCTCTATTGTCTATCCCTCCATCCATAAAGAAGGTGGTATTTCTTTGTTTTTATCTTGTTCACAGCTGCAATGGGAACGATTAATCCTTGTTCAACAGTGGATGCAGTATAGTCAGTCATAGCACATTTTTTTTTAATACTTACTACTGGTTACTTTTGATATGCTTATTGCTTTTTATTTTATTGTAATTATTGTTCAACTTTTCACAATTTTTATTTAAATGATCTCGGGCCCATTCTTTTGCATGTCCAAAGTGCTGAGTTCCCAGCCACCCTTCATTCTGTGTTATAGTCAGATCTGGTGTACCAAAACAGATATCCCCAGTGTGCATCCTCTTATCAATTTCTGAAGAATTCAGAGTGACTCCTGGAGATGAATGTGGTGACCTTTGCTATCCATCCCACAGCTAGATTTGATGATTATGGGTGCCTTTCCATTCCACTGATGTCAACAATGGGTACACGAACACATTAAGTAGTACCTCAAGCACAGCATAGCCTGTGCTGTGAGTCCACCTTGGTTTGAGCAGAAAGTCTCCCTCTTTGCTGCAGCACATTTGTACTTAATCTTACAGTCCAGTCATTCCACAGCTGGTCTGTAACTGGTTTATTTATCTATATGCATATATAATTGCATATACATGCTTGTACATCCATGCAAACACACAGCTCGCAGACCAAGGAACAACTGAAGGTGGCAACTGCTGAGAGGGAAGGAGGTGAGAGAAGAAAGAAAATGAATTTATTTAAGTTTACTGGAACATTTGGATCCTTGTTTTAAAAGGTCCCATAATAATATGGAAACATTCCCTATTGCTCATACAAAAGTGATAGTTTTGGTCAGTGCAGCTTCCAAGCTTTCCACCACTGAGACAGAACTCTGAATCTGTCGCTTCCCTTTTCACAGGGTAAAATTCCTCTGCTGTGCATTTTAAGAAATATGATTCACCTTGTAAAAGGCAACAATATGTCAGCTCTGGGTTCAGGTACCTGCTTATCTCAACTGCTAGTGATTTTCTCCAAGTACAGGAGTGCAGGCAGATAAGGAAGAGTGTCAGCACACTGCAAATACACCATCATCTTCTGCTGAGACAGACAAACTAGGAACACATGCTCTTTTAACCTGAAGCCAGCATTACATTGGCCATTAGGAAGATGGGCTTTTAAATTGAAGGACTGCTGTTGGTTACTGATTACTTTGTCAACAAGACTATTTAATGGACTCTAATTTCCTGTAACTAATTCATTCTTTGGGATCTAGAAGTAATTTTGGAACAATGTAACAGGTGATGCTAATAATTATCTCTCTCTATAAAATCTAAATCTCTAAATCAAGATATATATTTTTCTCTTTTTGTCTCTCCTGACACTTAATTCCTAAATTACTTCACAAAATAAGGTAGCACAGTTACAGAAATAAAATAGCAGGAGATGGAGATAAATTGAAATGCGAAATAAATAATTGATGAAATGTGTATTTTTCTTCCTGTGCATTGGAACAGGCTGCCCAGGGAAGCGGTGGAGTCACCATCCCTGAAGGTATTTAAAAAACATGTAGATGTGGCCCTCAGGGACATAATTTAATGGTGGGTTTAGCAGTGCAGGGTAAACAGTTGGACTCGATGATCTTAGAGGTCTCTTCCAACCCAAACAAATTCTCTGATTCTGTGTTCCAAGGTGCTGTCAAATATTGCACCTTTGTCAATGAAGTTGCCTTATCCACGCTTGGATTTAAGACAGCAGGTGCAGTCCAGTTCAGAGCCCAGGTGTTCGCTGGTATTTTGGCAGCTTTTGCTGCTTTGCACATCAGGTGGGGTTCTCCATTCAGCAAGAAACAAGAGAAGTGAGATGTGGGTGTTGTAGCTAAAGCGAAATCCAGCCCACAGGACTTTGTACAGCCAGGACTCAGAGCAGGCAAGAAGGCCACCATTGCTTTAAAAACTGCGTGTGTCCCACAGGGCAGGTTAATAGAAAAAGCTTTTCCTGCACCTACAATTTGGTCGTTATATCTGATGCAGAAACCTCTCCTTGCATGCAATAAATTCCTGCTCCTTTGCAGCTGTTCATCAGCCGAACCCTGGTGGGAATCTGTGTGGAGGTGAAGTGATATGTTCAGGCAAGTGCAAGGTTCTGGCTGCTGCTGGTAAATCTCACCTTGAATCAAGCTAAGCCATTTCTCAAGACCTTTTCTTTGCCTTTTCACAAGTGAAGAGTTTCAGTCAAGAGTTCAGTAGCAAAGTAAGGACAAGAAACCACCAAAAGCAGGAGTGCAAAAAAACCTGTTGGGTCTTTATGGTTTCCTTTTCCAAGTCCCCCTTTCTGGCACTCTGTTGTGTTTGTGTGCTAGGCAGCAAAATGCTCTGTTCTCTGTACAAAATCGGCTGTTTCATGTTTTCTAGGCCAATTCATATATCTTTATTGATTATATCTGTGACTCTTTAACAATGACACTATTTGCAGAAATCAAAGTGGAACATGTGGAAATAGCAGTAATCTTTTTAAGTAAAGCAATTCCAAAGAAAAAGGTACATGCTGTTCCATTTATTGAAAATTTCTTTTTAATGCACCTCACTGGTATTTGTTTGAATTAGACTGATGTGGCAAAAATCTAGACAAAATATGAAATGTGATAACTACTATAGTCCTTATTAATATTTCATATTTTAATGTGTAGCTACAGTCACAAATAAAATTATTAGTCTCTCATTCAGCTCCCACAGTTTGTATTATTTTTATGAAAACTAGATTCTCATTATATTTGCTGGTTTTAATCAGTAATGTGATTTCCTTCTCTGTGCCAGGCAGTTTGTGAAAAATGAGGCATTTCCTGAACAACTCTCAGTTATAATGTTTTAGAATCAAAACCCCTTACCTTAATTTCACAGAGAATGATCACTCAAACTTATTCCCAGAAACAGTCTGGCAAAAATCTGTCTTTTTTTGATCTTGGATGTGTATTGTCCCAGCTAAAAACTGTTGGATTTGTGCAGTTCAAAGCAGAAGCAAAGGATTTTTATAAGGATTTTGAAAGGTTTTAATGAAATGGAAGATGGTTGTTTTGTTCTGTTTTTGTGGTTTTTATTTTTTTTTTTTTCCTAAAAATTATTTTCCCTTTCCTACACTACTTTCAAAATCAGAAAAACTTGCAGCCAGCTAAAAGAACTTACACAGTGAAGGAGAGGAACCTCCACAAAGGACGTTTGTGAACAGTGACAACAGAAGGAGGATGTGTGTGAGTGGCACACAATCTTTACTGGTTATGGAAGCAAATATTTCTGTTTGCAGAAACCTCAAATAAAAGAAATCCGATGTAGCTTGGATAGCAGCAAAAGACTCAGCATCGTGAGGGCTGCAGGTTATAAACAGCTCAGACACCATTACCACCTTCACAAATAGGACATGAGATGTGTTCAGATGACATTTTCTGCAAAGCAGTGCTTTTAATAACTACTCCATAGTAATTTAAGATTATCATATTACTGTATGGAATACAAACAGGTAAAATAATCACTCTGAAGATTAAACAAGTGGAATGCAATTTCAAGTTAGTTTTTCCTCTTCACTGGATATTGCTACTCCTGTTACATTTGCTTCTGGCAGATGTAAAGTGGCTCACTTGAAAAACCACTGTATTTCCAAGAGATCTCTGAATGCACCAAGTACTCTTGAAAATATAAGCTTAATTGTGAATTTCATGCATTCAGAAATTTAGTGGTGACCAGCTCTGAGACAGTACCTTCTGCCAGTAATGAAGAGAATAACGCAGGTTGTATTTTTAAGTGGGAAAGTAGTGTGAATATGCAACTTTCCCAAAGTACAGAATCAGTATTTGCCAACTGTTTTGTTTCAGATGTTAGGTATTTCCTAGGGACAGCATAAAAACTTGGTAATAGATGACCACTTTAGTGACTACTGGGAAATGAAAGCATTTTATGGCAACTGCTCTAGCTGCTGCAATACACTTTAATCTCCAACCTGAAATACAGCTAGTACTTCAGAGCAGACAAAAGAGGCTTACAGAGGACCAAGGATCAAATTTCTTGCTGTTCTGCATCTTGTATCATCATTTACCGTTGTGAAAAGAGGAATAAATCATCTGCTTTTCAGACCTGATTGTACTGTGTACCCACTTTACAAAAGGATGAAGGATGACACAGGTAGGAAGACAATGGGGAATATGCCCACAGGGATTTATGTCTGCACTGTTAGGCAGTTTGGGGTTTGAGCTCTCATGTTTTTCCCTTTGGACAGAATGATATTTAGGGAAGACACGTTATACACGTGCAAGAGAAGCCAATACATTATTGAACAATTCTGTGTTGCCACGTGCTGATTCTTGTTTGCAAAAATATGCTATATACTGCGAAACTAAATAATTCAGGATGGCTATGCTGTTCCCATATGCACATATAGTAAACAAAATAGGAAAATTCTGTTTGCTGCCCTTGTCAGTAAAAATCAGCAAATGAGATCTTCAGTGATGTATGGAGGCAACACGGCAGGAAACTAAGAGTTATGAATACTGCAGTAACAAAGTTTTACAATGTATATTGTATGCTAGTCAGTAGATTAATAGATAAGTAATACTACTGACACTACTGGACTCATTCTGGATTTTTCAAAAGTGCTATATGTGAATGCATACCTTAAGTGTTCATGGGAGAAGAAAAATCTCTATTAGGTATACCATTTTGGGTTTTTATAACAAATGACAGAATATTCAAACTCCCAATATTGCCTATATGTTAGCTGCTAGAAACCCAGACTACTATTTCAGATGCAGCAAATTTAAGTTATTAAATGTCATCCCTGCACTGGTACAAACAATAGAAAATATGACACAAACCAAACAAAAATAAAATATGACAGACACGTAAGTGTCAAACCAGATTTGCGCAGTCTATTGGTAATCTGGTTTGAGGTGTAGATTGCAAGACACCAGCATTTAAATCTATGTTTCAGGGTGTTGTGGTTCACAATATTTATGTTTCAAAATATTATGTTTCAATTTCAATACATTCACTGCCTTTGTACTCCAAGGGAACTTCTAGTTCCTATGAGAGGAGCTAAATTTCTAAAATCCTGCTCAGAGATTCATAGACTCCTATTGACCATGCTGTGTGTTCTGGTACTGCAAAGAGCTCCTCCACAGGATCAGCTTTAAAGGTCAGTTACCTCAGCAGAGGTAACTCAAGGGCATTGCTTTTCCTCATGTCCAGCTGAATGTTTAACACAGTCATTCCTAGACTTAAAATTTCCAAGCTAATGGCAGAACTGGTTGGGCCTCATGCTCTAGGAGAAGTGAAAATTTTTAGCCAGAGAAGATGTTTTTATTGTTGGATGAAGAGGTGACGTTTCCAGTACTTCTAAAGGAAGAACAGTAGCAGAACTAGCAACATCTCTAACACCAAGAGAGATGTATGTTGATGCTATTGCGTCATGTTTTGACTGAAGCTGTATTTTGGTATGGAGAACTTAAAGGCTTTTAAATTAACATAAATATTGCTAAATATGTTAAAGGATTAAAATATATGTTTACAATAAAAGATAAGCCTGCATAATTTAATAGGTGAAAGAATGTGAATCAGTTCCTGATTTTTAAAATTTTTATCTTCAAGAAATTTTTGCTTCAACTATATTTTAAAAATACTCAGTTCTTTCTCCCTACAAATTAAGATAATGTAAACCTTCGAGAGGGCTGATACAGCTTTCCTCCCCATAGCCAGTATTTCCATTCCATGCAGCAGCAGGGATTACTAAACAGAATAGGAAGCAAACTTCAAGGGAAGATTCAAATGTGGTTAATGTTGTCATTCTCAAGACATTGAGGAAGCATTCAAACTGTAGTTTGCTTAAATGAAACTATTTGGTCAGAATGTTTGAACTACATCACCTCTTTATTATGCTCAGTGGCTGGAATATTCATGGAGAATATCTCCTTAACCATTTGCTCCAAGATAACAAGTATTCCACTTGGCAGTGTAAAACAGAAATGAAATAAACCCTGAAATAGGTGATTTTGAGGTCACAATTGTCAAACTGAAGAACGTCTGACATATTTGTTGGGTAACAGGAATGAAGGAAAGAGGGTACAGATCTCTTCTGCAGGGCAGAAAAGATAATGAATAGTGAAGGATTGTGATGATTGTCACTCAAATAGTTTTCAGTAATGAGATTCAGCCTGTGTGTTCCTAGCAACAGATGCTCTCAAAGCCCCTGTCACGAATGACCTTTAAGCACAGTATTTGTTGCAAAGAACCACAATATTAACTGCCTCTTCACACATTCAGATATCCCACATAATGCTTATGTTCTGCAGAACAATGAGATTTCAGGTTTTATTTCTTCAAATCTTCCCCTCTCGTTTCCCCCTCCAGGGACTGTAAGGAAATAAACAGGCTGGAGCATGAGAAAAGGTTTGCTGCAATGGCGGAATACAAGCACTAATGTTTGTTTGTCCCATTACCTGGAGAAAAAAAGGCTGTGCAAAACATGGGCAGCTCTGTAGCAGGTTGAAAGATTTTTCGCCATTAGCATCATTCAGCCATTTAAGCAGGAGGGAAAAGGGTTCCTCTTTAACCCTTCAAGCTAAAAATTCTTTCCTGCTGCAACAATGGGTGAAAAATATAATAAATATGCTAGAAAACTTACTTTTCTCTGCCAGACAACCAGCTAGAAATTCGAGATGATTAACACAGCAACAAAGAAAAGCTCTTTCTACTCATCCTTTCCCTACCCATCCACTTTCTTCCTTCTTAAATGGAGTAAGGTGTTAGAAAATAAGAAGTCACATCAAATTTCAAAGCCTGGTCTTGAGTTTCTGGCCCGCGCAAACACTAATGCAGGATAGAATGGGGCCCAAACATTCTTAATTTTCTGACTTAATAGCATTTTATGTATATCTGACTTGATATCATTTTTGAACATAGCTATAGTATAATATAAACTATATAACTTTCTTTCTTTTTTTCATCTAAGAAAACTGCCCCATAAAATACAAGCAAATTTTAGAATTATTTCCACTCTCATTCCAATACTTCTTCTCCTTCCTTCATGTACCCTGAAGAGTACCAGGAACTCCTGTGGATTTGTCTGGAATTAACTGCATATATCACATCACTGACAGAATTTCTGCACTGGATGAAGCCCTCTAGCTGGGAGTACTACCATTTTTAACTGCATTTGTTTATCCTGAGGAGTCACCATCGTGTGCAGTCATACATTATTTCCAGAGCTAGTATTCCATAAATGACACAACTCTAATTGGACAAATGTGTTGTGTATCAAAATGAAAATAGTAGCACTATCAGGGAAACAATGAAAGGACAGATAACTGAATAAAAAGAAAACCACCCTACAACCCTTTTTAATGTCTCCACCTGTTTTTGTCTGGGTGGTGGCCAAATGGAAAAATGGAAAAATGGAAGCAATATTATGATTTATTAGTTTGGATTCTCAGATAGGGGCTGTAGAAGTAACAACAATATTTATTAATGTTTGCAAAGAGTGTAATTTAATATTGATTCTTCTTTCTCAACCTTGTTTAGCTACTGGCATGTGAAGACTATGAAAATGTAAGATATATTTATAATATTTATTACTTCAACATCCACAATTGCAATATTCTTTTGGCATATATAACCTACTAAATTAATTCTTTCTTCTCTTTGGTTGGTAATTAGAATTTATGTCCTTGTTGTGAAATCTCACATATTCTTATTTTATCTGCAGCAACTGGTTTTAATACTACAAAACCTCAAATACTCTGTGCAAAGATGCATGCTTGACAAATTAATCAAGACAAGAGTTTCCTATTATTAGTGGTCTGTATTTTGAACAGGTGCTAGCTAAACTTTTTCCCTTTTTTTTTCTTTTCCCCCTCTGGTTTTTGGTTTGAAGCACTGAGCCTATAGTAGATCCCTTCTTTGCACCAGGAAGGGCTTCCTGGATTTATGTTCTTGAGTTTCCCCTTTACATATCATTAATCAGCTTATTGCTTTCTCTGAACTTTTGGGTGTTAATAAATTGAAGGGAGTTTTGTAGCTATGGGAACAGTGGAAGAAATAGAAATTATATTTAACAGAAGGAATCAAGCAGTTTTGTTACTCAAAGAGCCTGTTACAGAATTATGGTCATGACAGTGAGGATAACTAACCAGAATGCGATTTATCATAGACAGCACTGGATTTTCCCTCAATGTTCATTTTAAAAATTGTTTTTCATAGAAGTCTGTACCCGAAAGAAAGAAAACATAATTTGGGGCAGTTCTATGCCCTGCATGATAGGGGATCACCACAACTGTTTTACATTATCTGCCTTTTCTACATTATGAATCACCATAATGCTTGAATACTTTATTTGCCTTATGGTCTGGGAATTGACAGGACGTGCACATTTGCCCTTGGGTTTGTTATTTCATACTCTTGCCCACCATTTGCACATATATTTTCATTTCATTTGCTCCTGTCAGTTCCTTACACAGGAAACCAGCCTGTTTGAAGGAATGCAAAATGGTGGCCTGGCCAATTGCAAAGTGAACTGTGTCGTGATACTGGTTTAATAATGCATGACTGAATCCCCACAAGCCATAACTCATTGCTAGTACTATTTATTTCTTTATCATGTGTCAGTTCCCTTTCCTGTCAGGATATCAAATGGCTGCAAAGTGCAGTGTGCTGTTTTCCTTATCTTTGAGCTAAATGTTCCATTATATCACATTTTAGGCTTTTAAGATTGCATAATGAAGCACACATAAAATCTAAAGTGATCCTGAGTGGTGTATCCACGATGGAATACGCTCCAGAGTGATACAGCGCCGGGACTGAGCGTTGCACTGCGCCTGGATCTGCTCGGTGGCAAGACACACGACTTAAATCATTCAGTCATTAGAATAGCAGATACTCTGCTCTTGGTTTACTATAGGATTTCAGGGAGATTTATATACATCCACGGACAGCTAGAGTTCAAGGAACTTAATTGGGCCGAGATAGAGTATTTGCAACTCTGGGATTCACCGCGAGAAAATGTTTTCTGGCTTAAGCCACCGTGTGTGCTTGCTCTAAAAGCTTTGGACTTAACCTTTGAGTTTTTACAGCATGAGAAGGTTAATCTCTTTCTCTTACAGTATTCTTCCTTAAATGGGAGATGCCGCACTGAAGATGCGGCATATTTTAATCTTACCGTTCTTTTGCATTTCAGCATCAGATCTGAAACTAAATTTTTTAATCAGAATGGCTCATGAGGCATTAGTATAGCTATAAAAAAACCTACTTTTCTTCTTTTGTGGAGCAAGTGGAGTAAGAAATGGATTCACTAAGATGCCTCCCAGAAACATGTATTTGAGCTGCCAGCTTCATATGCTATTTTTTGATATTTCGCATTTCAGCTAACAATGGCATATCTGTTATATCATTAGTCTTAAAATAAACAATCCAATAATAAGTGTTCCTCCACAGTATGCCACCAAACAGATGCTCGAAAGAACAACAACAATTCAAATAAAAAAAAACCAGAAAGACTAAAAGGTCACATCACTTTTGGATATTTTAGGTGTCAAAATTCAACTGAGCATAAATATTAAAACTTAAATGTGTCACTTGTTAAAAAAACTTCCAGAACCTGCAAAAATATCTGAGTCACTCAAACATTTCTGAATGTGCATCAAAAAAGTACACTGAAAATTATTATTACATTTAAATTGAATTTCATTTAAGGTATACAGGCTCATTCTGACAAAAAAAAATTCCAACAGTGATTAAAAATAAAATCTCATTTAAAAAGTGACTTTTTAAAGTACATAGGTCTTTATAAATCCCAAAGCTACAACTGTGCACCATACAGCTACCTGGAGGCACTGCAGCAAACGTGGGGCTCCAGCTCCAGTTTGGGCCCTCACTTTAATTTCCTGTGGAAAGTTTACATCTCCTGCCCACTCCCCTCTGTACCCACAAATCTGCTTTTGCCTTATGACCTGCCCTAAACCAACACCTCCTTTCCCTTTTGGCTGTGCTGACCTCTCAGAAGGATTAATTAGCCAAGGAGCAGCTGCAGAGCAGAGCAGGGCAGTGATTTCACTGCCTCAGGTAGGATCACCCCTTGGATGTTGGCTTTATGATCTAGTTAATAAAATATTTAAACACCTCATTTTTATGCCCACAGGGAGCATGATTGCAACCACATGCATAAAGTGTTACTTGGACAGCACAAAGGAGAGACAGATGAGTGGGTCCACGTACAGGTTGTCTTTCCCAGATGTGCTCCAGGGGCAGAGACAGGTGCTGATGCCTCAGACTGAGCATCTGGTCAGTGTTCAAGGTGTGAACAACCCGAGGATCTGCCACACAAGACCACTGCTGCTGGGGACATTGCACTGAGTTCTTTATTCTGTTTTTTTCACACACACAAAAATACCCAGATTGTTTCCCCGTCTTAGTCCTGACATGTTGAAATGCATCTACATCACAGTGGAATTAGTCTTCTTTCACTTTCTTAGATTTTTATTTCTTCTTTGGAAGTACCAAACAAGACCACTTAGTCTCCAGTTAGCAGAGGCTTGCAGTGTCCTGATAAAGTGTACCTCAGAAAATACAGAGCACAAGGGCAGCTGGGATAGTACACTTGCTAGGTTTGCACTTGGAAAAAACACAGTCACAGATTTCTGAAGAGGGGGCGAATGTAAACGACAGCAGACTCTCTCAAGACACCAAGCTCATTTTCAAATTCTTTCCTGTTATGAAGGATTACACAGCCACAGGATCACAAAGTAAACCCAGAGATCAGAGGCAGAAGCAGCTGGATCTCCCTGTTGCACTGACTGGGAATTTGCTGCAGCCTCTGCTCTGAGATGTGCAGGGTGGGGAGCTCCGAGCACCGAAATTGTCGCTTTAATGTACACGGATATAATCGCACACCTTTTACACGAGTACCATTTGAGCTACCCCATTAGCCTTGCCTAAATTAGCCTGGCTGTTTATAAGATATTAAATGCACTACAAAGCCTAACATGTTTGTTATGCTCTATAATCAGAGCACCTGTTTAAAAGCCCACTGCAGCTGTACTTCCAGCAGATTACAGGCCATTAGGCAAGTTAGCGGCACCTTATTTTTATAACCTAATCTCTCTTCCTCTTTCACATTTGAATTTTAGAACCATAAAAATGAGATTCTTCCCCCTCCACACTCTTTCCCCTAGTCCTTTAGTGATTGAGATGAGGAGAGTAATATTAATATTTATACAATGCTCAGATCTAACTTTCTGTTGCTATGGTAAAATATTGTCATAAAATATTTCATTAACTTTTAATCCTATTTAACACCTTTTTCCCCTCCATACTGAAACTGGATACTCGTGGGACACAATTTTGATGAGAGATAGAATCACAGAATTATAGAATTGGTTAGGTTTGAAAAGACCTTTAAGGTCATCAAGTCCAACCATTAACCCAGCACTGCCAAACCCACCTCTAAGCCATGTCCCCAGGAGCCACATGTACACATTTACCCCCAGGGATGGTGACTCCACAGCTACCCTGGGCAGTCTTTCCAAGGCTTCACCATCCTTTCACTGAAGAAATTTTTCCTAGTATCTAACTAAACCTCCCCTGGCACAACTCGAGGCCATTTCCTCTCACCTATCACTTGTAATTTGGGAAAAGAGAGAGATTCTCACCTGGCTACAGCCTCCTTTTAAGGAGTTGTAGAGAGCGATAAGGTCTCCCCTGAGCCTCCATTTCTCCTGGCTAAATACCCCCAGCTCCCTCAGCCCCTCCTCATCAGACTTTTGCTCCAGACCCTTCATCAGCTTTGGACACCCTTCAGCACCTCGAAGACTTTCTTGAAGTGAGGGGCCCAAAACTGAACACAGAGATTCTAAAATATCTGTGGTTTTGTTTGAATTATAAGAAAAGAGACCTTGGATTGGATGGAGTTTTCAAAATGTGTGCTTAGAGTGCTGTTCTAGCATGCATCAAGCAGTGCATCAGCTATTTGAAGGATCACAGGAGACATCTGCACTCCCCTGTGGAGGAAGCAGGAGGGCAAAGGTGGCATCCTGATGTCTCTGAGGTGCCTCACTCTGCTGCTTCTCAAGGACCAGGCCCTCACTCCAGCTGTTTATTCTTCTCAAGAGCTTTAAAAAGACAGTATTTCACATAGAGAGTTCCCATAACCTTCACTTAGTCTCATTTAGTACTTTCCTTATACATAAACAAAACTTTGTATCAAATAGAATAATTTAAGATAGTTAAAATTGATAATAAAACTATTTATCTCCAGCTCAGTGTGGCCCATGAGAGAACAGAAAAGACACATCAACCTAACTGACGTGGAATAAGGCCGTGATGCAGACGTTGCCATGTCACCGAAACAGCTTCTCCAGCCCCAGAGATTGCTTTTTAAAAGATTTAGATAAATTACAGCAGTAGTGGCAGGTTAAGATCCTTCAGTTACTAGAGTTGCAATCCATTTGTACAACTGACGCAAGGAATTTTAATGTCCTGGCATGGAGTGCTCTTTGTGGAGGAAAATACAATCAGTCACAGAACACCACAGCCCAGGTTGCAAATAATGTCCCTCTAAGCACTGTGCAGGCCCAGTCAGGGCTGTCTGTGTGATCTCCCTCCGGCACAGGGGTCAGGATGAGGCAGGTTACATATCTCAGTTTTCTCCAGCTAAGAGCCCAGTGTGCAGCTGGGCTCTCTCCTGCAAAAACTCTCCAGGTAAATGCCCAAAGCTGCAGACAGAAACCAACTTTCTAATGCATCAAAAAGAAACACCTTTAAGTGATTCTTTTTTAAAGTATGTGTCTACACTTTAATTCTCCCTGAAAGTCTGAAGAACCAACCAAATCAGACATCAGTGTGATCATCTATTCTGCTTTGATTAGGAGTTATGTATTATTTACCAACAACTGAGCTCAAAGACAATCTCCAAATCACCAGAATACTCTTACTTTCTTTTGGAAATCTCGTGATCTGGGTCAAGGTTTGTGACTAATTACATCATCACTAACATTTTTAGTTTGATTCATTGTATTTCATTCCATTTTTAAAAGACAAAATAAAACTAGATTCAGTATTTTGTTTTCTTTAAAGGCCTGAAAGTGTTACAGTGATATCTTCAGGCCTTTCTCAGGTCTAATTATTCCTGCACATTCATTGCAATGTTGATCTTTGAAGCCAGACATCCAGACAAGAAAAAATGGTATTAGAAATCACACTAGGTCACAGACCATGAGCGTTTGAAGGCACAAAGACCAATCCCTCTTTGGTGTGTGCCAGGATGACAACTGAATAGACTTCCCTGTTTTAATTCAGTGATTATCTGCATGAACACAGATGTCTATTGATCTGTTGATACATGTCTATCCACTACAGTAAGTTTCAGTCCTTGCTGCTGGAATTGGGTACATTATCCTTTTCGTGCTAATGATGGAGGTTTAAATTCTGGTTTGATGGAAAAGAGTGTTTATAAGAGTCATCAATTCTTTAACCTTGCAGCAATCTCGCCAGAAAACTAAGGAGAGAGTAGACTTTTAATTCCTTCTTTACAGTGTTTTCAGGAAGATACATGTAAACAAACCCCTTAATTAGCTCTGTTGCCTATTTTTGATATTTGCAGCAATCTTTCTGAGTGCTATGCAAATTTCTGCTGAGACAGTCTACAAATATTCCAATTACAATACATTATCTATTATGTCAGAATTTCGATTTATTATGTTCTGCTTGGCAACTGCTTTTTACTGTGTAAATAGAAACAAAACCAGACAAACCCAAACTCAATCACCAGGGGTTTTTTAGACAACAGAAAGATCATTAAGTGATAGTAAAAGATAGTTATAATATAAATGCACAACACAATACTCATTAAGATAATTATTTTTCTATGTAAGAGTGAAAACAACATCACTGATTTATTCCTGTTTCATGGAAGCCACAGGAAGGCCTGGGGTTCACGAGGAAAATGAGTTTTCCCTGTCCCCGTTCCATTTGATGATGTTGGTGGCTGTGTGCTACCTTTCCTGGGTCAGGGTGTGGAAGGAGGGGTGGAAGGAGCAACCAGACCTTGCATGGTGCAGGATGGCTTTAGGTGTTCTGTGACTTCATTTTTACTCTTTGTAAGACTTACTAGCACATGTCACTGAATGCAGTGTACCCAGGACTGACCTTAAATCCCCCCTCAGAAAGAACATGGTATTCTTTTCCTCACTCATCACCGCCGTACAATGAATTTCAGTGCAATTTACCTATTCAGACAAGAAGACTCTGACAAATGGCCAATTTAGCATTTCGTGGAACATTACTGGTGGATGTATTTTACCTGGATGTGTCCCACCCTGAGTCCCAGCACATTCTCTGCTCTGCAGAGAGGCTGCCTGGCACTGCTTTTCCCTGACATGGCCAGGGAGAGGGAGGGGGCTCCCAGGAGCTGCCGAGGAGGGGCTGGCCCAGCCCTTCCAGCAGGAGGATTGTCACCTTCCTTCTTTCTCACTGCTGCAGCTCACTGCACCGCAATGGTTTGGGAGCTGAAGGGTGAGTCCACCTTCTGTGGAACTGTTCCACCAAAGTCCCAGCGAGGGGGTGTAGTTTGTTAAAGGTTTTGTGAGTTTGTTGTTCTTACCAATGCTATTGTTTACATAAAGCTTGCTGTTATCCTTCTAATCTCGTGTTTCATGTCTTATGCACCATGAAACTAGCAATTATAAGAGCTCAGTTTATCGCTCTTTTCCTGATGGTTGTGTTGCTCATTAAAAGGTTATCTCAGTGCTCCTCTGCCAGCCCTCTGAACCCATGTCAGGCATGAAGCACGTGTAAGCAATGTAGTTTTATGGAAAATGGCAATAAAGCCACAGTGCCAGCCTTCAGCCAGATCCCCAGCATCGACAGTGCATGCACACATCATTGCCTGGATCCTGTTCCACAGCACCCATCACCTGGCCTGAGCTATACTCCTTATATTTTCGGTATCCTCTTTACAGGTTAGGTCATCACAATGTTTACTGGTGAGCCTTTCCTGACTGGAAAGGTCAGGCTGGCATTACATTATGTGGCCATCATTAAGATTCCTGTGTGGAGTCAAGTCACAAGAAATGTAAGTCAGAAAGCGAAATCTTGACAAGCTTAATCGTCATCTGAAGCTACTGTGATTTATTGGTTTGTCCCCTGAAATAAAAGATTTAAGTTGATTGTGCTCTTCAATAACAGACTAAGTGACATAATCTGTCTCAAATGTACTGGAGTGGCAGCCAGAGCAGGACCTTGCTAAGCCCCTGCATACGTGCTGTCTCCTGAGTGCAGCTGGAGAACAGCTTTGGGCCCAGGTTTTCTGGGCTCAGAAATGCCAGGCAACACCTGTCTGCATGGGCTGAGCTGGAGCCAGTGCATGGCTTTCTGCTGAGGGGCCTTAGCTAGTCAGGTTCTGGAAATACTAAGGAGCTTTGATATAAAAAAAAAGGAGAGGTATTCTTGCCAGTAAAGGGGAAAAAAAAGCAAATACAAATTTTTGGAAATCGGCAATCTATCGAATTCCAGAGTTATCCGTAAACGGATCTTAATCTGGTGTTACTTTTCTTGGAATTCTTTTATTTCAGCCTACAGAAGGAGTGCAGGGATTATTCCATATTGTGATCATGATTTGCAGTTTGGGATTTGTTTTGTGAACATAACTAAGTGATATTTCTGTTCTTTGATTGGATGAGTACCTAATTAAAAGTTTGCAGGAAATACTTGTGAACACTTCATATGTTTTGCATATTCATCAGTATTTGCCACTATATATTTGCATGCATATTCATTAGGTTATCTTTACCTACAAATTGTTCAGAAATAATTGATTCTTGACTATTCACTTAAAGATAAAATTCATTAAATGGGATATAGATTCACTTGTTCACCACATATTTGCATGCAGTTTTCAAAATAGATTCAGTAATGTACTGGAAAAGCCACTGACACATGTATATTTCATATTTAAGTCCCAGTGGAAGGGCTGATTTCAATGTGCCCTTTGCAGCATTGTTAAGCATTCTAGTAAACTCACTTTCAGAGTTGTTTCCTAAAATCCAGCCTTCACTATTCTGGTTTTCTTTCATTAATTTTTATGTAATACTGTAAATAATTATTATTTCTTGCATTAGCCTTCTTTGACTTTTTTGTGGGTTGTTGTTGTGCTTTTACTTGGAAATTGCTTTGTTTAGTCTTTTTTAGTGAATCGCATGCTGTGGTTCTTTCACTTTTTTTTTATGTAAACACTTTTTTTTGAAACTCTATTTTGTTACTTTGGAAAACAGGATTTCACCATGGCATTTCCATATCCTTGTTTTGTCTCTTTTGCACCTTAAAAGATGCATAAAGTACCTTTTGTTTTTTTTTCCTGGCTATGTATTAATTCATGTCTGCGTATATTATTCCTTTCTATCTTTCAATATCACATCTTGGATTTTCATCTTTCAGTTGCTTTCCTCTCATGGTTTTTGTGCATTCTTTGTTGTTCTTCCTTTGATTATTTTCTGAAAATTTTAATCTTGGGTAGGCTATGCATTGTCTCTACTCTTGTGGTGTTTAGAATTTTTAATTTAGTACCACCTGTGAATTGCATTGGTGCACTGAGAGGTTTATGTTTGTTATATAATGCTGTTATGAGAGGCTTGTACTTTAGGTGAGCAGTGGATTTAAGTTTTTGCTTGAAACTATATTTCAGAGGAGTCACTGTAGCTGGACTCTGGCAGCTGTAATATAACACCCTATCCTGACTGCAAAAATCTAGTGCTGAACCTAGCTAGGAGTTTCAGCTTGGGAGTTTACTCTTTTGCATGAGTGTAAAGAATGGGTTGAGTCACTTACCCCATGCACATTAAGGAATATAGATGAATGACTATATGGATTTCAACAGGAAGCCTCTGAGACCAGCAATTGCACATGAACTGGTTGTTGCTCCCTTTAGCTGATCTCATTAAGTCTCTCAGAGGTTCCTGATTTCATCATGGGAGCTGGAATGCTAAGGAAAAAAAAAAAAAAGAAGCTTGATAAAGGTTTGGGGCCACTCCTGAAATCAGGCTGATATAAAAAACTAGTTATTCCATGTCTGTGGCCATAGTGGTTGCGTCTTATTTTCAGGATAATGATTTTGTGGCTGTTACTCAGAAATTGGTAACACTTGCAGGAGAATTTATTGCCATATGCATGAAGTCCTCCCCTCTGGCACAGGGATACTGCAACATCAGTGCAAGGAAAATGACCTCTAAACAACAACGTCCACTGGCTCGATGCTAGTTGGATTCCTCTCTGAATGATAATGATGACAGGAACCTTAATTATCTTATGGGATTCGGGTCCTGAATGAAAACTAGAAATGTGGAATTTGGAAATCTGGGGTTTTGGTTGATGACATATGTTTTGCATTTATTTTCTGGGGATAAGTGTTAAAAATTGGCCATTAAAGATGTTATGGTACAATACAGTGTTAGTCATGAGTAACTCAAAAGCTGAATGATAGATAGCAGTTTTCAAGATTTCTTAGAATTATTTTATCAGTCCATTTCATTTAAAAAATCCTGGAAAAAAACATCTTGTCCTTGAAAACCAGAATGTTGAAGATTAGGATGAAGATTAGGTTTAAGACTTTAACTGAAAAAAGCAAAACCAGTGAAAATATGGCTGGACATACTACTCTCCATGTGAACAGAGAAATAAAGCAAAACAAATTGTTCCTTATTAAAAATTCTCACCACTGTGTTTAAGCAAATTCCATTTGCTACCATATAGTTCAGAAAGTGTTTTTGAGACAGCCAGGCTTGAAGATGTGAGTGAAGTCATACTGACAGTGATTTGAAATTTCTACTCTGGCATTTCGAATTTGATTAAAGGTTTGAGCTTTTAAAGCTAAAGTGCATACTTTATATAACACAGTAGGGGCCCCTATTGTCAATTGGTCTGAGGAACTGTGAATCGACAGCTATCATCAAAATAGCACAAATCCACCAGCAAGATCTCCTGAAAGACTATAGGGTGTTATTATAGCACCTAGTGGAGTATAAAATGTTATTTATTCTGCAGGCATTTTTCCTACAGCCGTCACTCCTTTAGTAACAAAGGCTCTGTCTGAAAGAAGAGCACACAGTTTCTCTAGGGCATGTAAGTCCTGGTTAAAGAAAGTTCTTGAGTATTTCTTGTGCAAAGTAGCAGCAGAGACAAATTCATACTGTCATCATACCTCAATAGCTGGCACATGGTATTTTTAAATACATGTGTGATATCAAGTGCTGGTGAAGGAACACAGTCTTCATAAGGGGACTGCTGTTAAAGTTTTGGGTATCGTTTGCCCTTTTGGCATTGATGAGGAGACACAGGTTTCACTTTTACAGTAAAAGGGGTATTAGGGAAGGGGGGAAAAGGTGTCTAAATACCCCACACATCCACATGGTCTGGTAAGGCATGTTGAAGGCTGGAAAGCATAGTCCAGTTCTAGTGTGGTCAGTTATTTTAATATTAATTCAAAAAGAGGGGTGAAACAGAGAGCAGTGTCATAAAGCAGTGTTTTCTCAGTCTATCATTTGGCCAATAAAAGAAAGCAGAAAATGGGTGAGAATTTGAGCAAATTTCCTTCTGTTTCAAATAAGGCCAAAGCAAACACCCTGACACTTCCAAGCTGAGGCTGATGACTCTGAGGTGCAATGAGTGGGCACTCAGGTGCCTCCTCCTTGGTGACGACCCTGTCTCCATTTCCTTGTCTTTTGAAGAAAGTTGATAACTGAAGTTAACATGACAGGCACATCTCATGCCCAGCAAATGAAATGATTCACAAAGCAATCTTTTCGTGGGTTTTCTTTGTCTCTGCTTTCTTGCTCTCTTCAGCAGTCTAAATAATTAGGAAATATTTCCTGCTTTGTCAGTTCGGATTTATTTGTTCTCTGCTAGTATCCCCCACATGGCTGGAATACAAATCATCTGCTGGAAAAAATGAGAAGTGATGAAGAAGAAGGTGATTAATGACCTAACATTCTATTTTACCGGATAGAACAAGAGGGGTTTCACTCAGTTTGCCTCCAGATAACATTTTGTATTCATTTTGCAACACAGTTAGAACCCAATTGTATCAAAAGTGAAAATTCATAAACCTACAGCAGTTTGTGAAATGTGAATGATTGATTGCATACAGCCAGAAAACTCTTGAAAAGATAAACTAATTCTGTGATGAACAACGCATTTCATACTCAATTAATTATACAGTACATTTTGTTTCAAAATATTAAATGCCTAGAACAGTCTTCTGCCTGAAAGCATCTGGGCTTTGTAATGAGACAAAAGTCTTGGGTTCAATCAGCTGTCTGTATGAGGGTTTAGAATGACTTATGTCTGAATTAGAGAGGTTTAGGGCAGTGATTTCCTGGCAGGAAATTAATAATGAGCTAAATTAGAACATGCCTAGAGATGATTTAAACAACTTTGCTAGCATTGTCTGCGACAGGCTGTCAGGTTTTCCCCCAGTTCTACTATTGTCTAGTAAATAATTGAAATCATTAAAAAGTTGGGAGTGTGCTGTGACTCTCGTCGCAAAAACCAGACTCATTCATAACAATTTCCAGGCAAATTTTTATGGAAAAGCAAAAGAAAATAAATCCAAAAGGAAGTCGACTGTCATATTTGAACACAAGATGGGAGATCTGGAGAGTGTGTTCCTGCAATGCACAGGGTGTTGTGGTGGAGCATGGCCAAGTACAGGCCCACAGTTTTTATTGAGACAGCTTTTAGTCTTGCTTTGTAATTATTTTTCCAATAAGTCCGAACATCAGAGCAGATCCAAGTCCTCTCCACACTGCAAAGGATAAGACTGAACCAGAGGGAAACAGCTAATGTCTCTGCCTCTGTCAAAAATAGTATTGTGCTCAATCACCTTTTACTCCCTTTAAATCAGTGCACACCAAAGAGAATTTAAAAAGAAGCAGAGCTGGGGAGAGGGCTTCAAGGTTCAACATCCAGGTGTTTCAGCTGGAGGGAACAATGAGCACTTTCCCTAAGCAAATTGTCAGGAAGTTCTGTTTGCCTGGTCAGGTTCTGTCATGACAAGATAAATTATTTCTGACCTTTTTCTTATTTCAAGGTAAAACAAAACCAAAATCATTTATCTTACTGTCCAGTTCTTAAAAGTTAATATCAATTCTACAACTTCGGGGAATGAATCAAAGAGGGCACGAGTAGTTAAATGATGGCTGGTGACATTAATCTGCCTGCTGCGTGCTGAGAGATCCTGTTCAATAAAAATGACAAAACAATACAAGCTCTTTTTAGTCAAGTGGCTTCTGAATTACAGGGCTAATGATGTGACTGACAGTCTTTTCTGAATAAAACAGACAAACAAAACAGAGAACAAACCAACCAAACAAATAATAATTAAATAATTAACAACTCCCCAAAAAACCAAAATTAAAAAAAATACAAACCTCAAACTTAAACTGAAAACCAAAGCTCCTACTGTGAGCAATTTCACCAAAGAGGCAGAAAGAAAAGGAGATTATTCATATGAACTTGAACATGGAACAAGTACTGTGTAGCCCTGTCTTGGAAGTTCCTAAGACACTAAAACGTCCTATTTTCTGCTCCCAAAGAGAGAACTTGAGAGAACTTTTAACTGGAAGAATTTCACATAACATTTGGTCTTCAGAAGTACTGAAGCATTCCCCTGCCCTGCTGTGTCCTTGCAGGTGTTGGAGTAGAAATAACTCCCGGGGGAAAACCAGGATTGTGGCAGCATCAGGAGCATGCCCAAAGGAGAAAGTCTCCCCACAGCCTCTGCTTGGCTGGTTGTGCTCACAACCCAATTACTTTAGGCTTAAATTTAAATCCCCGGTGCTGCTTACTTTTTGCACGTGAATGGATCCCTTAGGCCCTAAAAGGAAAAACTTTTGCATCCCTGGGGAATACACAGAATAATGTAACACTAGTCACTTCACTCCAAGAAAAAGAGATTGGCTAAATATATCAACACTAATACCTTGCAAAAAAGTAGTTTTGCTTTCAGGGTATCTGGTGAAACATTTTTCATTGAAATACCCTAACAAACGTAATTCCATTAACTTCAGTGGAGCTTGATCAAAATAAATCATGACCAGTGTGGATTTTTCAGTCTTGTTCATAGTGGCTTAGATAGAAGGAGCTAAATTTCCAAGCATCAGCGTCTTTCAAAGAATGAGGAAGACAAATATTTATTTGGGGGAAAGTTATGGGAAGGAGACAAAAAGCATTTCAGCATTGCTTCTCCTTTCTTTGTGGTCCCGACTTCTGTTTAATTCCGTGGTGTAATAAATGTATAACTCTGTAGAGGTCTATAGTTCTGGAGATCTAGCAGAACAACAGATAAAAATAAGGGATTCTTAAACATCAAAGTTCTCCTATTTGAAAATTGGGATGGAAATTGTAATGGAGAATTGGAGACAGAACCAAAGTCTTGGAGTGTTTACCTTGTGTCGTTTACTGCTGTACAGCTGTATTTTAATGGGTGTGTTGCACTTAGGGAATTATTTACCTGCATTGTACATTTAAGTTAAGTGAGGTAACTTAAAATATGACTGATTAGTCTGCAGGATGTATAAAAGTACAAATAAAATTAAGTAAATGCTACTTGTTTGTTTTTTATCTTCTCATGTTAGTGCAGAGCTGATTTGATACTCTTTCTCAAAAACATTTGCTCTATCTTAGCAGATAATTAAAAGTATATCTACTCAGTTTTCTTTTTCTTTGTGGGAGAAAACAACAATTAGAATCTTTTATAAAGTGCTTCTAATCAGGAAATTGCACAGCAGTTTTTGTGGAGATTCCAACAGCAATTACTAGATCCAAAGCTCCAAAACTAATCGCTGTTATGTTTCTGCCTCTTTTCAAAGCATAAGGAGACTAACTGCACATGCTGCATCACATTGGAACAAAGGAATGCAGAGTGAGTTAGAGATTTTTCTGTGTGAGGTGGATTCAGTGCATTTGGATATTATCATTTTCTGCAGACTGTATCCCCTGGTGCTGAAAACAAACCATTGCTCAGCTGTGGGTTTTCAGAAACACACCAAACTTGGTGGGTTCATCAAGACAAGGTTTCAGATAATACAGGCCTAAGAAGAAGTGAGATGTGACTACAGAAATTGCACAATCCTCCAGAAACTGCACATTACCATTTACAACCGTCCCAGTTTCCAAGTACATTTGAAATGGGTTTAAAAGTCATGGTAGAAACCATTTAACTCACCAGATTCTTAGAAAATGGGCATATCCACTATAACAAGAAATTTGAAAGGATTTCCAAAGAACAAAGGAATGACAGAGGAAGAGTTCAGGCATCAAAAAAAAGTAGTTTGATACCACAAAATTTGAAATATGCTGGGTTCTTTCAGAGTCTTGTTTGCAGCTAGGTTTAGCTCATCTCCTTAGCTTTGTCTTTCTTTCTGTTTTGACCCCAGTGAGGTTTGTCAGAGCATGATAGTTTTCTAAATCTCTGTCCAATTCTTGGCTCTCTGCTTTTATAATAACTTTTCTCTTTCTGAACATTGTCTATTTAGTTGCTTTAACTTGATGAAAAGCTTTGTGTTGCCTGTTTGCTTACAGCATTTGTTCTATGCTAGCTAGTGCATCTTAAGATGTTCTCTGTACCACGCTGTTTCAAAGAGCCATACATTATTCAACCTCTTCCAGGATTGCACTACAGACTAGTTTTTAAATTTAAAAAAACCTCCAAACCAAGAAAAAACACAAACACCCCCCCCCCACCCCCAACCAGGAATCTTGTTTGCTTGCTCTTATACAGCTTAATTATATAAGCAAACTAAAGAAGGCAAGTGTTTCAACTAAAGTGTTGAAACTCCAATAATATTTAGATGATTATAGAAATCTTCAAATCACTAACACTGAACAAGATAAATATTAATTCAAATTAGAACATATATTCTGGGGGGGGTTGTTTGTTCCCATATTGACTTGGCATAGATTTTCAGTTCAAGGTGTTTAATCCCTGTGACCTTGTTGTCAGTGAGTTGTGGTTTTGAGAGCCTGCTGTCTGATGTGCAGTGTGAGCACTAACTCTGGTGTGCACACACTCGGGGCATCTCAGTGACCGCTCGGACACCGGTCGTGTCCTGGTCCTGCAGTACCCATCTGCAACTGCTTCTGTTCTCTCCCATGAGCACTGGAATCTCTTCTAGTTTGGGCAGTCACCACATTTATTAGAGGACTGGTTTTCAATTACCTTCCAAACACTGCCATAGATTGAGAACATGGATTAGCTAGGCGAATGATTCAAAGCTAATTAGTTAAAAATAGATTCTCTTTTCCCAAATACTCTTTTAGTCCCCTTCAGCTATTTAGCACTTCATAATGAGCAGAATTACAACAGTGGGCCACCTTTTAAATACATTTTCTCCTTAAAAATCAATAAAGACCTTTTAAAAAAATTCAATAGTCAACACCCATGACTTATACAGGTGACTAATTCAATACAATCAACATATCAAGTGATTTAATTCTATAAGTGAACACAAATTGTCGCTGTTTACCAGAGCACCTCTATTAAAAGTTCATCCATGAAAATTACAAACTGTCATTATAATTTTTATTTTTGCTTATGTAAACCTCTTGGAGAATGATTTCAGCTCTTACTAGAACAGGCTCTCTTAGAATACAAATTACTCTTGAAAACAAAATAAATCACTCCCAAAGTAAATCTTAAGCAGAACCATAAATTTCAGTTGATGCAGCAGCATGGTTACAAGACCATCAGCTGTGTAACAAGATACACAACTGGTTTGCAATCCAAGCAATGCTATATAAAGTTAGCAAGCAATGATCCATTAAATGAGCCCTCCTCCATGTGATTTCAAGCCTGGGTTAGGAGCAATGCTATAACCCACACTTGATTCAATTACCCAGACATTAAGAAAACAACAGAATTAAAACAGAAAATAACGTTGGTGTAATGGGGAATAAGAGGAAGGATATCTCAGAGAAGCATTTCTTAGACTTAAATTCAGATTTTTGGGCATGGTTTGGGGCAGTTTAGATCAGCTTTATTGTGTGAGTGTCATCAGTGGTGGACAGAGAGGATGACAGAACCCATGAGCAATCATGCTGATGTCCTGGTCCCAGCAGGGTCACAGTCTCATTTCTGTAAGGGACTGCTGTGGAGCCAATATTTAATACTGAGCATTGAAATCAGATGGCAGGGTGCTTGAGAGAAGGAGGGCTTACATTTTTAATAGCTTGGCATAAGCAAGTATTGTGGTTCCTCTTTCCAGTAAAACTGTGGGGACAGAAACTATTGCTTTTGAAGTTTCAGTGAGCGCACTGTTGTATCTTTCACTGAAAGATGTTTTTCCCTCTGCCAAGAAAAAGACTCTGAAATCTGCAAGGTAACTAAGTGTTATATAGATTTTGATTTTCCTAAACACTTAGGTTTATTAAATGCAATGCATCACTATGTCCTATTATCTTACACAGAGAACATCTGATTATTATTGGAATAACTCAAGGTTTTTCAATTCTTTTCTTTATCCTCTGTTAATGCATGATTTAGAGTTGATGACCTTTAAGGTTCTCTTAATAAAGTTATAACATACTATGCTGAAATAAAAGGAAAATCAAAGTTTCCATGTAATTAAAGGAAGGGAGTTTTTTTTGTGTGAGTTTCACACAGATCACACACCTTTCCAAGAAATGTGGGTTTAACGTATCCAGGAAAGACAATATTGTTTTTGCCTCTTAATCATATTTAGTTTTCTTCTAGAAAGTGTCTGAAAAATACCCCAGGATGGCAATCAGATTACAGCTTTTAAATTGTCATGAAGATGGATTAGATTTGTTGTACCATTCACTATTCTCATTACAATTATCATCACAAGAACGAATTCATAATATGTCATTTCCTATTCATTACAGACATTGTCACTGTAGAATGTGAAATGAGCGCTGAAATGCCTCATGCATCCCGCACAACACGACAGTACTGTAAATCAGACTGCTTTGACCTTTTCAGTGCTCAGTTATTTCATGCACTGGTCAGCCCTGTCCTCTGTTTACTCGCCATTGACTGGACGTGCCATTGGGAAACCTTGGCCTCCTTCCGAGGTACTGAGCCTACAACAGGTGAAGGCGGAGTTAGAATGTTGAGCTGGGAGACCAAGTGCTAAAGTATTTATCAAGTTACAGAGTGCCAGGCTGGAAAGGCACTCAGAGACCCAGAAGTAACTTGCCAGGAATAACGTTGGAATACGGCAAATTCCATGTTGTGATATAATAACTGAATAAATGCTAAATATTCACTGCTGTTTAGCCAAAGTCTTCAAAAATAATAAGAAATTTGGTGTTTTGCCCCTAAGGGGAGGTTTTCAGGAATTTATTGGTTCACTCTTTCTAAAATTCTCACTTAACACATCTAAACTTAAGCATCTTACCTTTTATACATCCATATTATTTATATTAAATCTTGGATTTGTTTTAACCATTTCAATATTTTTGATCTCAAAATATGAAAATAAAGTATAGAAAGTATAAAAACAGGGTTAGAAGAAAGGTACTCTTGCTATTGGTGAAGCTTGACAAATTGAAGGTTTAAGCTAGTGAGCAATGAAAGAGGCAAAAAGAAAAGACATAGTTGCATGAAATATATGTTGGTGGTAATCTTGATAGATTTTGGCCTGTAGAGAAGCTCTTTCAGCAGAGCATTTCTCATTCACCCAATCTGGATTAAGGAAAATATCGGTAGATTTGTGCAACTAAAGCATGCACCAAAAGCCTTTGAGGGTGGCTGTGTAGAAATAGGAATGATAAAAGGAATTGGAAAATCATTACGAAGACTTTCATTACATGCAGTCTTATAGGTGAAAACATATTGGAAAATCAGGCAAATTAATTTAAAATTTTGAATCTGATGAGATATTAAACTCCTACCAAATATGAACCCTTGGTCACTTTGTTTCCTTCCCTCTGCTTGACTTGGTCCCAGGAATATAAAAGTTGTTTTAGAAGGACAGTAGTTACATCTGCACCATGCCAAATGGATCCACTTTTGGAAGACATGTTCTGAAGAGCTCTGCAGTTATTTTGGTTTTCTAACAAGTAACTCCTTTTGAATCCATGAAGGGTACATGTGACTTGTGTCAGTATATTGACACATATAATGCCTTCTCATCCAGCGTCTATTTTCGGGTGCAAGACTTTCAAGTACTAAAGGAAATTAGAGTCTGTGAGCAGCAAAAGATGAAATTTCTGGGTTACTGAATCTTCTCTCACTTTTTGTTTCAACTATGTTAAAAGCATTTGAAATAAAGAACAAAATGTCTCCAGATCAACCTATCTAATATCAAAATATGGAAAATGTCTCTCATCTTTTTTTGATAGCTTTGAAATGAGTCTCAGTAAAGGAAATTTCAGATGTTTTCAGTCTTTTTCAGGAACTATGCTGATTTTTTTATATTTATCAGTTTTCACAATTAATTCATACTGCTGCAGGCTTTATGATGCTTCTGAAATTTTTCTCTAAACCTTCAGCACAGGAATATTTTGCTCCTGCTTAATTTGACTCAGGATTTTTTTTACTCTTCTTTTTATTTTTCAAGAATCCAGGACAAATTGGTGGAATTCACCCCGGCTGCAGGAAACATGTGGAAACATAAAATGCCAAGTTTCCATTTGCATTTCTAAAAACATTTTTCTGGCCATAATTTTCTTTTCCTTTGAAGAAATAGTTTTTCTTTTTTACTTGAAATTGCTTTTCATGTATTAATACATTAAAAATCTCACACTCAGGTTCACTCTGGCCAACTTCTATCTGCCAAAGGAAAGAATTCAAAGGGAGGATTTTAAGAGTAACACACACCCTGGGTCCTTTACAGTGAAAGTTTAATGCTTTTGAAGCAAGGAAGCTCTTAAAGCTATGCAATGTTCAAGCACTTAATGTACTTGAATATGATGTGAATTAAGTCAACCTGTCTCTCTGCATACTTAGATCACATTTATTGCAGGAAGCTCGTAGCACGTGGAAAGCTGTTCTTATTCTGAATAATAGGAAAAATATTTAGCTTCTAGTTGCCCTCCTCCTCTGGGTGATTTCAAAACAACCCTCTGTTTGTGTTGTACTTTCTCCTCCCTCTGTTTTGCTGAATTCTGGCCTTTTTTTTTTTTTTCCTAGAAGCTGATTTTGAGAGGGAGGTCTGTGGAAATACCGAAAAAAACCCCCAAAACAAGTAACAAAAAACCCCAACTTGTTTGGAGTTTCCATTTTGTATGAGTACAGAAACAGTTAGGTTTGGTCTAGATGATGTTGCTCTAGATTAAACAAGTGATTCTTGGTAACCAACTTTGTCCAACTAATTGAATTATGTGTTAGTGTTTACAATTGCCCTGACTGTTGGATGGTCTTGTTTTTCAAAGTTAGGAAGCAATAATAATCTTCAGATGCATTTCCTCCTAGTGACTGTTCATTTTATAATAGAAAGTGAGAAGCTGATGCAACATACCTCCTGGGAGTACCTTTCTTAATTTCTCTGCAAGTAGGGCCTTGATCTTGAAAATGGTTATGGGCCACATTTTCCACAATTTTTTAAAATTTTTATACTTTCTGTCTAGAAAAGACATCTTGGAGGTTCATTTCTTTGTTGGGAAGAGGGATGGTGTGTATGAAGAAGGAGCTTAGGCTGGACACTGCAGAAGCTGTAATGTCTGGATGCTTTTTCTCCTCTCGTCAACATTCTCAGTAGTTGTGTCACATCACCACCAGAACTTAGAGTTGAAAGGTTCCTTTGAAGGTAATTTAGTCAAACCCCCTGAAGTCACATTCTGAACACCCAAAGTCACTGTGTCATATCCAAGTGTGCAGTGGAGGGTTGAAGAGGCCCTTCTTGAGGCCAATCACTTGTTATGATGCACTGGATTGTAATCAGCTTTTTACTGTGTCATTTAATAATTTATATATATATATTTTACAACTCAGGGTATTCTATGATTCTATGATTTTATTTTCTTATATGAATTATTCCACTGTTATTGGCATGTGCGGCCTAATAATTAATTGTTCTAAAGAAATTAATTTCTCACTGACATGTCATTGTTTCCTGCCTTTGCTTCAGAAAAGGGCTGATGTGCTGTAAATCATTCTCAGTCTGCATATTGCTTATATCCTTAATTACATCATTAAAATACATCTCCAAATTATATTTGGAGACCAGTATCTCTCTTGCAGGAAAAAAAAAAACAACCAAAAAACCCCTAAAAACTTTCACTTTACACAAATATAATTTGGACTAAAGAAGAAACCACTCACATAGCTTAGCTGCAGCCATCTAATTTGTAAATGTTGGTTGTAAATAATCCAGTTAGATGGTTTTCACTAGAAATGATGCACTAAGTTCATTGTGCAGAAATTGCACACATGAGCTCGCTCACTGGGCCATTGATCAAATTGCTGTTCTTAAGGCCTAATCAGCCCTTCAATTTTTCTGGATGCAGAATATAAATCAATCCTATTGGAGTAATGAGTCTCAGAGATAAAAATGCCTTACAGATGAATAGTTCAGTTCAGAATATTTCTAAGAGATCAAAATAAACACATCCTGGTTTTGATCAAAGTAAGACCTTGCCTTTACCTCCCAAGAATTATATATATAGCCTCCATTGCATAACAGTTACTGTGACAAAATCAAATGAAACCTCTTTGGTTTATGCAGGCCTGAAGTACAGGAGAACTCAAAGGAAGAACATAAAATGCCTTTTACTCAAGGTGGTTGTTCCTGGAGTTTGAAGAGTCCAGTTCAGGAGTTAGTCTCGGAGGCAGGACTATTGTGTTAAGTACCACCAGAGAAGGTGAATTATTCTGGCCTATATCCTATACTCTGTCTTGTGTCTGTGTCCCAGTGGAAATAGTGTCCTATTTATCCTGCTTATCAGTATGTGCTTAAAGCATTATCCTAAACCAAGTTGGTACTCTTTGTAATCCAATTGGCCCTGATCTTCCGTAGCCTTGAAAGGAAGGAGTGTGTATTGACACTTCAGATTATGCTGTGTTCCTGTATTAAAAGTCAAAGGGAGGGATCTTTCACTTTTTGTTGAGCAATGAGATTAGTATCCCCTCCCTGGTTCCAAAGTCATGGTTGAGCACAAGAAATCCTCTGTGCTTCTCCTACCCTGGTTATCCTTCTGCTACAGTTTTATGAGAAGGATAACTCAAAATCTTGAGAGGTGATGAATTTTTAAGGCTATGAATTCAAATGTGGTCAATAAAAAGAGTAACTGAAAAGATTGTGCACTCTTTCAAGAAACTCGTGCCTCAGATTGGATGAAGTAAGATTTCTGATGAATGGGACAAACTACTAATTCTAGAGATAACAGGGACACATGATTGTGTCAGGCACATGAGTGTTGTTCAGCTATAAAGAGTGTTTGCTACCTACCTGGAGATCTACTGAGCTACATTTTGTTAGAGTCTGAAAAAGAATTTGGAAGAATACACTTCATTATAGGAAAGATTGCTAAAATAGAAAAATAGTGTATTTTATAGAATGACAAGTAAAACAAGGAAAGAAAACCAGATTGGTTTCACAGCAAGCCACAGAAGCATTAGATTCCTAGATGAGAAATGCAGATGAATCTGAAACATATTAAACACCTCCAAGGAAGAAGCTTCACCTTGATTGCTATCATTAGGAAAACTACCCTAAATGATACTGTGTGTAACGAGGGGCTGCTCAGCCGTGCAGAAGGTGCGGACAGAGAGATGATGGAGCTGAAGGAAACTTTTTAAGTGAGGAGTCAGGATATTCAGAAATGAAAGGCTCTGAAACATGGGTTTGTCAGAATAATTTTCTGGGAGTTTTAGTGCACCTTCTCCATTCTTCAGGGCTTTCCATGAATGCCTGTACCCCTGGGAGTGCTGCATTCTCATCACAAGCCACAATGAAAGGGCAGAGGATCAAAATGAGGAGGTGACAAGTCACTACCCTTATTCTGGAAGGGAATTAATTTCTGAAGTGTCAGTTTTAGCATACACAAAGATGCAGTCAGATTTTTTTTTTTTTCCTACTTAAACAATGTTTCCTTCTTCAATGGTGACACATTTCTACCATTCAAAGAATAAAGAGATACCTGACTGTGAAAAACAGATCACAGCTGCTGTCAGAGGCTTCTCCCTCAGATGCCTTCATACCAAGTACATTCAGCACTCCAATGCACGACTTGGCATGAACCTTTGATGTGCATCGAGCTGCACTGGGGCAGAAAGGCCTTGTGCTGGAGAGGGGATCTGGGACCATGCTTCACATCCATGCTTTGGGTCATGCCTTTGGGAAATGATGGCCTGAGAACATAAAGTGTATACCTACAGCTTCTATTTACACTATTTAAACAGATATTTTAGGTTTTAATGTCAGATTAACATTTAGATATCCCTGCTGAAGCTGCTATTAAAGTGTGAAAAAGAAACCCAAAACAGAAAAAACATTCCATAAATGGGAATGTTTAAAATAGCAAAGACTTGGAAACATCATAAAGAACTACTTTGTCCATGTTCTCAGTAGCATTTGTTGCAACAAAATGCATCATTTTCAATGCCTCACTTGAAGATCAGCTCCTTCGGCTAAATGTGCTTCCTCATACACATAATTGATGGTAGAGAAAATTAGGATTGTCTTTGCCTTCTCTGGGCTTTTCTCTCCCACCCCTATTGCCCTCTCAGGCACATGCTTAGGTAGAGAGGAAGGCATTTTCAAAACTATCTCATCTGATGCAAATATTTTTTTCTTGGTGCCTTCTTTTTCTCCACCCTCTGTCGCAGAGAACCATAACTTTCCAAGCAAATAATTCAAAAATTACAACCTTGTAATACACTTGTATGACCTGAGATTATGCAGGGTCTTGGGGTGAGTGTGCACCTACAAACTATGTGTACAAGCCGTGTAGAAAACCAAGCTAAGCGTCCAGAATATCCTTTTATTTTATTTATAACTTAGAAGCCTTCAGCTGAGCTGGGTGAATTATGTAAACTGTACAACAAGCTGATTTTGCTTCTGCTAGTTAATTTTCTTCAATGTTTCAGGTCAGTAAACAGTTTAAGCTTTGCTTTTTTAAATTTACAGTGTTAATATTTTTAATTTAGTTATTGTTTCCTGAGGTCTGACAGATACTTTACAAGGTCTCAACATATTGCATCTGCACTGTTCTTTTTCTCAGGTAAATTGCTGTATTATAGAAAGTTGCTAATAAAATAATTTCTTAATTCTCCTTGTCCAGTCACAAAGTCAGTGGGCTCCAGCTGCTAATTAAAATATTCAGTACTTACCAAGGTTTGCCTTGTATTATTTACAAGCATTTTGCTAAGCTAAACTTACATAATTAAAATAAAAGGGAAAAAAAAGAGTAACCAAGTTAAGTTCCTATAGTTTTGTGTGTTATTCCTAGAATATTTTTGACATGGTTATCTTTGGGATGAAATTATTCCTGCAGCCTGGCTCCACCACCCCAGGACATGCCCAGCAGGTGAGGCAAGTTTTCTCACTGAGCACAGCAGAGACTCTGCTTCTGTCTGTGTTGTACCATGTAGGGAGGCGTGTAACATGAAATAAATACAGATATAGCAGCAACAGCAATTATTCCAGGAAGGGCCCCCCTCCTTCTACATCATATTCTGTGTGTGTGGTGAGTGACTGAGTACTAACAAACTGCTTGGACCCAAAGGTGAGAGGGAGTACCACAGATATTCAGGAACATCTCAATTTTCCCCCCTTGTTTTGCAAGACACTACATTTCCTTAACTTGGCTTTGCAATTAGGAAAGTGGAAATTGAGGATTGCTGTCACTGTCAGCTGGAATATTTCAAAATTCTAATGAAAGCCCATTTAAGGCATCTTCCTGAGTTCAGGGCTGCCTGTTCAGAAAAGCATTTCTCCTCAGAGAATCCCTACTGCTGTTCAGCAGAGTCCCTGCTAAATGGCAGCAGGCTGTGCACTGGCCTGTGAACACTGAGCAGGGCAGCCCTGTTTGTGAGTACACCTCCACACCCCACTGCGGGGTGAAAAATTCCCAGTTAACATGGAATGAGCACATTTATTTTCACGGTGTAACGAAACTCTGTTTGTGTCCTTAAGGTGTGCTCACTTTATGCCTGCACCAAATAGCCTTTTTCAAAAGGAAGTGAGGGCAGAAGCTTCATTTACAGGGAGATATATATATAGAGATATTTCTACCTGAACATGAACCTATGCCCGAGTTAAATATCAAACAGATACATTTTGAGCTTGCTGAGCACTTCTGGAAGAAGACAAATGATGATGATGTTCTTGAGGTTACAGCATTAAATTGTGGGCACACATGCATTGAGACAGACATTCCCAATCCTGTATCATAGTCAGCTTTGTGACAACGTGTAGGACAGCCTGAGAGTGGGAAAATACTAGATTGAGTATTTAGGATTTTGGAGATATTTGGTGTATTTCATTTTAACTCTTGGGTGTACCGCTCTAGGAAACCAGGTCCATGTCAACCCTTATGATAAAACTATATTTTGTAAGATTTTAATATCCACTAAAGGTATACTTAAACCTTATGGCAGATTTTTTTTCCAGGGGAAGACAAGTTAACCATAACTGAAACTTTCAATGCTGCTGACAGTAGGCTAAAAAAGTAAGTTGAAGAAAAAAGTCTTTGGGCAGTTTCTTACTCTTAATTCCTTTGCTAGAAGCTGAACAATATGAACTCCAGGGCTTGGAAAAGCAAAACAAACAAAAAATCTCTCAAACAATTTCAAATTCTATCCTAAATCTTTGCCTTATAACTAATAGGTTTTCAATTTTTTTATTTTTTACTAGAAACACTCAAGCATAAAGATTCCTTTCTTTCCTTTTGTAGGACTCACAACGCTGGATAGGGCTCATTAGATTTCCTACACAGGACAGCTCACTGTGGGGTGCTGGTGCCTCAGATGGTTGATGTGGGATTCCACTGTGTGTTTCTGATGCCTTTTGGCACCTTAAAGGCATCCTGTAATGTGCAGTCTCATATTTGTTTTACCTTTTCCTCGACTTTCTCACCTCAGGCTGTGAGACAAAGCCTTGCTCCTCGGGGCATAAACTGCTGCCATTCCTCAGGCATAACCTGCATGTCTGTGTGGATGATTACCTACAGAAAAGCTGTGCGTCTTGGGGTTTTCTATCTTACTGTGGCTTATCTGGGTAAATCTGTCACAAAAGCTGCCTTAGAGCTGGCTGGTCAACAGCAGAGGGTTTGGGATACCGGTGTGACCCAGCAGACCGACAGCAACTGGAAGCAGCCAGGGGAAACACCTGCAAGCTGAAGGCCCCAGTGAATCTTTGTCCCCTCACAAATTGCTTCTTGTGTCATGGTCAAACAAAATATGAGAATTATGTAAGAACAATGGATGCTGAGTGCCAGCTAACACCGAAAGGAAGCATGCTTCTAACAGGTGGTACTCAAAAAGCTCTGTCCAGAAAGGAAATGACCAGTGCTCTGAATGGCCTGAAATTCTCTGTTCAAACAGTGATTTCCTGGAGTTGGTGGATAAATGTATTCCTTTTTGCCAAAAAGGTGTCTGGGACAAAAGCAGATCTGGGACCTGGCCTGTGGCAGCCTTCTTACCAAATACTCTTTGTAATTTCCCAACTTGAAAAGCCCTGTTTGGTACAAGATTCCTAAAGCTCAGCTAAGAACTGTCCTGAGAGCTCTGTCATACTGAATCCAGACTGGCAGAGCAGCAGGGATAGGTTAATGATTAAAAACACATATCCTAATTTGAACGTGAGGAAGTAAGTTCTTGAACTTTATTGGAAATCTTTTCCTTCTTCTTACCCAAACCGTTTAGGGATAGCCTATTACCTAAAAAAGCCCCTCAGCTGGGATCGCTGCTAGACCCCCTTTGAGAGTTCTAAGGCTGAAGCAGGGAGGTGGAGAGCTGGTCTGTTATCTGTTCTAATGAATGTGAAGATTTATGAAATGATAGAGGAAATAAAAATGTAGGGTTCCCTGAGTTGTAGGGAAGGATCTATTTCTGCTAATTATGCAATCTCTTGCAGAACATGAATGTTTTACTTTTAAGAATTTGTCTGAGAAGTAAAGCTAAAAGTTCTGTGGTAACAGCGGTAAGTTTCCACCCATAGTGTGTGGGCTTTCCTATATTTTTCACTTAAAAAATGTCATATTAAATCAGATTAACACCAATTTATTTTCTTTCATTGAACAATTCACTTGACAGTTCATTAAACTCAGAATATTTTAAGAACTTTAGGGAATTTTAGAAATTATCTAGTTTCAAAATAAGTGATTTTTAAGAATCACTGATCAGAATTGCGACTTTCAGATTGTGATTTAGAAGACTTTTGATCAGCACTTTCTTATCAAGGGTCAGTCTTCTAGGACATTTCAAGGAACAACATCTGTCTAAATGCCAAAGAGAATTAAACCCACTAGGCTTCAAGAACCTTCTTTATTAGTTGTTACCTACCCATCAGTGAACTGCTGTAGAAACAGAGGCCATGATTGTGTTAATCTGCTATCAAATGGTGTCATTTTGTCATTGTTGTCTGTGTAAAAAGCTATGTAATAAAAACAAATATTCAGTTTGGGCAGCATTTTTACAGCTTTGTTTAATCTCTTTATCCTGGCCTGTTGATGCATCTTACAAAGCAATGCATAAAATACCAAAGGAAATGCTGAATTAGAATCTTTTAATAACTAAATTTTTAAAACTATTGAATTAAACATGGCAACAATTCTTTCTTAGCTGAATTAATGTTCATTCATGCAGAAAATTTTGAATGTAACATTATTTAAGCAATTTAAAAGCGAATTAAAGATTCATCCATTGTATCAGGTATCTGACTTCAGGCTAACATTTTAATCTCAATCATTGTTACAGTGTTTGCCATTCAAAAAGTCTGAGAGATAACGATGAAGGTTAATTCATGCAGAACAGAGACTCAGTTCCTTGTGGATAAGTATGGTTGGCTATCAGGGAACTGCAAAATATGCTAATAGAGTTATTGTTTACCTTAGCATATTAGGCAAGTTACACTTGTTTGGATAATTGTTTTTAGGTTTTGCATTTCGGATTTATTTTTTGTTTTATGTTGTTTTCATAGCTGCTCCACTGACCGTAGAAGGACTGCATTTTTTTTCTCTGTTGTAAGCAAAGCCACAGATTTTATTAGAACCTTTTGTAAATTTTTTTACAACAGCAGATTGACAAACTTTTCCAGGGGGACTTGGTTTAAAGAACAATAGCTGTCACTCTTTAGCAATTTTCAACTTGCTACGTTATTGTCCTGCTCTGACAACTTTTCATCAGCAGACCTGATTCATCTCCAGGTTAAACACGTGTAATTTCTTCATCTAAGCTACTCTTGAATTTTAACTAGGAACAGTGAACTCGTAATCAGATTCATTAGATTGTGTTCAGACATACTGAATCACACTGAGAAATACCCTTAATGAGGTTCTGACTTGGACAAAACCACTTTGCTTCTTGGAACAAGAGAGCAAAAATTATCCATTACATGACCGGAGTCTTCAAAATACATCAAATATGTGAGGAGTCTGTGATTAGGATATATGTATAAAATGGAATGATGGAATATATAACTCTGCACAGGGAGGAAGTCCCTACATCCACAGAGTGTGTTTTAATAGGTTGGAGGCAGAGACCAAGAAACTGCTGCTACCACAGGGAGCGCTTTCCTGAATTCCTGCCACTGGGGTCAGGTGCTGCTTGTAACACAGAGGTTGATTGTACATTGGAAACATTAATTCTGTAGCTGTGGACACTTTAAAGTCAGGCAGTGTAGTTATTTTTTTGTATCTTGGCAATATTTCATAGCAGGTGTTCACTTCTCCCAGGTTTACACTTATTTTAATACCTGTTCTAAATAAAACAGTGCTTTTTTGATGTAGCAAGGAAATAGTGTTGGTATAAACCATACACTTAAATATCACCACATATTTGTGACGATCTTTTCCTTTCCCTCGCCTAATTTAGAAGTTAAATATTCTTTCCCTTATGCAAACACTAGCAGGCCTGTTTCTCTACTGTTCTTCTGTACTTATCAACAAAAACTGGCTCTCCTAAGAACTAAATGTAATGACTATAGTTCTGCTTACTTTAATTAGACTAACAGGTTAGGAAGCCAATTAGTCATTCCCTTTAGTCTAACTACAGGCAAATTTCATTGTGTAATTGCATACTAATACACAGCTAGGTATTTTCACTGTGTTTTGTCAGATTCTGAACTGCCGCAACCTGTTTATAAAAAGTCCATGTGTAGCGATCAGGACCTTTTTGTTTCCTCATGAGGGAGAAAGAGCAAGGATCATGTATTAATCCACAATATGGGAAAAAAGCTGGATAGATATCAGTGAAATCAGATGGTGCTGATATTGCTTAGCAGAAAAAAGAGTTTACAGCATTGTGAATTTCTTCAGCTGATCTAATGAAGTAAGACTGTATTAAGATATTCAGTAATAATAAAAAAACCCACCAAACCCAACACTTAATCGTGAAAGGGTTATAAATATGCAAAAAACCTTTCTTTATTTTTTTTTTTATTAATGAAAGGTTTATTAGAAACTAGTTGAATTTCAGTGGGTGGGGAATTACACAGATTAGAAACTAGAGGGATGATTGATTGTTATCAGTAATTATATGCTCTGACTAAACACTTTCAGATTCCTAGTGTTACTGTTTCTTGTATGCAAGTGATTTTATCTTAATTTCTNGGAGAAAGAGCAAGGATCATGTATTAATCCACAATATGGGAAAAAAGCTGGATAGATATCAGTGAAATCAGATGGTGCTGATATTGCTTAGCAGAAAAAAGAGTTTACAGCATTGTGAATTTCTTCAGCTGATCTAATGAAGTAAGACTGTATTAAGATGTTCAGTAATAATAAAAAACCCACCAATCCCAACATTTAATCGTGAAAGGGTTATAAATATGCAAAAAACCTTTCTTTATTTTTTTTTTATTAATGAAAGGTTTATTAGAAACTAGTTGAATTTCAGTGAGTGGGGAATTACACAGATTAGAAACTAGAGGGATGATTGATTGTTATCAGTAATTATATGCTCTGACTAAACACTTTCAGATTCCTAGTGTTACTGTTTCTTGTATGCAAGTGATTTTATCTTAATTTCTGTGAATAAAAAAGGGAACAAAACTGAACAATAATAAAGAAATAAAACTTCAAAACCTTCCCACAAAGGCTCGAGGTTTAATTTTTTTTAATGTTTGGATACAGATATAGAACACCTTTAATTACTGATTGCTCATAGTACATAGAACTGGCAAGAAGAAAGGTCATTGAAGTTTTCTTACTCTCTCTTGAGTGCTTCTCTGTAATAGTCCTAACTTACAGCAGGGAATGTGAATGGTTGTTCTTAATATTTACTGTTCTGATCTTACTCAAAATGACTTCTGTCTGCTTTTTACACGGCTGGAGGTAGACTTACAAATGAAGATGCTGTGTCCTCTATTTTCAGCACTGGAGAAGCCGTGCTGCAGACAATCTGTTCCAGGAGGCAAGAGCATGAGTGTCACCTTTGTGATGGTAAAACCTTTTCCTTCTCCCACATACTGTATGGACCTTATTGGAAAAGAATATGGGAAGGGAACGTGCCACCACTAGAAACAGAATAAGGTGTGTTGTGTCACTCATAGAGACAGGCAGTCCCAATTCATATTCAGAACACAGGAAAGCTCCTGGTCCAAAGAGGCAGAAACCAGCAGCAGCAGGACTGGTAACACACCTGTCAGTCACTGGCAGCTCCGGTTGTTATTTAATGATGCAGTATAAATATTTTAGAGGTACCTGATCATGTGGTTAGACAATGGCAGCAATAAAAGTGTGTGGAGCAGTTACTTAAAACATACAATATATTTAAGGTAGAAACTGAATAGAAACTGAATGGAATTTTTTCCTTTGTTAACCTAGAGATTCCAGTAACTTAATAACTTGCATGGGAGTTGGGAATCAGCACATAGACATGTAATGTGAATACACTATGCAAATAGCCAAGTCTGGCCACTGAACTCAAACGTAATTTGAACAAATATGTTCAAATTGATTCAGAAAATACTAAATTAAGAAAAAAAAAACCTTGGAAGTAAAGAAGATTTAAAATTAACTGGTTCAGGATGAAACCATTATTAAGGTATGAGGAAGGAGGGAGTGAAGGAGGAAGGAAGAGAAGGAAAGAAAGAAAAAAGAAAGAGAAAGAAAGAGAAAGAAAGAGAGAAAGAAAGAGAGAAAGAGAGAAAGAAAGAGAGAAAGAGAGAAAGAGAGAAAGAAAGAAACAGAAAAAAAGAAAGGAAGGAAGGAACGAAAGGAAAGAAAGAAGTACTAGATTTACTGTGTGCCTGGGGAAGAGAGGGTGTTAGCCTGCCAACACTGCCCTATCAATTTCATACCATAAATTACATTTTCTTAGATGAACTATTGAGGAATGCAAATGGTTTCATGTCTTGCAGTGTCTTAAAACAAGTTGTATATTAGGTACTCAGCACTGGCATTGAATTGTATTCTTTTTAAAGCTCTCCACCTCTATGCTGCTGAACAATATTTATTGCTGTCATAGGCCTTTAGAAGTTAAGATGTATTTCAAAACAAAATTATTACTTGCTCTTGGATTTTGGATGGAGGTTTTTATTTGTTTTAAAAAAATAGATGAGTATCTGCTATCAGACTTTCCAGGGTTATCAAGAAAGGCTTCCTTTCCTATCAATTTGAATCTTAAGCATCTACCATGAATTTAAACTGGTTCTTAAAGAAGATTAAATTCATTTTTATTACAAATATGGCTCTTTTCCAGCACCTTTGGGAGAAGAAAGGCAGATGAAAAAAAGAACATGATGTGAGCACTGAAAAGATGAGAGACACACAGAAAATGTGAACTGCTGAATTTACTGTCTAGCTATAATGAGGTATTGCTTAACAATTAAGTTAAATTATGCAGCTGTTTCCTAGTATATTGTGCTAATGCATTTGAGAAATTACAATTTTCTGATTGGGGAACGTTATGTGGAGGAAACTGTAGCATTCCCCATTCCTGCAACAATTCATTTCATGATTAAAAAAGGAAACCAGTATTTTTGCAGCTGTCAGGAATAGGCAATAAAGGATGACAATCCAAGGGGGCCTGTTAGTCACTGACACAATAAAATAATCCCAAACAAAAGCTGCAGAAGGAAATAAGCTTTGAAGGGTAGCAATGACTCGCAGGCACAGCTCCTGGGTTTCTGTGGTGAAGTGACTACAGAGCCCACACTGCCAGGAACAGGTTTGAATGTTTCAAAGAGAAGTGATGCAGCATGTGATACTTCAAAAACAAGTGCTCAAAAACTTCAGGGAACTGTAAACTTAATACCTTAAAGCAAAAATTGCATGTACATCAGGGATATGCATCAGCTTAAAAAAAACCAGAAACAAAACCACCCCAAACTGAACTTTACTAATCAGTAAATCTTAATTATCTTTACATTAAAAAAAAAATTTACTTGAATGAGGATTAAGTGAAAATTAAGTGAAGATTTGTAAAACTAAATAATATTGAAAACGTAAAACAAAGGAAGTACACTGGTGTTCCAAATTTTGCATGTGGAATGTGCTCATGGGAAAAATGGCTACATAACACAGAGAAGAAATTAGGTATGTTAATTGGAGCAGGTGGCTTAGATTTTGTTACTTCATTTTTGACCAGCTTGAATTCTTAAGACTATTTAAAATTCCAGACTAACAAATTCATAGATAAATCCGTATTACCCATTGTTTAAACTTATTTATGCAAAAAATATCACAAACCCAAAAACTCTAGATGAAAACACATAATAGCTTTTGAGTAAAAATGAAAGCTTTTCAGTTAACATCCATACTTCAGATCATCCTTTTATTCTGATCATCTGTTTTGCATGATTCTTTTGTTTTAGTCAGCATTTCCTTTTAAAAAAGGTTGAATTGGGGGAAAATATAATTTTATTTCACATTTTATGAGGCTGAATAACGAAAAATGAGGTTGTGCCATGCTTCATGACCATGAATATTTAAACATTTTCTATAAATACATTTACTTATTTTTGTTTTAATCTTGTGAAAAAGCACTGCCTGGAAATGATAATGAAGAAGCCCAAGAAAATACCATTTGGAATCATTCCTGCCTTTGTTTTTACCAGTTGTTCCATAAAGGCAAAGCAGATTTGGTCTTTTAATTTCCTTGAGTGACCTAATTCTTTAAGCTTCTACTGTACTTACTTTTTATGTTGAGTTATATTATTATACATGAGAAAAAAAAAGTTAGTCTATGATGAAGTGAATGTCAAGATTTTTTTTTTCAGTCTTGTTCACTGTTTATCTAATCTGTGGTTATGAGGGTGAGAAGAGTGATGGCAGCTTTCTGAGGCTCTACCCGAACAAGGTACCTTTTATCTGATGGCAACTTTTATCCAATTGAGAAAAAATCCTTGGTCTGCTCTGAACTATTCAATGTCCTTCCCTTGTGGAGGACCACTGTGAACAACTGATCCCTCTCCAGAGGTTTTCCATTGTCCCTTTCTCCCTGCAAGCTAAGGAACAGCATGGTAGGTAGTGGATTGTAGATTTAGCTTGAGCTCCATAACTATGACACAATGTAAAGCATTCGTTTTGGATGTGTGTGTCTGTTTACTTGGTACATTTTTGAGCTGCCACTGCTTTTGTGCACTTTTTCATGAGCCCACAAGCCAGCTTTGTTCCCTTGTTCATGCCCACTTGTGCCTGCTGCAGAGATGGAAGAGGCTTGGGCTTTGCAAGAGCACGCGCTTGGCAAAGAGGGAAGAGCTGAAGGGGAATATACTACAAGGAAGCCAGGTATTGCTGCTCTTAGGCATGTATGTTTAATTGGAAAAAAAATCAGGATGGAAAAAAATCAGCTGTTACCACAGGAACAAACCAAACATTTAACAAATGTTAAATTAGTGCACTTCAATTCTGAAGTACCTTTTCTTGTCAAAAGTTTTCTTTCTCTCTTCTACTAAACAGGAACTCTGGAGCTAGTTGATGAGGATATTCTAAGTATGGGAATGCCAAACTGGACAAGTAAATAAACCACCACCCTTGCTACGACAGCTCTCATGCTTCCAGTGACAGTATTTCCTCTGTGGTACGTGTTTGTTTCAGAGCAGTGGTTAGACCCTTGTCTGTATGTTAAATTCTCACAACTTCAGCTGCTTGTCTGCTATAAAAAGTCTTTTGTTTGTGACGGTGTCACCTCTGTGAAGCTGGGTCCTTCCAAATGGTGGAGCTGAATAAAATGAATGCACATGACATGCACTTGAGTGTAGGAAGTGACGAGGACAAGTGTCACCACTGCATTGCTGTGTCCATATGTGTAATGGTAGCAGTATGTGTCCAGCCATATACCTGTCACACACGGTGTCTCTAGTACAAATGTACCTTTTTATTTAGACACCTGAACACATAGAAATGTCTAATAGCATGTTCATAACAAGCTTCTAAAAGTAATGCAGTATGCCTATTGATATTACAAAAAGCATAAATAAAAAAAACCTCTTTATGTCCTAAGTTCAATTCTGAGTCTTATAAATATTGTAATATTTTCCTAATTACTTGTGTTGTGGCCATATAATAACCACACATAATTTATGCTTCTCAAAAAGGGAGGTTATCACAAAAGTTGTCACAGACTCCTAACTAGTGTCATAAATATTCCATTGTAATCTATACAATAAGAAATATTTCACTGCCTCTCCCCTGAAGGTATATTATTCAATTTTCAGGGTAATAGCACAGTGATAAATTAGAGCTTAATTTTGTTGTGCCACTAAGCTAGCCAAGACTTTTTATAGACGACTGTCCAAATGTTAAAAATACAGAAAGCAGCCACACTAGTGTAATATTGACTCCTTTCTTTCTTGCATTACCTTGACCATTTCTCTTTTTTTCCAACAGACCAATAAAAGTTTTTATACTTATTACAATTTTTCAGTGTAGATCATCTGAGTTTCTCAAGAAGTACTTGTGGAAATTACCTGGGCCTTAGGCTCATTTTTACAGTGAGCATAATATTCTAGGGAAACTCACAATATACAACAGCTTTTTGACACAGAGGGGTGTAGAAGTGATGTTGTGCCATAATCTAGGAGACATAGCCCATGAAACAGGTTTAAGTGAAGTAGGCAAAGCATCAACCTGAGAAACGCTGATGTCAATAACCAGGATAAAAGTCAACATTAAAAAGCAAACTGTAGCAGAAAGGAATGTGTAGGAACTCCAGACTTTCAATACTTACCTATATGTATAAAGGTAGACCAAATTCAGCTTTTTTTTTTTTTTTTTTTTTGAGGGACTAATTAATTTTATTAGAGAGTAAGTAAATTCAGCTGCGAAACCTAGAGAATCTAATGACTTCCAGAGATTCAGAATGAATTCAGCAATAAAAGCTAATTAGAAGGGAAATGGATGCCTAAAGTATCCCTGGTGTGCATAAAGAAAGAGTATAAAGACCATTAATTGAAATTAAAATTTAACAGTAGCCTAATGCTGCATGACATAAAATTCCATCTGTTGTGCAGAGCCACTAAACAAAGATACATGGGGAATAGTGCATGGAGTCTCAGCTCTGCAGCCGGTCAATGAAAGTATTTTAATGTCAGATCACTCCACACAGCGAGAAGTCTGATGTTCAGAGGAGTCAGTTTAGGGCGTGATGATTTCTGTAGCCACTGAATTAGAGATAAAAAAATAAAAGTGATGCTGCATTAGTTTATTTTTTAATGAAGTAGGTGGGGGTTCTTCCTGCTTTTTTTTTTTTATCCTTACAAGTGCTGAACAGGTTTCCATACATTTTAGTACATATAGGCTGTAAAATCTTTGTCCAAACCATTTCTTAGAGGTGCCTGTGTGGTGCAGGAGCAAAGTCAGTGTCCCTTCTTGCAGCATGTCGTCTGAAATGACATGGAAGTTTCTGCCGAGCACGTGTAGGGAAGTAAATGAGATCTTTTAAATAATGAGTAAGTAAATGAGATTCCAGGAGATATTCCAGATCTCCTGGAATATCTTCCTGGTGCTGTTCACAAAATGTCTGGGAATGTCTTTTTTGTTGTTTGTTTTCTGAAGATTGATTAACAGTGATTGCTGCAACCACTTTCAGCGCACACATCTCTGGCATGAATTCCCCTGAAACAATTTTCAAAAGGTGGACTGATTTTATTGGTGAAAGGTGGTTACATTGTACTTGCATTTCCATATTAGATGAACAAAGATATAATAATTCCATTTTGATGACTAGAGGCACGCGGCAGCCAAAAAGAGTCTTGTTTGTTAAATGACATACGTATTAGTTTATTTCTGGAGGACTTATAATTGCTGAGAAATTTCCAACACAATGATTTTACTTTCAGGCTTATGTGTTGGACTGGAAAAACAGCCCTTCTGAAAGTGAGTCTACCAAAGCGATTGTATGATTCTTAGCACAACATGACTGTGGACTGTGATTGTTATGTGAATATTGTGCATGCTGAATAGGCCATAATGTCAAATTAGATGCTGTTTGAGATTCATACGGTACATTTTCTGAATGCCTACATGTGCATTAGTAATTCAGCGCTTCCACTCTGGGACATCTCTCAATGCAGAGATAACAGCTACCACAGAATACACGCAGTGAAAGAAAATAAGAGGTTGCATGGAGAGTCACCATCATGTTCTGTGGATTGAAAGTAAAAAAGGTCCCTCACACAAAAAAGTTGTCTAAGCAGAGTTCAAAACAAAGGTTGTTGTCTGCAATAGAAAATCTGTGAGTTAGCAGTAGGGGGAAGAAGTAGAACCAAAGATAAAAACAAATTCATATTCATCAGTTTTAGGGGTATTTAGCTGAAGGTAATTAACCATCGGATGAAGCAGCAGAAAAATAAAAGGGGATGACCTATTTTTTAGTCTGAGACCAAAGTCCACTGCTGTTTTGGACGTCCTTTTAATCATTAAGAATACACAAAATAGAAATGTAAACAGGTTGCTAATGAGGATATTTCTATCTTGGATCTGCAAATTTGCACAAAAGAAGAGCAAGAAGGTTTCCACAAAGAGTAGAAAAATGCTTTTATAGATTTAGATATGCACATTTCTTGAGGGAGCCAGCAATTAGAGCAACATTAATGATAAACAATGGTATTAAAATGTAAAGAAACAACAGGTGTGTCAAGCTCTTGCCAGGTTGGCAGCTGTGCCCTTTGCCAGGCAAAACCAGGTAGTTCAGCTGCAGTATGTTCTGTGAGTTACAGAAGAGATCACCTGGCAGATGGGGCAGCCAAGGCAGGAGGTGGGATAAAATTGCCTGCCTTGCATCTCCCTGCTCCCTCCCTTGCAGGCTGCTCTGTATACCTGGCTCGTGCTGGCCCATCAGCCTGTTCCTCTCCTCTCATTGCTCTTGCCCTGTGTTTATGTCATTTGCAAACTACTACAATGACTTTACATTTAATTTGTTAACAAGAAATGGTGCATCCCTTTACTCACTCTACCCTCATCTTTCACTAAGCATCTCTGTAAGAACAATTCTCTGGATGAGCAGCTATTCCCAATATTTCCTAAAGTTCTTGTCGTTGCAGCCCTTAGACTCAGCATTTGCTGGAATACTTATTTCATTTTTACTCTTTTGATATCAATATTTGATTCAAAGTACCTGTCATAGTGTTTGTCCTATTCCCAAAACATTAATTTGGGATAAAAGAAATAGGTGGCTGGCTATGTATCTGCAGCAGCAAACTTAGGTATCCACACAACCTTTCTTGACTTTCCAAATTGTGTTTAGGTAGTTCAATCCATCTATATGAAGCCTGTGAGACTGTGCTAAACCAGCTGCCTTTAATTCTTCTCCCAGTAGTAATCTTCACCAGTAATTAATTGTAAGGTACATGTATTAAAAATATTGCCCATTAGTGAGAAATCTGACAGCTTCCATATGCGAATGTCCCTCTCCTTCAGCCTAGGTGTAATCATTATGTACATGGTATTTACAAACATATGGTTTAAAAAATCATTTTACAGAATTCATTTCAGTATTGTAGGATACTTGGGAAAAAATACTGTGAAAGCCATCTGCATGCAAGATAATGAGGGGTGTGACAGGCAGGCTGCTAACTGTGAAAATCCTCATATCTGCTGCATTGTTATTGCACTTGTCCTATTTTATCATGCTGACAATGACAAAATATGAAATTGTTCCTCCTTCCTAGAGCTTCAGCTTTTGAACCCCAGACATTATCAGCATAAGATGGACAAGTAGGTAAAGCTAATAATGTTTATTTTTCCATTTACTTTGTTTTTTAAAACATATTGATAGATTTAGGTACTCACAAAAAATAAAGAAAAATGAGATATTGCTTTAAAATTTGACAGCAAGATAGTTAACATCAGTCTGTCACATCTCTCCACAAGATTAATTTGCATGATGGAAGTATTTTCTGTGTCATTATCCAGAAGGAGAACTGCAAAAAGAATACCAATTTCCATCTTTTTTTTCCCTCCCAAATATCTTGTATAAAATCAAAATGTATTGAGACATAGAAAACTTAATTGTCAAACTGCAAAAAATACTTAAGAATGAACATGAGTAGCAGAGTATTTCACCTCGAAAAAGTTGTAAACATGATCTGCACATGCTTCTTCAGATGTTGTGAAATTGGTGTCTATGGTAATATCAACACAACAATCTTGTTTATCAAATAATTTTATCTTTAAAATGTTTGTTGGATACTTTTAGATACTTTACTTGTCCAGTTTAAGTGTCACATATGGAATGATAGCAAAGTCCAGTTTTGACCTCATGGGTCAAACCCACCATCTTCAAATCAAGTTTTTAACCTTTGTTGTATACATCGTCTTGGTGAGAGAGCACTATTGTCTGTGGCTGTAAATGAAAACAATGAGATATTTCACCAAAAAACCTCAAATATCCAAAGCACCAGGGAGAGTTAACATGTTTTTCCCCCAGAAGATGTAGTCTTTACGAAAAGGCAATCAGCTAGGCTGTTCTGAAGATTTATTCCAAACGAAATCTCCCTTTCTAAATTTATTTCCTCCAGCTAAATCTATGGCTAAATTTGGTATACTCCTAAAGAGATTTAGATTTTATGCCCATGTTTTAAGGCAATTGAGAGACTTGTGGTTTAATATTTTTTAATGTTCTTTCCTGAAGCAATTGTGTTTGACTGTTCTTCCAGGAATCAATTTTCAGGGATACACAGTCAACTCACTTTTATTGCAACCCATTTCAGCCATTAAGCAGCATAATTTCGGCTACCATGGAAATGCTGATTAAATCTACTGGTTTTATTTTGACATTTCAGCCGCGCCTTGACAACTAATTGCTAGTTTGATTAGGTGTCAAAGGGACATTGAGTCTTTGGAGGAAAAAATGGAGCGAGACTGCATCTCGGAAAATCATGGATTGCACTCACTCGCACTTGGGGCTTGGTACACCAACATCCATGGCTCCTTCATCCTCTGAGAATGGTGCTGGCCAGTGGCCAGTTAGAGAAACACTCCAATTAGATGGCAAGTGTCAACACCACGATTTAAGAGCAGCTTCTGTCAGCGCAAGGTTTGGGCTGAGGGGTTGTTCATTGGTGTGGAGAGAGGGTGGGAGAGGGAACCTCCTGCTTTCTGCGGGCACCTTGGAAAAGGGCTCGGGTAGTGCCCAGTGTGGCATTGCCCAACGCCACTCGCTCAGGTGAGTGCAAGGTTTTAAAAGTGTAAATATTACGGGTGGGATGTGAGTTCCCAGTTTGGCCACTGCTGTAGCCCTCATGGTCTGTGCTGGGTCTGCACGGTGCTGGGTCTGCACTGTGCAGGGGGGCTGCGATGGCCCCCTGAGGGGGGTCAGCACTGGGGCTACCCTGGCCACATCCAGCCCGTTCCAGCCTAGTCCAGCTGGTTCCAGCCCGTTCCAGCCTGCTGCAGCTGCCCCTGGAGCACAGCCAAGCCCTCAGCCATGGTGGGTGTGGTGCTCCAGGTGCCCCCTGTTTGAGTCGTGCCCCTCAGGCCGTGAGGAGGGTGAAAGAAGCACCTGTGAGCACCTGGTGGAGATAAGCAGGGAGTGTTACAGCAGGGGGTCCTCTGTGGGGATGTGGAGCCTGTGCAGGAGCAGCTTTATCCCGAGGGAGCTGTGTCCTGTAGGGAGAAGCCTGTGCTGGAGCAGAGCCCTGTGGAGAAGGGAGCTGCAGAGAGGTACTGCTGTGTGCTGGCCCTCACCCCAGTGCCCCTGCACTGCCCAGGGAGGGAGAGGAACGGGGAATGAGGGAGTGAAGTAGAGCTTGGGGTAAAGGGGCAAGAAAGGTATTTTAAACTTTGTCTGTGTTCCTTGCTGTCCAACTCTATCTTAATTGTCAAAAAAATTGTTCATGAGAAAAAGGCATGTCTTTCCCTTTGCTCTGCCAACCACTTGGGTGGAGAACTGCAACCTGGGTATCCCTCAGGGGAGGAGCTGACATTCCCACCTGAGTGCAACAAATACTGGTTTAAGGATTCTTTTGTTTTCTTCAATTTCCTGTAAGTTTTGAAGCAAGTTTTCTTTTTTTTTTCTTGAAGAAGAAAAAAACCCCAAGTCTGTATATTTTGTCTCCCAGGTATTGTCATGAAACTCTTTTACACTTCAAAAGTATTATTCCTGTCACTTGAGGGGTTTTGGATTGTCTTTTATGCGTTTTTATTTGTAACTACATGTAAATGGGATGTAAAACTAGATTGGTATTAGTTTCTCTATTGTGATAGTAGGATATCTTTAAAATTATTCAGAAAAGGTTTTGACTTGACTTTATCTTTCACTCTGCCTGCTGAGAGCGTGTTAGCCAATTTAAGAAAACTGAGAAAAGTGTAGCTCTATCAAATATTTCATGTTCCTCTAAATTTTTATCACTTCTGGACCAGAATATAATCTCTGATATGTGTAACCTATTGCTTCATTGTTACTATAGTGAGAGATAAGGAGGCTGGAAGTTTGTTTGTTCATTTTGGGTTCTTTTTGTTTTAAGGAGGTCTCTTCAGAAGTTTGACTGTTTGCTTGATGCCACGAATTTGAATGAACCTGTAGTCAAATTGCAATTTATTTTTTCTGTTTGCTTCAGATTCTCTGAGTCACTTCCTAAGACATTTCTGTTGATCAGCACTGGAGTGCCATGGGTATAAACATACTTGGGGTTGCATCCAACCACTTATTTTACTAAGTTAATAAAATATTTTGCTAGACTCCATCCCACAGTCATGTTGAAGTCAAAACAGATGAGAATCTTGAAAATATGGTAGCTATTTTGATATCTGAAATTTTCTTTCATTCCTCTCTCTATCCCTGCCAGCTACTGCAAGTGTTTGACCTCATATTTAATACTGGCACCATTTTGCGTCTACTCTTTATTGTAGCATTTGTATGACCTCTAAGAAAATTATTGGCATTTTTTTGGTGTTCTCTACTGATCTTGCCAAATAGTGAATAATCTCCAGTTAAACCTCACTTCCATCAGAGAATTTAGAATCATTTAAGTTGGAAAACACCTGCAAGAGGAGTCCAACTATTAACCTCAAAGTCTGAGACATAAATGTTGAGTTACTTGTCCAAGGCTCCCTAAAATTAGTGACCAATATGAAGTAATAATGTAAAAAAAAACTGGATTCTGGCCATAATTTAATTTTTCAAAACAAAATGTAAATGCTGTATGTGTTTAACAAAATGATATAGGTGTTTAAGCATAGAGGTGTTACTGAAGTAGTTGATTTCTTTGTACTGTGTGATTTTTGGCAAGCCGTGTTGCAGGAGTCTGACTTGGCTGGATAGATGGGATAAAAGAGGTGGCCTCTTAGCTGAACACAGCAAACAAAAGTAAAAGCAAACATTTTTCATGGCCTTAGAAATCATCTGATAGAGAGGGCTGCTAACTTAAATCTCCTTCAGCCACTCTTTGAACCCTCCTGGCATGGTGCAGTCATGTTATTTGTATCATTAAATAGTCTTGAGTGCTGTGTGCTATGCTCTTGTATTTAACACCCACTCATTTTTGAAATGGAACCTGCATATTACAGTAACATTGAAAGGCATATAGTCTGTTCTGAAACATGCAAATAATACCCTTTAGTGCTGAGAGGAATTAAGCACATATATCAAGAGGAGAATACATCCTGAAGGCTAATCTGTCTAGCTGTTTTCTCTACAATAAATTGCATTTTATCTGAATCAGTGTTGTTATTTTTGCCAATAGGTGTTCTGAAACTTGATACTATGAAAGTTCAGGGCAACAGGAATTAAAGCTCTTTGGTGGAATGAAATTTTGGATTTCTAGAAGCCTCACAGATTTCTAAATAACACCATGTGGTAGAACTGTTTCTTGAGCCAATACATTTATGGATTAACTAAGTACTGCTTGCTGTGTTTACACATACAAACTCCTTTCAGAAATTTAATTTACAAAACATTACAACCCAGCAAATATTATAGGAAGATCAGTAGCTGCTGCCCGACGTTATTTTTACTTGAGTGGTAGATATATTTTCATTTTCTTGTCCCATTTGCTGTGTGAGGCCTTTGACCATTCTGGGTGGTGATGTCTCTTCTCAAAATATCCTCAATATGTTTACATCAAGGAATAGAATTTAGATGATGGGAAAGATTAGACTCAAAGCAATAACATGGCTGTTTTGTGGTTTTGGTGTTTGTTTTTTTTTAAACTGTGATAGCAAATATAGATACTGCTGCAGCACCACAGACCATATGTGCACAACATTCCCTTGCTGTTGAAATGCAGCTCTGTATATTTCTGGCTTATAAGTACAACTCCAAGATTCCTTTGATGTTAGCTTTCAAGGTTCATTTCTGTTTGGTTTCACCTGTCAGTTACCGCATTGTATTGGTTTTGCACGGCCTGGTTTTTGGTAGTGAGGGTGCCACAGAGGTGGCTTCTCTGAGAAGCTGCCAGAAGCTTCCACCATGTCCAGCAGAGCCAATACCTGCTGGGTCTGAACATGGACATGCTGCTGGCCAAAACTGGGCCACTTAGAGAGGTTGGTCATGCCTCTGTGATAACATTTTTAAGAAGAAAATCAAANCAGCCCCTGGAAGAGTGACCCACAGCACAGCAGTTTTGGGAGGACTCTGTGCCCGTGGGAGGGACTCACGCTGCAGCAGGTGCGGTTTGGCTGCTGCTCATGAGATTGGACCCACGCTGGAGAAGTTCATGGAGAACTGTCTCCTGTGGGAGGGACCCCACGGCCTCACAGGGGAAGACTCCTCTCCTGGAACAGCGGAGGAGAATCTCGGTGATGAACTGACCAAACCCCCCTGCCCTGCCTCCCTGCGCTGGTGGTGGGAAGCAGAGAGGGGCTGGGGAGGGAAAAGATGTTTTAAGGGCTTATTTTACCTCTCATTATCCTCCTCTGATTCTGTTAGCAATAAATTCACTTTGCAACTTTAAGTTGAGCCTGTTTTGCCCTTGAAGAGTTTTCTTCCAATCCTTATCTCAACTCATGAACCCTTTGTTAATTGTTTTTTCTCTTCTGCCCAGCTGTGGCAGGGGAGGGTGAGTGAGTGGCTTTTGTGGGTGCCTGATGTTGGGCTAGTGTCAAACCATGACATGTTTACCTCTGACACGATTTCTGCTTTGGAATGAACCTTCCATGAGGCAGTGAAAACCCTTTTCTAGATGGCTTATATGATGAAAGAAAGACCCAGGTGTCTGGATTGTAAATGTTTCCTAATGTTCTGTGTCTTTCTGGCTTTTTATTTTATACGTGCTATAGTCCTAGGAAGCAACTACTTTTCCTGAAATACAAAGCCAAAACTCTACCCTTTATTCCCATATTTCACTGTCTTCCACCGTGTGTATGATCTCTGCAGGGTATACATCAGAATATGCATCAGAATATCTGATTCATCATTTAATCCTCTGAATTAGGTAGTGTGATGAGTGTAAAACACTTGTACACTATATTCTCATTGTTGGTTTAAAAGCCCCTAAACATACATACCTACACCCATGCCCATCCCCCTGAAAATACTAGACTCCCAAACAAAAAACTCAGAGAATGGGTTCTTTGTAAAGCGAAGCTAGAGTAACTCTTTTCTGACCCAGTCTTGTCCTTTTTGTTAGTTTGGAGTAGCTGTAGTGTTTTAGCCAAGGCTTTCCTTTGTCTCAACTAATTTCTGTAATGACAGTGTTCTCTTAGTAGAGGAGCACTCCCTGCTTCTGTCTGTACTCCAAAGGCATGCGCCTGCCTAATTCAAAAGGATGCATGCTAATCACTGTTCTTGGGAATAAAACAGTAGCTAATGATGAGAATGAGCAGTGTTGGGTTATTGCTTTGAATAAGCTGTTAGATATAATTTTTCAGTGTTTTTTCTGAAGGTGGAAAACCCGACTGCCAACCCAAATTGGAGAAGTTAGGCACATGCTCTTCCCCTAATACCAAATACCAGTTAGAAGCCTGAGTTGGTTCTATCCCTCCTGTGTGTTTGTACCACAGTTAAGGAAAACTGGAGAAAAATTACAGGAGAATAGATTTCTCCTCATGCTTTCATTGCCCTTACTCGTTAGCTCTCAGTCCATGTATGAATGTGTATGTGCTAGGTTTTTAACAGAAGCAATGCTGGAAGGGACTTTCAGAAGTATTATGGTAGCATCTATTATACCTTATTTATTCCTAAGTCATTTCTTTCACCTATTAAAAACATCAGGTTAGCGGTGATACCCACCTCATTGGTGTTGATAGGGAGGGTGAAGGGCTGGAATAGAGGCTTATTTTCTGGAGAGGGAATTTAATCTTTATTATTGCAACTGCAAATTTTTCTTGTCCAGTACACCGTGGATATAGATATGCTCATCGCTTCTGTTTAACAAAAAAGTTTTGCATACTTATATTCTATATCATTGTATTTACCATATTCTTCTCTTTCAGCTAAACAATTCCAAATACTTCTGTCTTTTGTCATAGGTAATGAACCCTGGCTGTTTCAGCAACCTGTTTCCCTCTCTCCAGTTAGCCTATATTTCTTGGAAATCAAAGTGAGGAGCTGCATGGCATGCTCCAGCTGAGGCTTTATTGGCCCTGCCTGGAGGGAAAAGATTGCCTGATGCATCTTGACTCTCATTTCCAGCTGTCTGAGGGGGGTATTTGGCTTTTACTCAGCAGTGTAACATTGTTGACTCATGTTCATCATTGATGCATAACAAACCTCATATCTTTTGCTGTAAAACTGCTAAGTACCTGATCCATGTTCTACATTTGCATAGCTAATTATTCTTGCTTAGGTACAGAACCTTGCCTTTGTCCCCACTGAATAAACATCCTTTGTTTTTCAGCTGCTTTCCTACTTGTCAAGTTAATTTTAATTCCTAGCTTGTCCTCTATCTTATTTGTAGTCCCTCCAAGGTTTGTTATCTGCAGATTTAGAAACTCATTGAGATTTCACAAATCTGTCCTGAAGACAAAGGTCTTAATATTTGGTACTCATCCAAATCTTGAAATGCAGCGTAATCAGGAAATGCACTCAATCCTTAAACAATGTCTGTTTTATTGTGAAATTTTAAGTTGCCTATTCCCAAGTGATGTGAACATTAGGGGACCATGTTAGTTTAAGAAGATGAAAGAAGAATGCCTGCTCAGTTTCCTAATTTACATTAAAAGATTAAAGTTTATTGAAATAGCAAGAAATTTTTAACAGATTTTTATGAAAATCAGAGGTCGTATTTTAGGCAGACAGGTGAAAAATCTGTTAAGTAATTTGCAAAAAAATATGCATTTGATTATTTCAGTTAAAGTGCAATTTTAAGGTGTTTCTGTAATTCAAAAAGTTTCAGGTTATCTTACTATCTCTGTACAATGCATCTGTGCTATTAATGGCAAAGAAAAGCCTTTGGGGATACCTTTTAAAAGGGTTAATGATGGGGTTTTGGGGGGTACTTTTCTCTCCTTGATGATTTTGTTTTGTTGTTTTTGTTTTTTTGTTGCTGTTGTTGTTGTTGTCGTTGTTGGTTTTGGGTTGGGTTTTTTTTGTTTGTTTGGTTTTGGTTTTTTTTGCTTTTGTTTAGGGTTTTCAGAATTTGAACTGAATATTGAAATGTCTTCAGAGTTCAGGCCAGGATACAACTGAAAGCCTTAGAAGGGAGTCCTGTCCCTGCAACTTGAGACACCTACATCTTATTCCTGCAAAGCTTTAGTTTTCTGTGGATTGAATTTTAACACTCAGCAGATGTACCTGTGCCACAGGAAGAGGCTAATGCAGGATACCCTCAGCACTGTAGCTGTTAAAGATCAGCTATGCCATTAGCCACAAAAATCTACATTTCACATCCAGTGAATTTAATTTTTTTATAACTGTCTCTAAGGTCACCATGGGGACAGTCTGCAGTGCTCCTGAGATGAAAATTTGAAGATATTGCACTGTGCAATCTTCCTAGAACTCCTATGAGAAACTGATAGGGATGGGTTCATCATAAGATTTAATAAAGTTCAAAGTAATTGTCACTGGCAATAACGTTTTTTAATTATTCTGAGATCCCATGAAGAAGACCATGAATTAGACTCTGCATTGCAGGAATTTTCTATCACATAGTAAATTGCTTCATGGTATTTTTGTTTTGAAAAACATTTGTTTGTGTATGTGCTGAGGGGAAAGAAATTATCTTCCAAATTATGTATTCTTTCCCATTCTACATTCTTGAGTGCCAGTGCCTTCTATAGTTTGGGAAGCTTTTGAAAAGCCTGACTGTAGTTTAGAGGCAATGTGTGTTTCCACACCATCATACAGAATGACTGTACTTGAGGAATGCTGTAAGGAAGGGATTCTTGTTTATTTATCTGAATATTAATATGCTTACAGACTATATCTGCTGGAAAATTATCATGGTTCCTTCATTCACTGCACTAACTAAACAGTCCTGGAATACACAAAAAATGCACCAAAGCAACTCAACACACCCCAGTTCCAAAGCACATGTTGTGTTACCTTTAAGGCAGGGTATAAACAGTACTAGAAGGAAGGTCAGACCTGCCCAGTGAGACCTGAAATCTACATTGAAAAATTTTGAAAGAAATTTCCCTTCTGTTTTCAATCATGTGATGAAGACCAGCCTTTGAATTTTTATTTTTTTTTTAACGTGTTGTGGGGTGATTTTCAATGTTGTGGTGTGTCAGTATGCAGCCATGGGGTTGTAATGGAGGAATAAGGAAGGAGGGAGGTTAATTTCAACTCTTGAAATGTGAGCCCTAAAAATAATCACGGACTTAGCATGAAAAAGGCATTCTGTACCTTATATGCACACTGTCAATCCACCAAAAACATAAAAACAACTGGTTTTATTCATTTCAGAGTAAAAATTAACACAAAATTACTTTAGCAGAAGGAAGTCCTTGCACCTCAAAGTATATGGTGGTGAATTCACATAATTAAAGAACTCAGGTTAGTCTGTATTTGATGATTTACACTGCTCCACAACTGACTCATTGTCACAGTTTAGCTCCCACAGGGAAAAGTCATATGCACAGGAGAGAAAAAACAAAATAAAAGTTTGCCGTGAATGCTGCTGCACTTTTTCCTCATTTATGTGTATGCCTTAAAAATGTTACTTATGTTTTTATAGAAGAGTTCTTCAAAAGAAAATGAATTGTCACTCAAAATGGTATAATGGCTTTCAGCATCTAGGAAAATAAGTTACAGTAGTACCTGTTAAAAATCATTAGTAATATCATTGAATGCAGTGAGAGAGGCTTATAGGATTTAAAACTGTGATGGTGCACAGATAAATAATTATGAATAATAGGATCCTCTCTCCTCAGCTTCATTAACAGTGAGGGTTAAAGATAAGTTATCAGTCTCTTACCCGTTCTTGATAAAACCAGACTGGATGTCTTGGAGGAGGCCTAGAAGGACTGGGAAGTGGTTTAGGGCTTTTGTAAGGAGACCAAAGAGCAGCAATGCTGTTGTGGCTCTTTCTATATCTTTAGGATTTTCATTACTTCTGTTGTGTATGGAAGTGGGAATTGTGAAGCACAAATGCCTTTTCAAAAGAAATGTGTATGTGGGGGGAGCAAAATAAAAATTAAGGGAAAGCATTAAAAGCAGACATGAAGGATGATTGGCTTTGCATGAAAAAAAGGGAAATGCAGATGATGTGTGGTGATGCTTATCATTTAGCAGGAATGGTGAATCAGTAAGGGAGTTTTTAGGTCTGGGTTCAGTGTCAGAAAGCAGGAGTAGACAAGAAGTATGAATCACACTTAGCCATGATCAAGAATGAATTAAGTTCATCTTTTTACTAGTCATAAGAAATATATTTTTTCACTTTAATGTGTCTGTCTCTGTAATTAGAGGGAAGAAACTTTTTTAGAGGTATTTACATTCTGTAATATGGAGCAGCCTGCTTCAAACTGTAACAGCTTTTTATTCTTTGGCGCCTTTCTGAGCACTTATTCAGTTACCTTAATAAGATAACCATGCCCTCGGGTGTGAATGACTGCTGGTCACCCAAGCCATTAGCTAAGGCAAAATACCTGACAATTCAGCTTGACAAACTTAATGAGAATTCCAAGGCTGCTTAATTTATCAACCTTTAACATTAGAATGCTCCTGCAAAGCTTCAGTGTTATGAATGTTGTGTGCTGAATCTTTTGACAATGCATAATGACCCTCATCATTGTGAAACCTCTGAATAGAATAATCTGATCAGTTCATTAATACCACAAGGGTCTGAACAAAATAATAATGCCATTGTTTACACTCTGAGCAATGAAGACCAAATTAATTTCTGGTGTAATTTCATAAACTTTAATACAGTGGCTCCATGAATACTTTTAACCTAAGAAAAGGAAGTCCTTCCTTGTGAGGAATGCTGAAACTCCATCCTGACAGTCAGAGTGACTTTACCTTGGTCATTTTTGGTATGTATTCTAGAATATATATGATAAAGCTGTACTAAGTATAAAGATGTAGTGTGAACCCAGAGAACACGACTAAATCTGTTTAATTACCATCACCCTGCTGCTGGAAGTGAAATGGTGAGATGCACTAAAGTGAGATATTTGGAAAAATCTACCCTGACCTAGGGAGCATGCACTGCTGTGTAAGGCTACTCAGAACAGCTAACTTGGGTTTCTACTCTCAATTACTGAACATTTCTCTCTCAAATACTGCAGAGAAGGTAAACTACTACTGAGTTACCTTCAGTCCACGCACTTCTGTCACTTCAGAGTTGATTTCCTGCCTTGAGCCACAGTTGCAATTTGAGATGCAGGGGCTGGCAGCGACCTACTTCAGGAATATTAATTGCTTTTTGAAGCTTTATTTGTAAACTTGTTTGCAAGCCACCACGCCGATCTGCCAAACTGTGCTGCTGCTTGCAGTAATAATAACAAAACTCTGATTTCTTTGGACACCTTGTAGCAATACCCTACAAGTGATACAATTGATTAGATAACTAAGCACTTCGTGATATTCTAGAGAAGTTATCATCCTGATCAGTGTTACTGGAGTAAATATCAAGGACTAAATGAAACATACACAATGATAGGTATAATTTGGATTACTACGCATGAGTGATGATTAGATTATCTTGATGTGAAGATCTTAAACCCCTTAATGCAGTATATGGTTTATCCACTTTTGTGAGATGCAAGATTTTCTGTATCTTGTCAAAAGGGTTGCACAATTTTAAAGGTTCTGTTTAACTTGGAAAAATTGTGTGACTTATTAATATTCTTCAAAGAAATACAGCTCTTTTCTTTAAGGCTGCTTCACAGGAGAGTTTTATACAGACACTTTTCCATCCACTATGTTGAAATTACATTTCTCTACAAACAGAGGTCAGTGGAGCTCTGCCAATTTCTCTGCCAGTGTAGAGAAATAAAGCACTAAAGCGCGGTGGCCTTTGGTGGAGGGAGTGTCCTCTTGCCACTTTTGCCAGTGCAGTAAGAGTCCTGGACTATTCACTTCCACACCCATTATGTTAAAATTGACCTTATGATTGCAGAACTGGAGCCATGGAGTTATGGCCATAACTCCTTTCTCTCCTCTGGTAATCAGAAATACAATTTAGCAAGGATTTGGAAGCCTTTCATTTTGGAGGAGTGACTGGTTGTCTGTCTGTTCACGTCTTCATCAATAAGCAACTTCATCAAATCACTAAATTTGCAGCTTAACTGAGTTTAACCAAATCACTAAACTTTTCCAATAAACTAATATAAAATCTCTCCTATTTGCCAGTGTTGAAATAGATCCCAGGCAGACTGCACTTGATTTATAAATGTATAATAAAGAACATAATTTTATGCAAGAATATACCGCAATGTATTTATGATTATATTGCTGCCTTATGTCGTTACTAACTCCTCCAGAAATAACTGACTTGAGCACTTCTTTCTTATCCTCAAAGAATAAAAATTGCAGCAACCTTTCTTTGAAAAGCACTGACTATTGTACTTCCCAGAAATCTTCAGACTTAAGGTGAGGAAAGGGTTGTTTTCATAGAATTTACAACTAAGTTTTATTGTTCCTAGTACTTGTTACAGATTGTGAGTAATCAAAACATGCTAGACCAACTATTATCATGTTTAAGGATTTCTTCCCTTTGCCAGGTTTTCTATAAAGCATTTGTTGAAGTGAGATATAAGCAACAGATGTATCAAAATGATACTTTCCCAAATATCCTTGCCATAAGACATTTCTCATCAAGTCATTGCTGACACTGGTAATCCTAATTATTTTTAAATTATTTCATATGATGTTTGCTTGTGAATGAAATATATAAAACACATCTTAGTCTAGTATCTCTACGCACAGGGTTTTGTACTGGTTCCACCTGTTCATGAGATGTGATGGAACTGTGTCAAACTTAGAGCCAGACTCTTTGGAGCTAGTTATTGACTCACAAGTATTACTTTCATGAGACAGGGCAATCGTTTTCTGGGGGTTTTAATCACAATACTTAATCACAATGATAGGTATAATTTGGATTAATACCCAGTAAATCTGAAAATCTAGAGTTTTTTAGCATTTTTAATGGACTAAGTACTCTAAATAGTTAGGCTTTTAAGAAGTGTGATTATTGTGTTGTAGTGCACTTTCATGATTAATTCCAGCACTGAAATTCTCTTGCTATTTTCTTAGTACTTCCAGCAAACACTTGTCACCACTATTTTTCTCCACATTTTACCCAAACAGTTTCTAAAAAGGCCAGTGGTAGTATTTCCATTCTCTTCAGTTTTTATGAAATAAATCATGGCTTTATTTTTATCCTGAATTTATTGTAAAAAAAGAAGAAAAAAAAAAAAAGAAAAATATTCCAGTAAGAAATACATTTTATTAAGAGTTCAACAAATCCCCAAAGAGAGACAGATGTTGATAAAAGATGCTACTGGCATATGGAAGTTAATATCCTCATTCTTTGTCTACAGTCATAAGAGAGTCAGAGGTTCTGGATTCTTGAATTACAGTCTAAATATACCTTCTCACTCCAGGTAAAAACAGCAAGATGTCTCACCTTAACTTATAGCTTGACATTGTGAATAAACACTTTTTTTTTACAAGTGTTTTTGAGGAGAGTTAATAGAGATCCATGGAGAAATAAAAGTTTATCTGATATTGAGAACCTGCCTTGATGTTGATACAATCAGCATTAAGTAACACAGTAATAATTTATTTTGTTCTTCTACACTTTTGAATGTACTAATTTTAGGCAAAAACAAGATGCTCAGCTAAACTGAGTAAAATATAGTTTTTCCTCAGTGTGGATCACTAAAGACATTTTCCAGTTCCACTTTCTTCACTTTACTCTGGTGTGAAGATCTCAGGTTCTCCCAGTCCTGTTAGAGTGTGTGCTCATTCAAAGACTTCATTCTTGACAGATAGAAATTAAAATGTCAATCTCTGCAGTCCTTTTCCTCTTCCCTCTACAAAAATGACAGAGATGGAAGGCTAACCATAATCCAGATGAAATATGTAAGGGAGTTTTTAGTGAAACAAAGAGGAATAAAAAAGTTAGAAGATGAAATTTCTGTAGACATAGTGTGAGATTTTTTTTAGACCCCTTTTTCTTGCTGGGCTTTTTCCCCTGAGAAGTAGTTCTGTAGTAGGCTTTGCCCGAGACAATATGACCACCACCCATGACTAAAATGTGAATATTAAAACAAAGAAGCTGACATGTTTCATCATCACACAAAGATGAAAATAAAGATAAAGCCTGTTACCTGAAATTGAATCCTTTGCATGAGACATCCGTGCATTCCTACTATGACCACAATCAAATCATGCATCAAAAGCCAGGGTTTTAATCATCTCTCTTCTGTATAAATTAGATTTTTCTTATTTTATTAGCATTTTCATTAAAAGCTACATGTTTTTTCCAGTGCAGCAACAGTCTAATAGTGTATGAATGCCTTCATTTCTAATGAATTAAATTTTAAAATTACTGAAAAACTCTTGCATGTTTTCCCCTACTATGCAGTGTCTACTTCTTTTCAGCCAAGATTATCTCCCTAGGAAATGTATTTTAGGCATATTGATATGTTAAAGGTTGCCTCTTAAACACACCATATGAGGTTTTTTCCAGTGCAATATGCTAAATGAATGCATATTTAATTTATATAGTACCCAGAACAGATTATGATAAAATGTTTCATATCAGATGTGATAAAAATGTCACCTATTGCTCACTTGTAATGTGTTTGTCATTGCAGACTACATATTTAGGTCAGATTAAATTGCAAGGAAAATAATGACTCAAATTGGACTCAATGATCTTTCTGGGTTCCTTCCAACTCAGACTATTCTGTGATTCTGTGACTCAAATATCAGTAAGTACAGTGTTTGTTCTACACCAAATGAGACTTCTGTTCCTAGAAAAGGTTTTCAATACAAGAAGAATTTGAAGTTACAATTATGCAAAAGACAAAAAAAGAATAAATCTATTGCATTTTGGTTCTAATTTAAATTAACTCTTGTTGTGGAGCCACTGAATGAGTCTTTACTCAGCTACTGGACACTGCTTACAAGAGTGTAACAATATGGGATTTTTGTCATTCCATCCTTTATGGAACTGTAGAATAACATAGTTTGGAAGGGATATCTATAGGTCATCCAATCCATCTTACACAACTTATCTGTTGGAGACTTAATCATAGATAATCTCTTCAGCAACATGCTCCACTGAAAAAGACTCTACATAGCAGGAGGGAGCATGTTTTATTTCATTCCTGAAGTAGTTCTTCTCATTTGTAGAATTTCCAAGATAGTTCTTAATAATACTGAGATCATGTGCTCCAATAAGATGGGCAATTAACTAATTCTATAAACTGTATAAATTCTGGGGGTTTTTTAATGCTCAGTTACACCAGTGGAATCTCCAGGAGTTACAAAGGATAAATAAATTAAGGCAAATACGTGGCCTCTGGACAAATGTTTTCAGCAAAGATGAATGTATATTTTTCTTCAATGTGAGTATTGACCTCCTCTTTGTTATGGTCAATACTTCGTTCTTGACTCAATTAATCTCAATAGATACCAAACAAAGCTCCATATTTATTGAAATTGTGGGAATTATGTATATGTGGGGAGCAAATGGATCTCCACAAGTTTTGTTAAGAGCTTAAATATCTGAAAAACCCCAACACTTCTCAGTGGAATATGCAGTATCTTGAGCTTTGCTAGTGATATTGAAGCACCTGGAATCTTTCATATTCTTTCCTTTAAAAGCTGCTGTAGGCTTGGCCTCTTTGTGTTCTAAGAAATCCAGTAAGATTTATTGTGGCGTCTTGGGAAGAGAGGATAAGAGGTCTTAGGTTCCCTGCTTTGCCACCTGAAATGAATGTGTTCCCAGCACAGCCATGATTTTTTCTTGTATTCCCTGGCCCCCAAGAGAAGCCCTTGTATTGCTCAAGAGCTGGAAGAGCCCCACCTTTCATGTGACCCTGCAGGGTACTTGGTGTGGTTGGTGTTTCTCTCCCAGGTTAATCAGAGGCCTTCTGAAAGATCTGCCTGCCTAAGACTGGATTTTACCAGTACGTGTCTCAACTCTTTTTGTCATCTAAAGATGAATGCTCATTTCTATTTTCTTGTGCTTTCAGTAGAAGTGGTGGGAAAGGGAATAAATGAACTGAAATAGTGTCTGCTAATAATGGCATGCATTTATCTCCATTACTTTCATGTGCATTAAATATGCGTGGAATCAGATAAATATATTTTTAAAATGTGAATAATATTGGGGGCTGAATATTATATTATGAAGCACCCCTCAGGCTGAAGCCCTGGGGGCTTCCCATGTTTGCAGCCTTTTCCAGTTCAGTATTTCTAAGAATCATTTTTCATTAGAGGAGAATTATTTGCACTGTTTTCCAGAATTATTTTAAAGATAGTTCTTCAGCTGCATATTGATATGTACTTTATCTTCATAGTTCTTTGACCTACCTAGAGAGAGGTGGGGAGAAACAAACAAAACCCAAAAAACCCCACCTCCCCACAAGAGAAAACAGCTAGGGTTGCAGCCATGTGAAGAAACAGATAGTTAAAATGCAATTACAGGGACCCATCACTTGCTTGAGTTGTGAGTAATAAATATTGAATGAGAGCTGAAAACAAACTGCTGGTGGAAAAGTTCACTAAATAAATTTATTCATCAAAATATGAGAAAATGCCTCAAAAAATATTCTTTCCCTTGTTAACAGGCTGAATTCATTGGTTAAATTATTGGTTGCTAAATAAATGTGTTGCTTAATGATCCACAGAGCAATTAACCTGTCACTTCGTACACTAATTTACTAAATCCTTTCCAATCTCTCTTAATATTAAGTCCTTGTTGTTAATTTGAATAGATTAGACATTTATTTAAATATATTTAATGTTTCCTGGCAAAATGTTTAAAAGAAATCTGCTACTAAAGCTCACTGATACCAGAGAAATGAATCTGATATTACGATTGAAGTGTTAGAATATAGGAACCTTGCGCAATTTCTGTAACGTTACAAGCAGGAAATTCAGGGTCAGTCTCTAGTGCTAACTTTCATGGATTTATGGGATGTAGAGGTTGGCAGGAGTCTTTGGACATGGTCTCTAGTCCCCCTGCTCCAAGCAGGGGCAGCTAGAGCAGGGGTTGCCCAGAACCATACCCAGATAGGTTTTGAATATCTCCAAGGATGAGGACCCCAGCATTTCTGGGCAAGCTGTGCTATTATTTGATCACACGCACAGCCAAGGGATTTTTTTTTTTAATGGAATTTGGAATACTTCAGTTTGTGCCCCGTTTTCTCTTGTGCTGGTATTTATGCATATTGAGATTCCCCCAAGCCTTTTCTTCTCGAGGCTGATGAGTCCCAGCTTTCTCAGCCTTTGCTTGTTTATCAGATGTTTCAATCACTTCAGCACCTTTGCAGCCCTTTTCTGGAGTGGGTCCAGCACGTCCTTGTCTCTGCTGTAGCTGGGAGCTGATAACGGGGTGCAGCACTGCAGGTGTGTCTCAGCACTGCCAAGCCAGGGACAAGTCACTTCCCCTGACCTTCTGGCAGTACTCTTCAGAATGCAGACCAGGATCCTGTTGGGCGTCTTCTCAAGTTCTTTGATTCTAGAATTTTTAGTCAAAATGAAGGATAACAGGAAAATAACTATATTTTACTATGCTGCTTTTACTGTTTGCATATATCTGTGTTTATTGGTTCTGTATTAGATCACTTATGTATGAGTCTTTGCAACCACAAACAGCAATGCAACAATAACTGAGAATTAGGATTTTCCTCAGCTTTTGTACAGAGCCTGCAACATTGGATAAATATAAAAGTTTAACAGTTTTCTCACTCAGTAATGTACACTATCAAACAGGGATTCTTGTAATGTTTTCAGGCACAACCACACTTCTCTAAAGTGGGTGGTATGCCTGCTTACTGTATCTAAGCCATTAGCTACAGCTTAAGTATTATATTTAAAAGAATTTTAATGAAGATAAAGAATTTGATAGGAAGAAAAATTATGTAGCCTTGCTTTATCTTTCACATGGAATTTGGGACTTTCAGAAGCAACAGTCATGCCTGTCAGTTAAAGAACACAGAAGACTCAATTCTAAATGACACTCCAAGTTAAAAGTAATAACCTTCTGATGTGATAAAGATGCCTATTCTTTAAGTAGAGATATTACTTCTGAAAGCTGAATGATAAGAGTTTGAGGAGATTCTGTTGTTGCTGTTTACCCATCTAACCAGTCAGGCTTTAGTATTGCTGCTTCTAAGCACAGTGCAGCACCACGAGGGCGTTTCATTCCTGACTTAACAGATGATGGTCCTGCTTTTGGAGCAAATCTCTGCATCACCCACTCTTACTGTTCCCAGGTCCACATTACAGAACACTGAATATGACATGGGTTCCTTTCAGCTGAAACAGAACTGCAATGTACACCCTAAGAGAATGCCCAGTGCATTCCAGCTCTAAAAGACATGGGACCAGATCAGAGGTCATCCAAAGTTTTAAGAAACTGTTAAGGAAACTTTCCTATCTGAGCATCCAGGAGCCACTAGGCCAGCCACACTTGCAGCACCTATGATAGGTAGGAGGTCCTTGTACCTTTTGTTGTATAAAGGGTCATGAGTTCATGATGTCGTGTCATGAGCTCCCACCCAGAGCTCAACTGCAGCTCTCCCTGCAGCTGCACCCCAAGCTGCCTGCACTGATGGAGTCCTCTACAAATCAGAGACTGACCCTGGACAGAGACCAGTTGTCAGCAGTTTGTTGCTCATGGCTAGATGGCCAAAGATCTCAGTTTGGGTATCAGAAATCCTCCTAATTCTCTGCTTTACTCTAAATACAGGTAAATTAACAGCATTACAGAACCCAAAGAACTAAAACATTTAAGTTATTAAATTACCTCTTTTTAGATAATGCACTTTGCTTTTATTCTCTTAAGGAGCTACCATATAATAGAGATATCCAAATAAGGTACAGAAACTGCAGTCCCAACTGAATACATGTTAAGCATGTTACCTTTCTTTAGATGGCTGATTTTTGAATTGATCTGTTTAAATTCTCTTCAGACAGCAATTAGTCATAGACTGTCAACAAGTAAAAACAAGATTGTAATTATTAACTCGGAGATATGTTGCTGTTCATAATCAGATATAGATATGATACCCAATTTTATAATTTCATGAAAATGTTCAAGCAAATTACAGTCTCTTAATAACTCGATGGCAGTTTTATCTTTGATAGTATCTCTGTCGCTAGTTAATATTGACATAATATCTTCCTGTAAAAATGGTTGTCTTTCTTACCAAATGTAGCACATGGTAAGGAAGAAATGTGTGCTAATGAAGGAGCAGTGCATACTGGAAGTGTTTGAACAGTATAGATATCCAGTAGAAAAAAATAACCCAACAAACCAAATCCACCCACTGGACCCATTATTAGTCTGAAGATATTTGTGGACAAGCATCTGGCCACCTACATACCAGTCATGTTTTGGCATTTATTTCTGATGCTGAATAAGTACACTGCTACAATGGATTTTTTTCCCCAAGTTATTGCAGGTACTGAGTGTTCCCATAGCACTGTGACTGGTAGGCAGATGGTGTGAGCACAGCAAGAGAAAGTGGGATGAAAACCCCGCTCAGATGTGGGCTGGGATGTTGCTGAAGGCTAGCGCCAGAGTGGATGTTTTAAAGCACATCTGAGGTCTGTACAAAGGTATTCACCAGGTTTCAAAATTCACCATGAGTGTTTGCCTCTGAGCTCCAATAACCTGGCCTTTCAGGCAGCCTTGCAAACAATCTATCTCTGCTTGTCTGCAGCTTCTAGAGCTGGGCAAGGCTGGATATGTCCAGCACAGCTGTACTGGACACTGCACATGCCTTTCATCATTATAAAACTGGTGGCAATGGCAAAGGATAGAAGTGGTGAGATATCCAACTGTCGATCATTGACATATCTCTTTAGCTGTCATTAGTGCTATACCAAAGCCATGGTCCTCAACACTGGTTGCATTGGTAAGAACAGAAATATGGCCAAAAAAATAGGCTTGGAAAAAGCCAGTTGAATTAAATTTACTGGCATTATTATATCAGATAATGATTTAGATTTGTATGACCTGTTAGTGACTAAGAGAAGGTAATTACTATTCCTGCCAGGAAAAATAAGTATGCAGCAATATTTTTCAGACCCTCACACTGAAAGACCCATTGTATGGCCACCACAAAAAATCTGAATAAATATTGTCCTATTCTGTTAAAAATGAAAGAGGGTAATATGCTGTAATACGTGGAAACAACACAGCACTGAGAGAAGGAAAGAGAAAGACAGCAGATGCTGTTTTCCAGACTAAATCTCCTCTAATGCACTCCAGGGACCTCATTTAATCAAGCATCATTCTCACACTTCATCACGTATATTATTCAGAAATGATGAAGAATTCTGGGAATAAATTAGTCATTTATTTCAGGATAAATGGTTTTTAAAATTTATTGTTATTTAAGCTATTTTGAAAAATTTAGTTTTTCTTTTATTTTTCCCAGAGGCTCCCAGCTCAGTTTAATCAGAAGCTTCTACTTGCAGGGTAGATCAGGATCGTAGCTGTCTTTGTAAAAGTCATTTTTCTGGGACATACCTTCTTCTGTTATTGCATTCTTTCTACCTCTGATTATCAGATTTTAAAATGTTTCTTTCAGTGCGCTGTGACTTAGGGGAATAGGTTTAACAATCCTATGATAAAAAAGAATTTCTTTTTTTCCCTGGCTTTGTCCATTAAAATGACTTAGCATAAAAAGGACTCTCCATCAAAATCCTCTCCTTTTTTTTCCTCGTGTCTTGTTGGCTGTTGGTTTTCCCTGCCCTTTTCCATCATCTGCTGTTGTTTACCTCTAGCACTTCTCTTGTCAATTTTATAATGATGGTGCAGCATAACCTGACACTGTCCAGGTAAATATATTTAACACTTTCTTGAAGAGCTTGTAGAAGCTGATACTTCTCCAGGAAGGATTCTGTCATATTTAATTACCCAGAGTGCTGCCTTATCTCACATGTTGGGGGCAACAACCCAGCTTCTATAAATTACCAGAATACGGCTTCCGTGGCTAGATCATGTATTTGTAAACAGTGGGTCTCTTGCTCAATTATTTTCGATAGAGGGATTTAAATTAGGTTAATGTGATTTATAAACCCTCCATAGTTGGTGTTGTCTGGGTGATAAATTGGACAGCCCTATGATGGGCTGCATTTATCCTGTACAGGGTCTCTTTACTGCACGTTAATCTACCCCTGGACACTTCAGGCCTTTGCCAGGGAGGAAAGCACGTGCTCTAAGTGCTAAATACAGTTAGATTTAGCTTGAGAATGTGAGGTGGAAAGAAATCTTATTACAGAAAGAATCATCCTTCTGTACCTCTATGAGTTTTGTACATATCTGCATATATATTTTTCCTTTCAAATATCAATATTTTTCTGCTAAAAATTGTCAAGCTTTTACCAGAACTGAAGAAACACTGTCACAATTTTTTTTTCTATTTTTTTAAGTCAAAATTATTTTATTATTTTGAAAGGGAAGAAACACTAAATTTTTCTGGTAAGAAAAAACTCTTTAAAAAAAAATCTATGGTTTTCCTGTTAGCATAAGAAAACACACTTCCACAAAAGTAGAGAATATCTAGATAGTTTTCAATCAACTCATGGAAAGTCGATGAGAGTTGAGGTAATGTACTACAAGTGAATCAGTCAAGCAACAGGCATTTAACCTGGGACCTTCTTCTAGGTTGCAGCCTACTTTCTTCTAGGCTTTGTCATCCAAGCATATAGCTGAAGGTTCCTCTTTCAGTTGTGTGTCTGGGAGACCCCATGGGTCCCTTCCAGGCTGTTATCCCTGGTACAATTCTGGCAGAAATGGAAGATCAGGAATGAGGAATTTAGCAATTATTTGCTGTCAGGTTTTTCCCAGCACCATTGGGGTGAGATGTGGCTAAAGCAGGCAACTGACCCTGACAGCAAAGATCACAAAGATTGGATGAAAAAATTCTTTATATTTTCAGTGTCAGACTGATTTGTGCATATTAATAATAAACTTCAAAGTGTACTCCCATTACATTCTTAGGATGATTGCCCTCCATTTAACAAGTGTATGAATTAGTGGGACAACAAGAAATTCAAGAGAGACTACTGAAAAACAACAAAAAAAATTAAAAAGGAAAAGCCATAATGGAAATCCTTGCAGAACTGTAAAACTATTTGTTTTCAAATGCTCAACTATTGTATAAACCATGGTCTATTCCTGGAAGGCCCTAGAAGGCTCCAGTTTCATTTCATATAAGTTTTCTCTTTTTATCTTGCAATGTCTCTTTTCCCATCCTTTTATTTTCTATCCTCTTTTAGGCAATAGGAAAATCTTAGTAAGTCAAACTTCAACCAAATACAGTGATTTTTGTTAGTTGTTTGCAAGGTTGGGTGAACAGGGACTTTAAAGCAGAACAACAAACTTCACATGCCATGGTGCAATGAATCACTTTATGTCCCATTCTTTAAAAATGAAAATGGATCTTTTTTTAATGGGCTTTCTCATTATTCTTTCAGAAGAGTGGTCTCTGAAAAGCCTTCAGTGTGAGAAACCAATGAGGATACACCATTGCAGTGCAGGAAAACTCAGTATCACTTTGCAGTTACTCATGTGTGCTGGGCTCTGATTCATTGCGGTGAACTTCACGAGCAAGAGATTTGTGTAGGTGAAACAGTGTTTTAATGAACTAAGTGATCACATTAAAAGATCACAGTTCAAATTTTCATTAAACCTACGTTCTATAAGCAAAATGAGAAGGTATTTAGCAATATGTGCTGTGATACTGTAAAAGTTCATTCCAGCTGGAGGTCTAGGATTAGAAAATATTAACACCAATTTTTATAAGACACGATGGGATTTTTAATGCCTCTGTACAGCATATTTCTGCAGCAAGTATCTAGTATCCAATGAAAAGCAAAATTTAGGGAAGTCTGAAAGCCACCTAGATGCCAGAATTTTCATGCCTGGAGTCCAAAGCAGAGAGGTGTGAGGTGGCTTTAAGCAATATCTTTGTGCTTCTGGGTAGAAAGGGAACCAAATTTACTCCTTCTAGACTCAAGAGATGCAAATTTCATTTTCAAGCGATAAGCCAACTGCTCAGTTGTAGTGCATAGCTCTAAAGAATTGTTCTCCATTCCTCCTGGGAGACAGTGCCGCTAGGAAGGGCAGTTCAAGTATCATGGAGTAGGGAAAAAAAATTGCAGGAGCAGGCAGTTACACCTACTGAACAGAGAGAACATTGAACTGGGAGGCACCAGTCTGCTCCAAACGCTCCGCACGTGTGTGCATTTTAACTGTGTTTGTGATACACACATTTTATGTTCAGAGCCCAAACCAAGCAAGCTGTATTCTCAGCACTGTTCATCAGTAAGTATCCAACAATATTCCTTTCAGATAAATATTCCTGTCAAAATCAGTGGAAATGTTGTGTTAAAGGAGTATGTTTCGCAGAAATGCAGCTTTTCCTGTTGTATATGATTTTCTTCTTCATCTTTCTCTCAACAAAGCACTTATAAGTTATTTTTTCTTATTTTTCTTGGGTTTGCAGGATTTTTAATTTTTAAAAAAATTGTATTTCTAAACATTTTCCTCTCTAAAAGAGGCAAATTAATAAATTAAAAGCATAAATTCTAAATTGAATATAATGAACATTGCATTAAAGTGAAACTGGTATTAAATAATAACACTTAGAATTATTTATGGCACCATTCCGGTGAATTATGTGATTTCATAAGAGTAACACCTTGCTATCATGTATAACAGCTATAAAAGGGACAAAAGTAAGCAAAAACTTGAACTTTCCCACCTGAACCAAATTAAACCTAAGTCCTTCCTGTGTTAGGAGGAAAGTCAAACTGCATTTTGTTTTTGCTGCACTTTGCCGGATTTAATTTCCACAAAATACACAAAATAAGGCCAATCCTTTGTTCTTGCCTGTATATAGGTTTTGATCTTGTGAAATTACAGCTTACAGTTAGGATCAAAAGGGTAGGGGTGCTGAAACACTAGTTTGTCTTCCACTGAAAAACGTAAACCAGCATGGTCAGGATGGGATGCTGTTTCCACACTTCAGCTCTCCAAGCACAGAATAGCAGCTAAAATCACATGCAGCCTTCCCTCACCACTGTCTTGCTTTCTTCCCAGCCATATTATTCCCATACCATAACATAATGCTTAAGAATGACTTCATCCCTAATAAAGGAGTGCTTCCTGTGAGGGTAATTCTCTCTCTGAGAGCTAAGACTATTCAGCAGTGGGGCTCCTCAGGGAGGTGGCTTCGGAGATGAAGTGGGCGAATAAAGAACTGAGAACAGAATTTGTGAAGTCACAAATCTTCACTGGCATGAAGTAGTTGAGATCCAATGGCTTCAGGAGGTCACAAGGGACTGCAAACATTTTTCAGGAATGAGTGCCTTAGCCCTGACCTCAGCAAGATATAAATAGTGATTTATGGCTGAAAGTTTCCATTTTCTAATATTTATTCCTGAGCTTTATATTTGTACTTTTGAGAAGAGAGGAGATTGGGAGACAAGAATTAAAACTGCTTTTTTAGCTAAGTCTGGGGTGAAAAGTTCACTGTATATTCTGAGTTTCCCTAAGTTCAGAAGAAATAATTTTGAGAGTGAACCAATTTATTTTGTCATAGAAAGGAAAAAATGTTAGGTTGCTAAGGTTTTATATTCTATACCTGACCATACAAGTACAATTTAGTAACTACTGGACTGATACAAATCAAGAGCCCTTTTTATTGTAAATACACCTTTGGCTTCCCTAAATGCTTTTCAAGTTTTCCAGAAATATAAGAAAAAAATGTAGTGCAACATAGAAAATAGAGAGAGAGAGGTGATGGTGGTTAGTGCTGGGTAAATATGAACTGGCTGGTCAGTTTAGCAAGTCACAGCTTAGCTTCTGCCTAGGAGAGGCAAAGACATATAACTAAAACACATTGACACACTCCAGTGGTGATTGCAGTGTTTAAATTTATTAGAATTCCTGCTTCTGATTTTCACTAAGATCAGGTCATCATTTTGCTTCATAGACTAGACAGTTTACAAATGTTTTTGAAGTGTTTCAGGAAATTGAGGATAAAGATAACACTATTTCTTCTGTGGTCAAGGCAGGGGGAGAGAGTGTTGTAGCCATGAGGCTATTATTTACTCAGCATTGTTGCCAGAGTCAAGACTGAGGATTTCTGATCTGGAATTTGTCCCCTAGAACTTATGATGGAATATCATATATGAGAGAAAGCCACAATACATTAATTAGGATTTAAACCACACTGAGCCTGTCAAAATATTAGAGTTTTATGCATTCTGATTTTTCTCTTCAGCTTTAATTTCTGAGAATCTTGTGACTAGCACCAAAGATAAAATCAATGTTTGGTATTTGTGAGAAAACAAAACAGACATATTCTCAAAGCAGTTCCCTTTCTTGCAAAGATGCTGTTACTTATCACTGCCCACTCAAACATACCCTCACCTACTATATTTAAAGTTCTGTGAGGATTTTGTCGGTATCCAAAAGTACTTTTTTTGCTGTTCCCAATGATGTGTCATGCTGAGTATAATTATTAAATGTAAGAATTATTAGCACAGAATATACCTAATGCTCTTTCACTTAACAGATGGCTTATGAATATCTGGGACAACTTAGTAGCCCTAAAATGATTCATACCTCAGCTATCTGAACACATGGCTACCTTTCATCACTTGGGCTGAGTCTAAGAGAAGGTTGAATAACCCAGTCTTGAAAAGAATTTCTGTTCTTTAAACATGCATGTCACCAGCATATTTTTAATAAGGAATGAAGAACACAAATGCAAACTGTACTTTGAGCTTCCAGTGGCCGCTCTTTCTTTCTTTTAATAGAATTACCTCTGACCTTTGTATATATTGCTTGTCACATCAGTATCATTCATCTGATGACAAATAACATCCTATCATAAGTCTATGAAACCATCAGAATTTCCAAAATGGGAATCCATCTGTGCCTAGAATTCCTGTGCTCCTCTTTTTATTTGCATGTTTGAAGTGAATTGCTTCCTACTTTCTTCTTCTTGCTTTCTCGCTAATCCTCTCACATTTTCTCACTTTCTTTTGATTTTCTCCTCCTCTTCTCTCTCTTTCCTCTTCTCCCCCTCTCCTGTTCTCCTGCCCACTTTAATGGTTCATTCCTGCCCTTTCACTAAGAAAATTTGCTATTAGCACAGACTAATAACTTATTTTTTTCCTTTCTTCAAAAAACCCCACACATACAATTTCATGGATATCTCTAACAATATGGATATATCTAACAATCTAATTTTGGCAACCTATTTTTCTCAGCTTACATATTAAAGGCCTATCCTGGTATCATTAGTGCAAGAATAGCAGCCCAAAAGTAAGACACTAAAAGGAAAGTAATTTGGGCTTAGCTGTAGGTATGAAAAAAGAAAAACTGTTGAGGTCTGTATGTTCCTAATAGTGATTGCTGCAGATCTGTTATTACAGTGGGTTCTAATGTTTCTCTGGAGAGATCAATTATTTACTCTACTTACCTATGTTAATGGTGTGTCAATGTAATTTATGACATCCAAGCACCAAATTGCAGGAAAGTGTGGTAATGCACTGTAAGTTGTCTGAAATTGCCAAGTGATACCGGAGATGTTATCCACATCTCAATTGTAATCCCAGTTCCCTTCTGAGGCATGAATACTCCTGGGAAACTCCAGCTTCATCAGTCAGATGTTTCTGGCTGTGATCAAGAGTAGTAAATTAGGTTTCTGCAGTCGGTGCTTTTGAAAGATAAAGGAGCAGATCCTTAGCTGGTGCAAATTGTTATACATCCACTGATTTCCACACACCTATTGATTATGATATCATCCTCTTCAACACAAATTATGACTGAGAGGCAAGGACTCAGACTAGTAACTGAAAATCTAAATTTTAAACATGGGATGAAAGCTGAGATCTGGACGCAACCTTTATCTGTCAGACTTCTCTCTATCCAGTTTTACCCCTTGTTTGCATTTAGCACAATTTTTACTCCAGGATCATTTAGATGATAAGTGTTTAGGAGATAATCTCATTAGAATCTTGTTTGGCTACAAATTTTTGTTTTTCTCAGATGGGTTTTTTATTGCTCTTAATTTTAGTAGACTTTTCTTTGTACTTTTCCTTCTTGTGGAAATGTCATGTGTTGGATTTTGGCCAAGTTAGTGATTGTCAGAAATGCTTTTAGTTGGTCATTCCTCATCCTGCGCTATGCTTATAAAATCTGTCTGGTTCTGAGTGAACACACTCATGTCTTTATAAAATGTTACAGTAAACTTAGCATTCATTGGTGATCACAGTGCTGGGGGAGCAAAATCAGTTTCAATAATAACCTTTTCTTTCAGTATAAATATGTTCTCTTTAAGATTTATTCCTGGCGGTAGTATTTACATATTTACACTTTTTGTAAATGTAGTGCTTAGGAACTTTTGTCAGGGAGAAAGATTTTTCTTGGCAGCTCTCCCAGACTTTGCCAAGAAAAAATTATTGCAATTATTCATGCAAGTTTTCACAATTTCTTAAGATAACTTCTTTCTATTTAATGCATCATATTAGAACAATTAATTCAAACTGATCACACAATTCTAGTGATTTTGCAAGGAGCTTACATGAAAATGACATTAAAGTTCTAGGGTTTTCAAAATAAGGGAGAAAAAGAAGTAAAAAATTGCTGGTTTAAAAAAAAGACCAAGTAGTATTTGACAGCCAAATTTGAGGAACTTTACCAAAATGTAAAACCACAGACACTCATCTTGTTCCCAGAAAACAGTTTTTTCACATTTAAAAACCAGACTTAGAATAATATTTCACTGAAAACCCATAACATTTAATTAAAAACAAAAAACAAAAAAAACAACAACAACTTAGAATATCACAGAATTTAAGACAAGGTCATGGCTTTTTACATAAACTTTGCCTCAGTCCTATGTATTTTTTTTCCATTAGTTTATTAATGAACTTAACTGGTTTACATCTTGAGTGTCCTTAAGTTGAAAACCAGAATCGAATTTCACCTGAATATGAAATCCCCCTATATTTGATTTGAAAATTTAAAATGTTCTTAATTTCGATTATTACAAAATACATTTAGGCAAAAAATTAATACTGAATTTTAGGTTCGCAGCAGCTAGAAAACTCAATTGTCTATGTTTTAGGCAAGATATCCAGTGTGTTGCAGTATCATCATCATGGAACCAGGCAGGTTCAGCAGATTTAAGTAATGAACAATGAGAGGCTCATTCACTCTGGAGAGGTTACAAGAATAATCTTTTCAGAAAAAATATTGAACAGATTTTCTGCCACTTGTCATCTCAACTATATCACTATATTTATACTATATTAATAAGTATAATATTATGAAAAGATGGCTTATAGAACTACGTTTATATATGCAAGACTGCCCTTTACCATCAGTAAATATGTTTCTTACATTCCTTTCATATTTCCATTCTCATAATGGATAAATTATAAACTATAGCTCAGTGTCTTCATAAACTTTAATTGCTGAAAAGACAGGACAAAACTTGGCAACACAAAACAGCTGTCTCATAATTCACAGCTCTTATTATTCACCAATTCCCAGACAAATTTTAACTAATTAGTTTTGCCTGTTTGTTTATCCTTAGCACACATGCTTGACACCCCATTTAATTGCTGCGTTTGCCCATATCTCAACATGGTGCTTCGGGAGATTTTCTGTTCTGAAAGGACCTGCCTGCCTCATCTTCATCCCATTACTAACACAAGTGCTAGGAAAGATGCTAAAAGCCTGTGCATTGTGCCTGTCTCACCCTGTCAGCCTGCATATGTGTAATTCCCAAATGGGAGTTGCATCCCTATTTCCAAGGATCTAATTCTATTGTGTGCCATAAGATAGGTAGACAGTAATTAAAAATTTGTGACAAGAAAAATCACTGATGACACACATTTTCAAATCCATGCAGAATATAAGGTGGTGTGTCCAGATAAATGAAAAATGAAAAGGATCATGGATAATTTGACTGGGATGAAAGTGGCATAAAAAAAGAAATAAGATTAGCAAAGATGTTGCATGAAAGGTGAATAAGTAACTATGGCATTCAAATGAAATATCAAAATACTTTCTTCTTAATATATATTATAAGCTACTGGCATCAGAGTAAAGCACAGGGTCACACTTTCTTCTTCTGTTTGAGGTAGAAGGGGCTTTTCTGTGGCACCTGTGGGACAAGCCTGGGGCTTGTCCAACTTGCTGCCACTGTGCTGCCATCAGCCTGGTGATCCAGGCGCTGGCACGTTCTGACCCATTTCTCATGTGGACACTTCTGCAGTGCATTCCCTCCAGCTGCTGTCCCTGGATGAGCACAGGTACAGCAGGATGAGATTCAGCCACCTCCTCTCTCTCCCCCTTCTTGAGAGGGAAAATCATATTTGCTTGAAATGGATTGGAGGGACAGTCCCTCACTGTCATGTTTCATAGAGTACATAACAAGCCTGGATCTCTTGTCAAGAAAATGAAATGAACTTACTGTGTCTGGGTGACCTTCAGGACAATGAATAACTACTTTTTAAGCTTTACATGACATATACCTAGTACTGAAGAATACTGAAGAATAAAATAAAATTAAAGAAAAAAAATTACTCTGCTCTAATCCTTTTCATTTTGCTCCAAGTTTCACTTAGCATTTGGATCATCAGACACATGTGCCTATGTATTCTTCTGCCTTTCTGTTTCAATTTTGCCATTCATGTTTGTTGTAATATTGGTGAAATTACAGATTCTGAAGCAGGATTTCTGTTTGTAGCAATTGAACTGAAATGGAATGTCCACAGTTCACTATTATACAGCAAACATATATTTTATAGCATGATTTTCTGGAGTGTATTTTTTTTTTAAATAAGAATGTTATATCATCACTAGTACCTTGTGTTCCCAAGAAATTGCTACAATGTTCCGGATGGTAATACTAAAATTAGATGAATCAGACCTGACAGTGAACTGCAGTACAGGGAATACTACATTCATTTTAACTACTCCTTTGCTTGTCTTTCTAACACAATAAAAAAAAAAAAGAAAAAAAAAAGGCAAAATACCCCCCACCCCCAAGGTTTCAAAGAGGGTTGGGGGGTGGCAGCAGAAAACAGGAGAACAATGAAACAATAAAAATTCAATACTAAGAGGATCTGTCAGCCTTAAAACAATTAAAAGATTCAGAGTTCGGAAAGCCATTGTCTGCCATTTGTACATCAGGAAAGAGGGAAATCAATATTTGTTTCTTGTAGAGTTCCAGCCCCAGCATGTGGTATTGATATTTTCAACAGCACAGAAAGGCTTTTCACAACAAACCTTTCACTTTTCCACTGTTAGAGAAGGTTTGTGAATTGGCTTGAACATTACCTGGTAACACTGCTCTTGTTTAATGTTTTGTTTTGGGGAGTTTAATGCTATTTCTATTGGCACTACCAGTAAAACTTTTTGCACTGCTATTGCTGTTTTAACATAAATGGATGAATAAATAAAAAACTCCCACTGCTGCACCACACAGGTGTCAGCCCATGAGAAAATTTGCAACCAAAAAGTGCTGCAGAGGTCACGCTGACCATGGGTGACAGGAGCTGCTTTGTCCCCAGAAAAAGCCTGAGGCATTTGCTGTCTGCAGCACTTTCTGGTGGGCCCTTTTCATAATTTTCTGATCTCATTGCTGTCCTGCGAACCCCAGAGACACATCTGTGGAGGCATGGCCAGTCATGACTTCTAGTTGTTACTGAACCTTGACACAGCTGGGACCTCTCTAATGGCAGCTTGTTTTCTCAGTCTCAGCTCTGAATGGGAGGAATTAATGCGAAAATGAAATGTATCCTGAACTGGTACTATACCTGCCTTTGAAAAATACTATCTGTGTTTCTTAGACTCCTGTTTTCAATGTGTCGTATCACCTGATTGCTTTTATACAGCTTCTGCATTATCAGTCAACTGAGTGCCGTGAGGGGGATATTATCTCACCCCTCAGGAGAGGGGGGAAATAAAAGGCTCCTTACTCTGTTTGCAGGGGAAAAAGTAACCAACCTCTGTTAGAGCAGAGGGAATAGAGAAGGGTATGCTAGAATTAAACTCCTACCTATTATCACTAAACTCTTCTCTACTTTTCCAGAGTAAATTTACAAAAATCAGCAAGAACTTGCATGTGGTTTTCAGATAAGACCTCATGTCCTCTCCAGCAGGTCTGAGCCCTGCTAATTGCTCTGTGGCTCTCTCACCCTTCCCAAGAGGGTTGTAAACTGGGCTACTGGAACCCACAGCACATTTCAGTATCTGGTAGCAAGGCAAATCTCCCTGTCCTCCTTCCACAGCTTCAAGCATCCTGTTTTATACACTATTGTTTTATTGGGTTTGTGCCTCCCAGTGTGCTTCAGGCACTCTTGAACATCCTCTGATTTAGGATGACTTTTTTCCATTGCTGCAGGCTTGCAAGATCAAGGGTGGGTTATTTTACCTTTTCTCGGGAGTGCTAGGACTGTTCTAGGTAGGACCAGCAAAATACTGCTGTTTAGAAGTCCAAACTCTGTACTGCACTTCTTGTCACCATGGTCTGTGACAAGCAACACTGGGTGAATTAGTGGAATTAAGGCATATATCTTGCATGAAAGATATTTAAATAAGCCAGAAATACACACTCCCTTAGTCTCCTTGTGACAGCAAGTTTGACCCCCATTAGATTGTTTTCATTTCAGGGAGAGAAAGATTCACACAGAAGCAGACTTTTATTACAAGTTTTCCAAAGCTGTTGTTTTTACTTCAGCAGAAATCATTTGGTGAATACTAGAATTAAAGAAGAATTCTAACTTCCTCAATATAGAATTATTAATGAAGAAATGATCTTCTGGGGGAAAAATTAGTTCCTCCTTCCTGGTCAAGTATTTAGGCTTACAGGGGTTTCTGGCTGCAAAATGGTTGTCCTAGGATATGATTTCATATGCATCTCCAGCACAGGAACAGAACTGTGAGAATTCAGAAAATGTGAGTAACGCTGAAACCAAGACTTTGCACACAGTGTTCAAAAAGTGACCTAGAGAAAGTGATTAGATTCGTGTGAATTAAATCCTCAACATAATCACTTGAGCTTGACATACATATTAGTACCTAAAGTTCGATTTTCTTGTCAGAAAGACATAAAAATAAATCTCCTAATTGTTAGAGATGATATTGTTAACAATTTCACCCATGAAAGGGTGATCATAGTATGAAAAAACCCCTCATCTGTCTGAAAAAAATCATTGACATTTTGAAATTAGAATTAGGTGCCAGAAAGATGCTTCTGACCTAAATTAAACTAAAATAGTAAAAATGATGGAATGTTTTATCCCAGAAATAGAAGAGAAAGTAAAGTCACTTGAAAGAAAAATGTGACATAGCCTTATAAGGCTAAACATCCAAGCATCCGTAGGTCATCCATGTGAAACTTATGGGAGAAGTCCCAGCAGCCCTGGGATGTTATTTTCAGATTAATATACTGTAATGTGTTTGTGGAGGTAATCTGTAGGAGTTTGATTTCTATTTTCTTTTTTTTTTTTTGAAAAACAAATGCCTTAATATCTCTGGAATCAGGCCCTCAAAACTTGAAGGGTGCAAAATCACTATGAAAAATCCTGGCTGTTTTCTTATTGATGTTTACATCAATCTTTCAAACACAAATGCTGAATTCATGTTGTCGTTTGCCTTGCCAGAAATATTAGTTTAATTTCCTGATACCGTCCGTCTATCGATTATCTACAGAACTGATTACATGCACACTCCATTCCCACCCCTGGGCTACCCTGTAGGAGCACCAGTTGTAGGGTAGGGAGAAAAGAAACAAAAGCAGCTTTGTAGGAAATCCATCCGTGTTTGACAATTTCCTTCGCAGATCCCCAAAGAAAAGTGCCTTAGGAAGTGCTCCCTCATTGTCTGTGATCAAAATGCATCTGCTGGCAGCCGCCCTTCAAACGCTTTGCGCGAGCAGACGCAGGCTGATCGCTGGTTCTGTGCTCTTCCTACACGTGGGAGCCACAGGACCCCTGCCACTGTCTGTTCTCTCATCAAAGGACACGAAGAATCGCCACCTGCAGCGCCTTCAGAAGCAAAACCAGCTGGAATGAAAGCACAACCCTATCTGCATGAATAGCTTCCCAACAGCCATTGAAAGATGGGCTTCAGGGAAATGGGCAATTCTTCCAGGTTCTCCTTACTAAAATTCTGAAGGTGGAAGAAATCTTGTTGACATAACTGATGCTACTGTATCTCCCAGTTTAATCCTCAGATTTCTGTTGTCAAGGACTTTGCCATTACATCATCTTTTTCTCCACATCATATTACATGCGCTTTTTCTACACGCTGTTTACACCCTGTGACATGCTGGCTGTGCATTGGAAAATGCTGCCCCAGCTCAGAATTCTGATAGTTATGTGCCCAGTTCTCCTCTCAGCAAAGTGGCTTCTGCCCTGGCCCAAGCCCTCGAAAAACCAGGCTGGATGGAGCTCCCTGATGATAAGTTCATGCCTTGAGCTCGTGACATTTTAAGACTGGCATCAAAACAACAGTTTGTCAGAATGAGTATTCACCTCACAAAGCCTCCAGTTTGTGCCCTGGCCAAAAAGGGAGAGTAATTCATGGGTGTGACTCTGGCTCTTGCCTTTGTTGAAGTACTCAGGGTGATTTTTGTGCCTGCAAGGTCAGAAGAGGATGAGCCCAGGGTTAATGGCAGTCAGGACCTATGGACGAACATCACCCTGGAACTTCGCAGGCCATCAGAATGACACACAGCGCTGTTATGCAGATTCTGGGCTCTAGAAGGTCTGTGTGTACAGATCTGCTGCTCAACCTCACAAAACTCCCCCTTGCTGACAGGGTGTAGCGAGGTTGGCTGCCCTGCGAGGGGTGGGGGGCCAGGAACCAAGCGTGACTCTGGCAGGTGGGAGCTGTGGCCTCTCTAGCAAGGAGCCAGGCGTGCTGGCAGCCCTGGGTCAGGATCACAGCCAGAGGTCAGCTTCGGAGACAGACTGGTGGTGTAGTGTAGCTTAAAAGCAGCTCCCAAGGGAAAACTGGGGCCAGCCCTTGCTTCCAGCTCTCTTCACACCAACTTCAATCAGCAGAGGAGCTGACCTTGGGCTCGGCAGCTCAGCAGCCCAGGCTGGCCTGTGCCACATGTGGCTGCCCTGAGCTGCAGCCTGGTGCATCCAGCTGTGAGCAGGGCAACGCCTGGCAAGAGGGGAGCAGGGCAAACACACCCAAACTCCAGGTAACTCCCTGCTAAATGGATGGTTTAAATGTGTGGGGCTTTTTTCCTCTCTCCACCATTCTAGAAATGTAACTGATTGTCTGAAGTGCAATCAGTGCACACTTGACTTTTGAGCATGATACACATAAAAGTGTTATAGAAGGCAATTCACTGAAGTCAAGTGTACTTGAATCACATTTTAGATAATTGGTTGGATTAAATAAAAACTGACAGTAATTACAAAAGTATGGTTTGATTTTGATTCTGCTCTGCAATTTGTCCATTTTTAAAGCTTGATTCTTTTTGTACCTCATTGAAGTACTTTTCCTTTATCTTTGCATCTTTGTTTTCTTCTTAATAGTCACTGTTTCCATTCAAGCAGTGTTTTTCTTCAGTTTTCATATGTTATTAACAAGTTCTTTCTGTCCCCATCTTGCTTTCCCTTAGCTGTCTTCTCTTGCCCATTACCTTTGGTTTTATTTATTCTTAATGCCCCCAAGTAGAAAACAGTTATCATAGCACTTTTTTAAACCTGACTTAACCATGTGTTGAGTCACTGCCTGATTAAGCATGCTTAAACTTGTTACTTTACTTGAAGAATTGGGATAACAATGACTCTGTTATGCACTCCAAATTAACTACATTTCTGTTTGCCATAAATAGTTTATTTTCGACAGTGGAAAAGTTGCCAGGTAAAATGTAGACTGAGTGGGAAAGAGAAATATGAATGACAATACTGTTTACATCTAGCCCATTGCATGTTAGCAACTTGATGTCACAAAACTCACTTAGTGAAGGTAAATGCAGGGGAAGCAAAGGCAAAAGGGAAAACAAAACCCATATTCCAGATTACCAAGGAATATACACAACACAGACCTTGGATGCATATTTGTGGTATGTCCCAATAGAGTGATAAGATTCTGAACGAGGTCCCAACAGAGGTGCCATCATTACCTGCTTGAACATCTTACTGTTAAATGTGTCTACCTCACATCTTTAAAACCCTCTGAGGCCTCAGTATCATCATGAGATGCCACTCAAAGCTCTTTCTAAGGCTAAGCATAAGAAATGACCTAGGATCCATTTCACGATTTTTTCTTATGACCAACTGTGGCTCAGGATCTTTATTCTTAATACTTTGGATATGAATAGCTAAATATTTATATGTACACTTCTTCATACAATTGCCTGAGGGGTCTGTTACAGTTTGTTTGTATTCACGATCAGTGGCTCTGTTACTAAAATAATTTTGGTAGTACGAATTTTTTCCCAAGCTTTTCACTGGCCTCAAGTATTGTATTCACATCATTCTCACCCATATTATATGCTTGTCAAAGCAAGCTCAAGCAGAGAAAGCTAAAGTTAAAAACACATGGAAATATTAAAAGACTTTAGGATAAATATGAGTGCTCTTCATCCAGCAAACTTTTTGCCTGAGGGAATATGGGTGCACAATTTCCCTTATGGCTGGCTTTGGTTAACAAATCATTTGATACAGAGTAATTGGAAGGACTGGGTGCTATAATAAATGCTGTGGTGAAGAAGAAGCACTAACACGTGTAAGTAAAATTTAGGGCCAGCTCCTCAGTGGAAATTTAAACTAGATGAAGCTTTCCTCCTACATACTGACTTAGGCATTTCGATTCAAAAAAACTGTTGAGCTACACTTGGGGAGTTTCTGAGTATTTCTTGGTTTTAAATGTGTTTATTAGGATCATTCTGTCATTTGACATTTAAGCAAATGGGACCATTATACGCTTTCTGAAATATGTAAATTGGAAGCATCTATGAATGGGTACTGAATGCTCAGTCACTGACTAGAATTTAGGCTGAAATTAACTAAACCAACATTTATTTATTTTAGGTGCATACCTTCTAATGGGATATTTCACACATAAGTAATTAAACTTAACATTATGTCACAGGGACAAATGCAAATATATGTGATTCATTTTTTGCCACACAGATTTTTCTAGTGACAAAAAAATATGGTTTGTCTCTGCCTGTCTCTATTAGAGTTTCCATTTTCTATACTCTGTTTACAGTTTGCTGCAAATTAAACAATGTCAAACTGACAAGCTACAGGTTTTTTCTAAAATTACTGGCTTGTTAGGGGTGAAAAAACTTCTTTTGGGAAAAAAATGGATGTGTTTTTTCAGCAACAAGACTTAAATGAAAGCAATTCTCCATGCAGTTGGCACAAATGAATTTGGCTCAAGTGAAATGCAAATTAAGCCTATTGTATGTACTTCTTTTATTAGAGGCAAAATATATATATTTATGTAAGCTATTGATGGTGTTTCCATATATTCATGTTCATTTTGCTATCCAACAGAATCCACAGAGTTCAGTGCCCCAAATCTGACCTGCCTTGGATCATTCTTTCAGATCTCTTGGGTCAGATATCAGCTTATAGTAAAGTGCACTGAAACTTCTCTCATTAGCCTAAAATCCCAGGGACGGAGAAGCCACTCCCCTTCAGTTCAAGACTTGTATTTTTGGATCCCAGTGGTATGTTAATGCAGCATTTTCTGAATGTGCATACACAAATTTATTTTTCCAGTATTTCAACCTGAAAATGAGAATATGCAACTGTGTTAATGAGAGAGCCTATGTGAGCCATGGGAAGAGAGAGGAGGAAATGTTCATTGCCATCGCTCCTGGGACACTTCATGCTCTAGGACTTGGTTCAGGGTAATTGAATGGCTGTGCTGATAAATCTCAAAACACTTCCTGCCATGGTAGTCTCACCTGAGATAGTGATATCTGTCCGAGGTCTTCACTCAGGTGCCTGGCATCCCGCTGTTCTCTGCTGATCCCAGCAGCCTCTCCCCAGACACACAGGGGCGGTGCCCCGGTGTTCACTCCTGTGCATTCAGGGCCAGCTCCACCCTGCTCCCCTGGGGCCAGTGCTTTCCACCGTGTTGCTGTTGCAGTTACTGCACATTGGTCTGTTAGCCATTAAAACATCCAGGAGCAGGCAACTCTCAGGCACACATTTTGCTCCCTGGGATGTGCTGCACAGTCCTTCCCTGTTCCAAACATCAACTGCCATTCCATTTTCTTCTGAGGGCTTTGTTTTCATCTCAGAGACAAATCAGTGTTTGACCATCTGATGCCCTGGTTGATTCTTTCCATTCAGCGTTTGTGGATTTCACACATTTGCAGTTGTGGTGCCAGCTGCTCCTTCCAGCTGCACAAGGACAACCAACATGTACTTTTTTCCTACATAAAATGCATTGCATGGTGACTGTTGGGCTGGAGGCCCCTTACATGATGTTATTTTCCCAATTCATTTTACTGAGAAAGTTAATTGGATTTGGGCAGTTAAACCATTTTGTAGGTGCTACAAAATCTAAACTGTAACGAACACATTATCAAGTGTATGGGAGTTGGTCTTACTCCCTTTCTTCCTTCCCAAACTAGGAAGACCAGCTTTCTAAAACCCTCTAACAAATGGCTGTTCTATACTAGAACTTCTCAGCGTTAAAAAATTGTCTCGACATGTCTATAAAATACTTCCTCTGGATTTTCATTTCTCTTAAACATTGATCCTTTAAATTCTCATTGCAATCTAGATGGAAACCAACGTTGAAATGACAGAATTTCTCTGTCAGTCCAAATACAGGGATTTTCCTAAGTGTAATTAGATTGAAATTTGGTGCACAGGTACACAGGCCTATATAGAAAAGAAAAAGATGAATATTGATTATTCCTATGTAGTACTGAGAAAAAAAATAACTTATGGTTAAATCACATAATGTGATATATCATGTTTATTAAACTGTAGTGTTAAATAATGGTCTATCGTTTTCCTATTAAAATGTTGTTGATAGATACCTGAAAGAAAATACATAAAGGAATGAGTCAAATTAAGAAAGTTAAATAAAATATTTGAATATTTTTCTGACAATAATTTTTTAAGATTCAGAGGTAAATAATCATTTGATACAAGAGGTTGGTAAAACTGCATTTTGCCGTTTAGTCGGAATCTTTTACTAGCTCTATCCGGTGATTTCTAGATCTGGTTCAAATAAAGTAGATTTTTACAGACAGTATATGGAAACTCTGAGGGAGAGATAAAAAAGGGCATTTACAGATCCTGATATCTGATTTACTGGGGTATTTAGCCATGTGCATAAGCACATGAACTGCAGTGATCTGTGGCAGCATTCATTTGCCTAAAGAATCTGGCTTAAATGGGAATGTACCATTTGGAAGAAAAGATTCCATGAACATAGATAATGAAGTGAGCTCTAGAAACTTGACAACAGCAGAGGAGAACTAGTCATAAACTTTACTCAGAAATGAGTAGAGAATTTGCTTTTTCTGAAATTATAAGAGCATATTTGTTTGTGCCTAACTTCTGCCTAATGCTTTCTGAGGTGCAGCATGGGGAACCATCTGAGATCAAATCCAGACACAGATGAATCTCTCAGATAATCACACCTCTCCCCCTCCACTCCTCTGACTCAGTGAGCTGCAGGAAGGAGTTGTTCCAACCTGACTTGTTCTCCTTTGGGAACCATTGTGGATTTTTAACCCAGTGGCTATGCTTGACAAAGGACATGTGCTTAGTGTCATGGCGTGGTTTCTGTGACATGGGCCAGCCTCAGGATCCATCTCCTTTTACCTCTCTGTTTTGACTTACTCAGCTGTGAAAAAGTAGGTATGTGCATATGTCTGGATGTACAGGCATGTGAGCAGATGATTCATCTTGCTCATTGTGAAGGCAGGTGTGAAAAATTTGAAGAAAAAGAGTGCTTTTATACAAAATTCAATACTAATTTCATAGAAAATCACTGAAGAGCTGATTAATGAGGAAGATCACTTAATGCTTCCTAATTAGATTGATGGAATTTACCTGGTGCCCTTAATTCATTGTGCATTAAGGAGAAATGGCTAAGGTTTTCCTTTGAAGGCTTTGTTTATTTCCAGTTCTTAATTTCAAGGTTGTCATCCGTGCAGTGTAATTTCCTTTTGTTTCTTTGCATTAACAGTTCAGTGTAAATAACTTGGCTGGTTAAAACCAAAGTACAAGGAAGGCTCCAATGTTATTATGATAAAGATCTGTGGGCAGAAATGTCCTTCAGGAAGCAGGAAAAGGGGAAAACACCATCATATAAGGGTTGCAGTGTTGTTCCAAAAACAAGGGAACGAGGATGACGGCATCCAAAACTGACCAGTATGATTTGATGATTATCTAACTGCTGGAACCAGACATTACAAGTGATCTGAAAGACATAGAGTTAATGCTCCTGGATCTGAATCCTGATTTCCCCATTGTACAGCTGCTTATGGCCTCTGTTCTAATTCCCATCCATCTACAACAAAAGATGAAATTACCACAATAGCTTTCCTTCCAGACTGATTAAATGGAGCAGGAAAATAGACAACAGAACTGGTAATACATTATAATTAGAAGCTTGTTTCAATGTAATAATCTAAGGCATAATTTGTGGCATAAATCCTATTTCAGGAAAGCACTTAAGCATATATTTAAGTCTATCTTTATTGACACAAGGCATTTAAACATATGCTTCAGTTGAAATGTGGGCTTAAAGTCAAATTAAAGATAATATTGAATTATATATGCAAACTTACAGTGATTTTTTTAGGAAGGTTTTCCCAAGTGAACATAACTTTAAGACCTTTTTATTTTGTCTTGAATTAACATTGATTTCCTGCACAGGAATCCTGCACAAGTCACTTATCCAAGGTATTTCATTTCCATCTTTCTGGGAAACCCTTTGGCTAGAACAGGTGTTTTAACCCCTTGCTTTCAGTGTTACAGCATTTTATAATCCCATTTTTAAAAAAAGAGCGGCTCCCTTGCTCCTTGCAGATCTGGGTACACAAGAGTCATGCATTAGCAGGCTGAAAATAACAGGAAATAAACTTTCCAGAAATTTCACATCAGTGTATTTCAGAACAAGTAATTTACACCTCTGTGCAGACTGGTAAATCCTTTGGTTTTCTTTTCCTGTTTCTGTTACATCTTGGATTTCTAGACATCTTTACTGTAATTGGTCATGAGTTTTGACTATATGTGTTACTGAAAATTTATGATCCTAGACAGGACTGTGAGGTGTCAGGTTAGGGGAGAAAAGGTTTTACTATTATTTGTAAAATGTCTTCCTCTGAAAGGGTAGAAGGAAACCTAAGACATGTATGATATTTAGAAATCAGTGACAAAACTCTGAGAATGGCTGGTTTTTGGACATATCCATGGAGGAAATATCCCATTTCTAGTCTGAGCGCACTGTATAAAAACAAACCTTTTCACGGCATGCTGCAGGTAGCAATTTATGCTTACAAGTCTGTATCAATGAGCTCCAGGTGCAAGTCCTCTCCATGGCTCCTTATTCCCATGAACAAGGGATGTTGCAGTGCTCTCCTTACCCCTCCTTCTATCAGGACTTTCTCCTGTAACTCCATTTCCTCAAGTTTTCCTTCCTGTAAAAACATTTTAGAAGACAATTGCTTAAATGAATAAGGCACCTAGTAATCAAAAACATGCCCCTAATCAGAGTTGTTTTTCTTCCAAGAGACTGATAATTTATTTTCTTTTCAAATCACATCACAGCACAAATCACATCAGAGGAAAAGTCATGAAGTATATTCTCTTAGGCCACTATAACTTACAATAATTTGTGTATCATTCCCTGGAAAAAGTGATATTTCTGTGTCTTGACAAATTATTCTGTCTAATTCACTCATCTATCTCATAGATTCTCGTAGATTCATCCACTCTGATTCCACTTCTCTGATTCTCCAAGTAAAAATGAGAGAGGAACAACCTCTGATGAGAAAGAGAAACTGAAATTAATAATCAATCTAGCATAAAATAAAATTAATGTTATGAATATTGATTACTTTAATTTGCAGTAAATACTCTGCTTGTAAATAAAGACACTATTTACTGATTAGAAATGTGTGGAAATATTGCTTTTATATAGAAGAGCTAAATGAAGCCATCAATTTTGTAACTATAAAGGTGCTTTTGATCTTATTTTCTTTCTTTACCATTTACACTTGCAAGTGTAGAATTTTTTTTGCACATCTGATATTATTATTTGAGAATCTCTTTTTTTTTTTCTTTTTTTTTTGTTTTTTCCTCCACTTTGTATAATTTTCCGCTAGAAGTTTTGGGAAAACTAACTAAAAAAAGGTAAGAAGTTAAACCACTACTGGTGCCTTTGCAAATACCTATAGAGGAGCATGGGCTGAGCATCCAAAATGTTACATTGAAGTGGTTTTCTTCAGTAATGTATTATCCAGTGGGTTTCACAGGAAAAGAATGAAAATCTTCCATATAGCACTCCAGCATTTCCCCACTCATTTTAATTTAGCTCTTGATGAGTTTTGTGCTACCTTTTGGAAAAAAACCATTCTCGAACCAAAAGCAGGGCTATTGCTGTATGTATATAAACCCTGCATACTCACAGACCTGTGTGTGTTCAAGGAATGCTTTGTTGTTCTAACTTTTGGTACAGCTTGTAGGCTTCCTTCCTGAGTAGAAACACAGGTAAAGAATTAGGGAGCATTAAACAAAATCTTATTTTTATTCATAAATAGTACTCGTTTTGCTCTCTAAGAGCAAGCAGTGTGAAGGACACATTCAGAGAACAAAACATTCCTGTTAGATACTGATCTAAAAGACCTAACAGAATGTGGTTTTTTACAGTTATAAATAATTTAACTTGTTTTAATTATTCTCAGGAAATAATTTCAAAGTCTCTACTATGAAGATAGCACACACAGGACTTAATTTTTTTAAAATATCAAACAGATTTAAAGTGATACTTCAAAAGTCCTCTTTCAGCAGCAATCAATGTAATGTGAACTAAATAGTTCAACTGCGCTCCTGTGAACATAAAAGCAGAAGGTTTGTAAAGCTGTCTCACAGCAGCAGCTAAACATCAAAACAATATAGAAATTTAAAAATAAAAATAATTATGAAAAGTGATCGGTACTTTATCAGATACCAAAAACATTTCAAAGGGTTTTTTTTTAAAAAACGTTTGCATCCTTACAAACTGGTGTGTCTGTGTGTATATAAAGTAAAGAACAGAACACTGAAAATGCAACCAGTGTATGTTTTATGGCTGTTAGAATTTAGCCTTGCTAAATCGGAGCAGGTTCCACCATTGATTTCAATAGTACCTGGATTAGGTACTATTGAATTTAAGATTTACGTCTTTCATAAAATTCAGATTTTAATAACTTTAACTCCCTGATGGCTGTGGAGTTGCTAAGGAAGCAGCATTTGACTTTATGTTATGAACTGCCTGAGGATCAGACACTGAACCTGAGGGAATCTGGGTTGAGAATGTGGGAGCTGCCTTCCTATGTACACTTGCCCTGTCTTGTGCCACGTCACTGACCTCATCTACACTGAGTGAGTCCCACAGTTCAGGAGTAAATGTTTTCTTGCCAGCTTACCAACAAAAAAAGAACTTGACAAAATGCTAATTTTAATAATTAATGTCTTTAAGCACTATTGAAATTTCCATTTCTATTTGGGAAAAAGAGGCTTCCATGCCAAGTGCTTTGTATATTGCTTGGCATACATGTATAGAAAAGCTCTCATCTGCTGTCTAGAGGCTGAAGAGTTCATCTTGTCCTTGCTGTTACTTCTGTTGGACTTGAACAAGTTTCTATAAATAATGCTGCATTCTGAATAAAAGGGAAAGAATTTGGGAGCCTTGTGGTTAGGAATCTTGCCTGACATGTAGGTGGCAGATGAAGGTTCACATCATTGCTCTAATGGGAATGAAATTGCTTATAGAGCCTGGAAGAGCTCCAAGATAAATGAGGTGGTCTGTGATTAGAGCAGTTATCTGGAATGTGGAAGGCGCAGATTAAGCTGTCAGTGTGAGGGGCTCATTTCTTCCTCTGAGCCACACTGAGCCACAGGATCTCTGATTTTCTGTGATGGGGATCAACCTCTTGCTCACACATCTTCAAAAGTGTAGAAACCTCTTCACTTCAAAATGGAAAACAAAGAGGGTTTTTGCTATAACATTTTTTTTTGCTAATGTTTCCCTCCCATGTCTCATAATGATGCCACTGAGAACCTGCTCACTCCATGCCTTGGTAATGCTTGGTCTGTCTGGAATACATGAGATGAGGCCTATATTGGGATCAGATCAGCAATCTCTAATCACACAGCCGTAAGAAAAACTTATTGCAAGCTAGAGTGACATTGTAACACCCATGCTCTTCTTGAGATGCTGTATGATTAGTTTTCTTTCTGGACTATAATCATCTGGCAGACACCTTTAACACTGTAATCAGTTCAAACTGTCATGCTGTATTAGATAAAACTTACAGCAATCAACCCAAACCAGAGAATGGTCAGAAATCAAGAAAATGGAACTAATGAGGTGGTTCTGTGTTTCAGAAAGTAACAGTATTAGAAGTCAAACCAGCAAGGAAACGCACTGTGAAAAGAGAATGTTCCCAGGATCTATCCAGAACTGTCCCTATCCTGTTTCTATTGACTCTTATCATTGTGATTTCACCACTTCTCAGGGTTCATGTTTGCAGTTTCAGTTTCTTATACAATCATAAATGGTCCTAAGAGCCCAAGGTAGAGTTTGATATCCAAATGTGTCACTGGGCTATTTGGATGCAGAACAAAGCAGAACCCGTGGTGTTTCTTTTCTGTGTTATTTTTCTAACATGGCTAAAAGCAGTGAATTGAAACACTTCCAAATGCATAACTAGAGTATACACATGCACACACATACATTCTTACTGTCAGCAAGTATGAAATTGTTATTTGAAACCAGAAGGTGGCTCTGCAATCAAGCTGGGCAAGCTGAAACCATAGAGATGCAGTATTCAAATTTTTTTCTTGATCCTTTCAGTTCCCTTCTTCCTTAGTGGAAACACTCCAGTTCCTGTAAGCCATGTAGGTGGTTTTACAATACTCCTTCTTTTTTTCCCCATGGCAAAGACTAACTTTCACCAAAGCCTCTTTTGTATTAGGATAGGGCACAAAGACAGGAGAACAACCTGATGGCTTTAACTGGCTTCTGCTGAAGTCAGTTATTTCTCTGCTGATTTTCATTAGGAACTGATTAAATCTAAAGATAAGGTGCCTGGAAGAGCCTCCCCTTACTTGCCTGTGGGTGGTGTGAATGGCAGGTTCCTACACACGTCAGTCTGCTGTGAGCTGGTTTTATTTTTAATGTTTTCTAAAAAGCTATCAATGGCTGGTCTTTGACGTTACACAGGGATGTTGCCCAGAAATGGTGCTGAAGATGACATGGCATAATTTTCTTGTCTAGAATAGCACACTTGGCTGGTGTTTGAGTATTTTGTAACACTATGAAGAATTTATATTGCAGCATGTGTTTGGTACCCATCTTTGCCCCTTTGTTGAGTTACCAGCAGCTGTAGCACTGTTTGAAAAGGCAGCATGGAGTAACTTCTCACATGCCTGACATAAAACTCTGAACAAAGCCCACATTTGGAAAAACAAACATTTTTTCCTAAACACAGATGTTAATTGTCAAGAAATTCAGTGAAGCCAGTGAAGTAACTCCATTGTGAGCCCCAGGTTAAATTAAAACAAGGTCTGCCATATCTTTGCTTGGCATTTGATTGGAAATACTACTGTAAAAAATAAGAGGAAATTATAGGTGTTGCCTACTTTATGGGAATTTTAACATGTGGAAACCACTTGGTTATTGTGTGCATTCTCCTGCTGAGCTAATTGTTTTAAAATTTCAAACTACTGGTTATGGGGAACTGCTGGGTGCTTTTGTTTCTGTAGAAGGCTATACATGCAGGAGCAAAAACTGTCAGCAATGCTTGAGTGTACATTAATGTAGTAATCAACACTTACCTAGTTTTGTACATGGCCCATTTTTAAATATTGAGATGTGGGCCTAGTTAAACACTATTGCTCTAGTTTTCTACTGGTTGAAATTCATTTCAGTGTCACTTCTGTGGAGTTATAATGCAATGAAATAACGCAGCAGTAAATTAGGTCAATTCACTATTACATACGTGGAGCCTCAGACAAGAAGATAATGCTTGAATTTTATGTTTTATCTTTTTTTTTTTTAGCTTAGTGCTCAGTGTAATTAAATGGAATTTATCCTGACATGCTTGTCCTAAAGGATGGGTAAAACTTTCAGGATATCAAACTGCTTCCTTGTAATTTATTCATTTCATTACAAACCTGCAACCCTCCAGGGTGTGTGACATAATATAATAGTGTTCCTGAGTACTGGATTTTCATTTGGCTCTTTGATTTACCTGACAGACATGGGGGCAAAAACCTCCACATGTAACTGGAAAAATCCCCATGGACTATGCATATGTGACTGCTAACATGAACAAGTTATTTCCACTAACAATGGCATGACCTTATGTTGGAAATGTTCCCTTCTGATTTGGATTTCTCTTGTGAAATGAGATGTTTTAGTGTTTCATTTCTGAATTTGCTTCCTGTAATTGTGTTCTCCTAAAACCAACATATCTCAGATCTCAATATCAACTCCTTTCACAAAAGAGGGGTGCAATAATTCTTTCATGAAGCTGTGGATTTCTTTTGCTCTCACAGAAGTTGTGGAAACAGATAGGCTCTACAGAAGTTATAATTTATTTTTAATTCTAGAATAGGTGCAGATTAATAGGTGCTTTCCACCACACAAAAATGGCATTGAATTTAAGCCTTTGGTACTGTTAGGCCAGTGCTTTCCAAAACCTCTCAAAGTTAAACTTCCTTTCAGTCAAAGTTATGCCGAGACCATGAGGTTTCTTCATTCTGCACTTCCTCAAGTGTCACTGAAAAGCTCATATTAATGGAACTAATTATTGTGTCAGTCTTTTACGAGAGGAAAGCAGGAAATGGCTCACCTATAATCTTTTTTTTCACTAATATTTACATAAAATAATAATGCACTCATAGATAAAGAGTAATTGCTGAGGATTTCTGTCCATTAAAATGTGCATCAAGAATTCAGCCTGTTGCTTGTTGCATATCTTGGATGGTGTTGCAGTCAAATTGCCCCCTATAAGATTCTGCCATTAACTTCTACCTAATATAACTGTATTTCATAATATAAAATTATACTGTAGGTGTTAGATTGAGAAGATTTGTTTTCTGTTCCTCCTTTCTCCCATTTTAGTTTATATTATCTTTTTTTCTAGTGACAGGAAAAAATCACTGTCGATAAAAATCAGAAAGGTACAGGAGGGATCAGTTCCCCACTCATTCCTAACTCCTGTTGCAGAGGTCTAGCAAATTCAGTGGATTTGGCTGTAATTTGCAATAAAGGCACTTATGTCACTTGCTTTGCAAAGATACAGAATATGGATGAATGGACATGAGATAAGCTTCAGCCAGTCAGAGGACAGAAAAATGCCATGTTAGCCTCTCAGACATTCCCTCAAATTATCACTGATTGCAATCAACACTTTCAGTCTGATCCACAGAAGACAACAGACTTACAGAACACATTTTCTTCCTCTAAAAGGACCAAGTTAATGTTTGGTCAAAGAGGAACACAACTTAGGTAGGCTATTACACCTACTGCCAGCACCAAATGTGATGCCTTAAGCCTTATGAGCTATTAAGTAAGTTTTTTACTCAGATTGCGGGTAAGCAGTTTGTTGATGGTTCTTTTCATCCCTAATGAAGAAAAGTGCATATGTAGAGCTGAGAAAATTGCAAAAACCCCAGACATTATAGGTATTGAACTCCTTAAATTCAAAGCAATATGGATTATGATGCTCACTGCAAAAGCTGGGGCTCTGTAAACAAAATATGCCATAGGTATTTGTACAGAAATGGCTAATACTTGTTTTCTTCTTGAAACACCTGCTCAGAATATCAGGTATCTTGTAACTTGTATCAGGAATAGCAATTGCCATTTTTCTCCCTCTTTATTCAGCATTATAGACTATTTGGAAGCACTTAGGTTCTAAAGTTGTTGTCATTACTGTGAAATCATTCTGAAACTTTGCCATCTCCATGGCAACTGGCCTACATATGTTAAGGATTTTGATACAGCACCAATGTTTGATGGCCTTGTTAATCCGAGATATTAATTTAATATATCAGTGCTTTACACTGCAGTTTACATGCTTTATCTTTTGGTTATAATCGTGAGAAAACTTTGATGCTGAATAACGACTTGCTAAAGCATTAGCTCCCACAGTGAACACCTACCACAGGATGAATTAGCACGGACTAAGGAACACACAGTCTTGTGTTAACAAACAGGATATGAAAGCACTGACTTAATTAGCTCATGCAGTATAATGTTTTTGTGGGTCTAGGTAAGCTCTTTTAAGAGAAATCAGCAGAATCTTTCCCAGTTATGTAAATGCTGTGAGCACAATTCACCCTGCTCAGGCAGACCCCACTGAAATCAGCAGCTGGGATCACTTAAGGCGGAAGTTCTGTTTTCCTAGCAAAACACTCAGAGAGGGGTTTGAGGCAGGACCAAACCCTGAACACCAAACATAGGGTGCAATCCTGTAGAGCATGCTCTGGTGTGCAGAGGAGCACCTAGTGCTGGGTCTGGTGAGCAGGTAACCAGGCAGTGCCCAAATCCTCGTGGTGTGACAGAGAGGAGGGGCTCAGGTGAGTATTCTCCATGTTTCACATAGATCAGTTGTCTTTCTGACAATCCCCAGAGAAAAGTCAGACCTAATGGACTGGCACAAAGACGGATGCTGTCCTTTGGAATTTGCGCTTCAACTGTCCACATGTGTGGGAGGTGTAGGGCCTGGGCTACCTCCATAGCACTAAGCCAGACAAATGAACTGCACCAGGAAACAGCCCAATAAGGATCAACTTGCCAAGGGCAGGGAGAGCCTGGCAACTACAGCCACCAGGACTTTCCTGGAGTGAAACCATGATGCTCTTGTACAGCGCTGCGAAAAAGCCTCATTGATCTCAAAATTCCAAATGCTTATTTTATCCATATCTTTCTGAATGAAATTGCAAATAATGTGCAGTGTAGTGGAAATGTGAAATATTACCCTATTTGAAAGTGTATTAATCTTTCCTGAACTTTTTAGTGTATGTGTTATTAATGTCAGGGTAGAGCAAAGGCTTTGTGCTGGTATAGGGGTGGAGGCAAGGAGAAAACACAGCAGTATTTACAAATAGATTCTGCAAACTCTAGTTCAAAAGAGATGACATCTTCTGTAATTGCAGATGAGTATTTTCTTATTTGTTTTCTGCCAGAAATATATTAAATTATACTCACTGCCCCTAGCTAGTCCGTAAGCCTTTTTCCTTACTGGCCAGAGTCCCATTCCCAGCAATCCTTTAAATTTCTCATTTTTCACGCAACTACCTTGATTATCTATGCTGTTAGTGTGCTCAGTAGCTTTTTGTTGGTAGATCGGATCCCAAGGGTATCGTTCTTTTTATTACATTTCACCGCCGTGTGGAGAGAATAGTCCTTCCTCTTTGGAGGTCAGAGAGAAATGATCTATTTACTTCCTTCTAAATGGAGGATAATTCTCTTCTTGCTTGACACTGAAACTTTTCTATCAGACACCTTCCTGGAGACAATATTATAAAAGCCAGATTTTCAGCAGATTTGAACACTTTCTGCAGTTCCCCATTGAAATATTGGATTAGATCTGAAATTATTTTCTTCTGCACTAGTGTCATTTTAAAAGCGCTTTATGCCAGGGCCTTTGATGCCAAATTTCATCTCGAGGTGAATTCTTACATGTAGACTCTCAAAAGCATCCTTTACAATAGACTTGCTAACTGGCCCTTGGTTCCAGTAGTGCTGCTGGCAGGCTCAGTTAAAAGGCAGGCTCGATGGGTATAAGACCATAAGCACGAGCTCTTTTTAAAACACAAACCTTCGAGCTCCTCTGTAATTTCTACTCCCCCAAAGCTGCATTCCGCTCCTGCCAAATGTGTGCGTTAAGGGGATGAGTACACCTCTTACTGGGAAGTGTGAATAGAATGAGGAGTGGGTTGTGCTGATTAAGGCACAGGCATACATTTCCGTATGCTGCAGCTGATAAACTGAAATTACTTGGTGAGCTGGGGATTGGGAATGGATGAATACAACTGCCTAATTGAGACTTTGGTTTTTAAAATCATTTTGAAAATACTTGTGAGTCCCTCCTTTTGCCTCCTCTGAGCCTTGGTGCTTTTAAATGGTAACCAGTTTTGACTCGATACAATCTCACTGGAATCAGTGGAGAATGTTAATTAAATGCAATAGTGTTTAATGCAGGATCCAAACGCTTAGAAGTGGGAAAAGAAATTAGGCAACTTTGTGTAGATTTCAAATGAATTTTCATTCTGGAAATGGACAAAACCTCTGAAACTGGGAGTGTTCTGTTGATAGGTTTATAAATGGCATCAGATGACCTCGGTGACCAATCTCAGGCAATGAAGAGCTCATTTTGAACAGTGAACAATGAAGGCAATAGCTGACCCAATCAATAGTTCCTGAGCTTCCTGTGACCTAAGGCAGATTTGAATAAACCACCCATTCAAGAAATTATCTTCTATTTTTAAAATTCTGTATTTCTTTATTAAAAATTTATAGTTAATGAAAAAGTGTGACTTTTCAAGGTATGCTGTTTGCTTCTTTTTGTTTTTCCTGGTATGGGAAAGCAAAAATCAAAAAGCTTTTGCTTTTTCACCTACAACAGACTGTTCAAGTGTTATTTCCCCTGTCCTGGTAGATACACGCACATAAAGTTTAAGAGAAAATTTTAGAAATTCGATATCAAATTTTTAGATCCAGAGAGTAGAAACAAACCAAATAAATAATGTATAAAGAAATTGCAGCACATTTATCATGGGATTGTGAGGCAGGTTAATCTATAATATGAGAGATGGGTCTGTTGCCCAGTTCCAGTAAGGCCAAACTAACTGCCCTTGCTTACAGTAACTGGTAAAGAGCAGGATATAAATGGTTAGGATTCATCAGGGTGATATACGGTGGAGCTGGGCAGCAGCTCCTGGGACTGCAGCCTTATCTCTGCTGCATGCGTTCTGTGGCTCAAAAATTATGCTCAATATTAATACTGCTTCCAAAGGGAATAGAAATAGAATGCTATAACTAAGTAATAGCAAAAATATTTATGAACTCATTTTCTTTCCAATATGTCGTGTTAATAATGACCGTGTTTCTTTCATTTAATATTTAAAACCCACAAAAAAGTATGAGCAGAATTTATACCTATTAAAAATATTTTTTAGCTGTACCCAGAAGTAGTCACCAGTGTTGCTACATTGTTTTTTTCTGTTGAAAAACTAAAAATCTGAAACCTAGCAAGAGAACTTTGGAACTGTTTAATAGTGACTAGAAAGTCCTAAATGGAGACGTGGTCATGGAGAGAGGGGGCCACGTTCACATTTCATATCAGTATCACAAAATTATACTGTTTAAGTATATCTGGTGATTACAATACCGGTATTAGTGTACAACCTAACCCTAAAATGGAAACAAAATGACCCAATGTTGTGAAAACCTTATGTTATAGGAAATGCAAACATATTTTTTACTTCAGAAAGAGTGCTTTTACAGCATTTTTTTTTCCTAGAAAAAGAGTGAACAAAAATCTTGCCCTTAGATGAGTCATTGTTATCTGGTCTTTCCAGTATGGTTTTAACACCTGGTAGCTAGAGAAACAAAACAGGAAGCTTCACTTTGTGAGCATACTCATCTTTCAAACTTAGCATTTTTTTCCCATATGTAAGAAATTCCTGATATTTGACAGCAAAAACAGAGCAGCTAACAGCTCAGAGTTAGGGAGACTTGGGGAGAACTGATGGATTCTGCTATGCCATAATAATTCATTACCAAATTGCAAAATTATCTTCTTCAAGGCAGTATTCAAATACAGGGACTGAAATTCTCTGAAAAAAAAGAATGAGGACATGACAGTAAGACCTGGTATGAGAACTGAAGGGGATCTTTATAGATATTTGACACTATAGCAGAAAATACAGGTCTCATAAAATCATTTGAGCCATAGAAAGTCAGATTTAGATAAGTCAATATTAGGAACATGCACAAAAAGCATATTGTTAGCAGAATGCAGGACATCTCAGGATCCACAATTAAAAAATGAGGAAAAAGATCATCACAGAAAAATGTACAAGAATGTGTAATTTGAACTGATCCATAAGGTTCAGTTGCTATTAAGTACAGCAATGATCAGGGGTAATTTTTGTTGTTGTTAGTGCTGAATATTGATATTCGTTGTGCACGTTTTCCTGAAGTGTTGAAGAGAATCAAACTGCTGCTTTCCAAGGTACTGAACCAGCACGCAGAGCATTCCCAACCCTGCATAGATGTCAATAATTATATCTATTATAACAAAGATCCTGACCCCAGAGTTGAGCTAATGCAGTATTTATAATTAGTTGGAAGTGTTTCAGAGCTAGATTTTGTAGTGTAGGGTTGCACCTCTGAGTGGAGAGTTTGTTCATTTACTGCTGTCATCAGCCCTGGGAGGTGAAAGGTCTTGTGGAGGTTGAAGAGCTCAGTGCTCATCAAGAGCCCACCTCGTATCTGTTTACTGGAACGTGAGACTGTGTCAGGAAAATACCTGAGTATGTCACTTCAGTGGCACTGCTTGCAAACTTAACTGATAGGTGGACCAAAATAAGGAAAACTGAGCTTTCCAGGGAGGAAAAAGCTAGGAATACACAGTAAGGACTACAGAAAGAACACTAATTCGCAAGAACATCCTCTGAAAAAGGACAACAGTCAGCTTGGATGGGAGATTTCTCCATCCCACATTTGATCAGTAACTGCAGGAATTGTTGTAACTTTGGTTCCTGCCCCGGTCGAAGCCAAAAGCAATGATTACAAACCTAAGAGTAAATAATAATTCTGAAAGTGAGCTTCCTTTGGAAACTTGCATATAATTTCATTTTATGACTTGTTCCACCAAATGCTGATCTCACTGCAACAGAACTTGACTTTTGCTCTGCTCTGTGGCACTGAAACTTTTTTCTTATGGTGAGTAATTAATAAAAGGGTAGATATGTTGAAATCCCACTTATCAAACAGTTATACTTCGGTTTAAACCAGAAATTCAACTCATTTATTTATCTGAATCTAACAGAGACAGTTGACTTCATATGCTGGATCTCAAACAATGTTAAAACAACTGAGAGAATGCATTCATGCAAACCAAGGGAGCAGTTATTGTGGTTTAATTGTCTTCGAGAGAAGCAATAATCATCTGAAATTCAAATATGGTGCTTATGTTTTGGCCTTTTGGGGAAAGGCACATTTTAGCAGTCACAGAAATAATTGTCTGGTTTCAATGCTGCAGAAAGGTTAAAAATTTTTCACTGATAATGTATTCCTAATCTTTGAATGCTGGACTTCAGCCTATAATTGTTGACTGATAATTGTTTTCAAACGCAACAGGTCAAAATGCTTATGTATATTTCAATAGTAGCTGCAGAGAAAAGAACAAAAAAAAAAAAAGGAATTGCTTTTATCTTTGAATGAGTTGGTGTATTTTGCAAAGGAAGAACATTACCCAGTAACTACTCATTTGAGAAGTAATTAACCTTCTTAAGCTATTTGCATTATTAATGTACTAGTTATCATAATGTCCTAATGTATCTGCATTTCCATTAATGTTTTCTTCACTAAACAAATAAAAGTGGATCGAGTAAAGAGATGACATTTGTTTAATTGTTCATCAGAATTCTCTTCCCCTAATCCAAAGCCCTGATAGTTTGTTAAATAGAAGCCCTTAAATGGATACGATTTCATGATAGGTTTTGAACCTAATTATATCAAATGTCATAGCGTTATTTATTTAAAAGGTTTTTCAAGATAACTGTACAAGGGGAAAGATCTGTTTTCTTCCTTTTAAAGTGCTTAAAATATTCTATTAAGTTCTTCTAATTTGTTTAGCACTTTAACAAATGCCCTCAATCAAGTTTAATTTTAGAATCCTATAAAATGTTTCCTGTAAATGTAGTTTTGTAAAACTGTTTACTGCTACTGCTTCTTCCCTTTATGAAAAGGTCTCCTAAACTGGGATCAGCATAACTATGCTTGCTCTGAAAACCTTGGCATGGTTTGCAAATATTGGACAGAAGATATGTTGCCACAAAAAAAACCCCAAAAAACACCACCATGACCAAAGCAGTCCATGCAAATAAATAAGTTTCTTTTTAATTAAAAGACACCGGGTAAATACAAATTTCAGCTCTGTGCAAAATGCGTGGATACTTTGGTGAGGGAAAAAACTCAGTATATTAGTAGGTGGAATTGCCTTAACCTGGGTGTTCTACAGCTTTGTGCTGTACCCACAGGGAGAAAGAAGAGCCTCAAGCCCAGTGAGCATGCAGACAGCAGGACTGCTGCATCAACACACCTGTCTAATAGGAGCAAGCAGGACCTCTCACTTACTTGCCTTATACCACAACAGTTTGATTACTTGAGCAAGAAATTAGATATTCAAGTATGACTTAAGAAAAGCTAGAAAAAAAAATAAGAGAAAGAAATGTAATTCTGAATTTTAACAATTTCTATTGATAGCCAAGAAGCCTTTTGCTTTGAGAAGTTAAAAGCAGTGATTAATGACTATTGAAAAATGGAATGTGAAGAGTGTTTTCAGCAACACATACACACCTGGCCCCCAGAAATGATCTTACTACAAAGATGTGTTAGTGATACAGTCACTCTCCGTTGAAGACACTGCTGGAGACTTCGCCCAGATCTACTGCCACCACCTACCATTTAATTTCTTATGAATCCCTAGAGCTTCCACGGGACGTAAGCAACAAGAATTCAGGTGTCTTTAATCATTCTATAAAGTCCTGCTCTGAATTTCCCCCTGGAAAAGCTCAATTAGCTCTAAACCACAGAAGCATGCTTTTTTTTTATTTGCAGAATTTTTTTTTACTTTTCTTAATGGGCTTATACCATTAACAGAAATGCTTTTATGCATAACCAGCCTTCTCCTTGGGACAATATAGCATTTAATGAACCCTGGTCAGTATGTCTGACTTAAACAAAAATCCCAACAATTTGTGAGGGTTCCATCTTCAGATCATTGGGTAACTATTACAGTTCATTCCAGGCCATTTCTTATTATTGCTTCTTCTCCAGAGTCTTGTCTCTAACTGATGTTTCCCAGATTCTTCCTCAAAGATTACATGTTGTAATTGGAGCAGCTTTGCAGATTTATACCTGTTAAGTCATCCTTTCAGAATGATACTCATTATACCACACATAATGGTGAAATCTGGATGAAATAATCAGTTTTTTCTTAATATTTCAAGTCCTTGCTTGCTTTGAAACCTGAACTTGTCTTATTTCTCAAATCATTGCCTGTGGACAGCACATTTAAGATCATATTTTCAGCACTCCGAGTTTGCTCATAATCTCATATGCAACTCTGAAATGCAGCTAGAGGGGCTCCCAACTGTAGGAAACCCAACACAGAACTGATTGTGTGTCTGTGGTTTGTTTTGAGTTTTTATTAAGTATTTTAACATTGATGATAAGAAACAGGTCAGATAGAATCTAAATGTCCAAATGTATCTGTTAAATTGCTCCAAGTATTTTAACTGTACCAGGTGTGTGCATCAGAACATTTTTCATTTATCAAGTTATGAATCTTTTGATTTTTAGTTGCCATATTGAATATAAATTTAGGGGTCTTTTTTTGTCATTATTCTCTATTCCTTCAAGTTTTGAGCAAATTACACTCCCCAAAAGATTTGAACTAGAAGCTGATGCTCTAGTTATCATGTTTGAATGTTACCCTCTGGGGAAAAAGACAGCAGGTTTCTTCAGTAACCTTAGCTCCCCTTTACCTTCCAGCTTTAAACAGTTACATATAAAAGTGTTGAACATTTCAGCAAGGGAAAGATGTTCCTTCCAACTCTGTCTCAAGTGAATCGACTTGTCAACTGATATTAGAAGTATGCCAGTACTGAAACATTATTGAAAAGTACACATTGAGCATGATTGCAGCAGTTGTGGGTACCAGTTTTAAATCTCTGTGGCCGTGAATGAACAAATCATTTGGGAGAGCATGTTATTTGATCTCCTGTTAATTATTGCTTAACAGGTTCTGCAAAGATTAGTGGTTGCTTGCCTGTTTTCCTTCCCAAAATTCTCCAGTTGCCTTTTAGTTTCACACCTTCACCCTTTTTTGGATCACACCAGAATCAAAAGCTTGTTACACCCTTAGGACATCTGTTCTTGTAGTAATTTTTACCTTGACTATAACTTTGCAATTCTCATCTAAAACTGTCATTAAACTACCTGCCCATGTTGCAGATATCATGAAGGTATTTTAAATTGTATTGCTAAATTTATAGGCATGCTTTAGTGTCTAGGATTAAAAATATTTTATTTAACATAGTAGCCTGAAAGGATCTAAGCTCCATTTGGCCAGTTAATGGTGTATCCTCTTCTGCAGGTTAGTATTGACATAATGTAGAGAAATAACAGCACTTTACCACTTCCCCAGCAATTTGTGGAAATAATTCTATTGCAGAAGAGAAAGCAATGGCTGGGGCATCCCAAAGCCTGCTCATATCAAGGGACTAGCCAAAAATCTTACTGGGGGATTACTTCTGTTTGTTAGAGGGCACAGAAGAATTATGTATTCAGAGTAAGACCAAATTAGGCATCACTTCTGCCACAGCTCTGGATCCAGCTCCAAGCTCCCTGTGACGATTTGTCCAATTTTTTGCATGACTCTATAATTTAGAGGTCCGCAGAGAAATGCAGAGACAGGAACTAAATCAGTGTATCTGACACCATATTTCTGACCATGGCATAATTCTGCAAACCATTGGATATTAGGCTTGTCAGACTTCCACTGGAGAGACCCATATGGAAAAAGACTCATGGACTTTTTTGCCTCCCGTGATTTTGTCCTTCCTCCTTCAAGTCATACTGTGATGGATGTGATTTTTTTTTAATTCTTCCTCCAGTCAGAACCACACCAACAAGTGTTTGGCCCTAAATAATTGATTTTTATTTTGGTGGCAGTTGTCATAAGAATGAAAGGCTGGAATATTACATTAAAAGAGAGAAGTGAAGAATTGACAGTGGTCTGAACTTTAAAAGCACACCAATATTATATAGTTTCTATGAAAACTATTCAGACCTTTCCAACAACATTCATAAATCCTGACATCTCAGCTTAACTGCACCATAAATGAAACTGCTACTTAACTCAGCTTATCACGTAATTTCCTCCCCCTGAAATTCAATCATTTTCAGATTTATAACTAGAAAAATATCTGTGTAACTTCTGAAATATTACAAGTATTGGTACATAACCATTCTCTCAGAATTTACTAGAACCGAGATACAAGTTCAAATTAATTTCACAATAGTTTTAGATCCACATTTTTAATTCAGAACCTCATCTTCAGATATTCTGTCTTTCAGAATCAGAATATCTTGTAACAATATAATATATAACTGCTGACTACCACGGCAGAATAAAAGCAAGCCATCTGTAGTTGGTTGGGTTATTTCTTCCACCATGTATAATACAAAAATCTCTGGGATCTGAGGCACCTGTTGCTGATGAAAAAACTGAGGTAGATTATTTTTTGAAGTAATTAAATAGGAGGACACTGAACCAGAACACATCTTTTGGATTTACGTTACCAGGTGTGCTGGGGTGAGTCTCAAAACCGAGACACCAGGCATGAAAAGAGGAGGACTGTTTTACACCGAAACTTGTCATTATACCAGCACTATCAAAGTTATACTAGAAAGGCCCAAGCACCTGGTGAAATGTTGATACCATGCTGATTCTTTAGGGATGAGTGCAGTTGTCACTAAAGAACCTTCTTTTACTTTCTGTGCCTCAGAGTTTTTTCCTTTTTATGTACTAACAGGAGAAAGAATTATTGGAGACATGCTATGCATTATTTCCCACTTTTGTCCCTAATTTTGTTTTGAATTAATTCCATGTCAGAGTCTGCCATTTTCACACATCCAAATAAATTTCATCAAATGTAGTAGCAGGACAAAGAGGGAATAGAAACTCAGTTGACTCTCCAGCTATGTACATGAAGATTCAAAAGAAAAAACGTTGCTTTAGGAGCATTGCAAATGTTGTTTAGTCAAATTGAGATAAAAGATATGTGTTGTATTATCTGTCAATCTAATATTATTTAATCTAATCCAATTTAGGAATAGATACAATACTAAAGAATGAAAAGGGCATCTGCATTGATCCTGACTTTCTAGGAAACATCGATTTAGAAAAGTATGTAATTTTCTGTCATCATACTTGGGGATAAAGATCTGAACTGTTCTCTGTAAATCACTGTAGGTATATTACTTTATGAGTTGCAATTGTTTGCTTAAAAACAGATGGTGCTCTGAGAATTCCAGAAGGTGTAATGTGAACATAAGAAATTTATTTTCTTTGTACAGATAAACTAGGCCAGTATGTCTGAAAGGCACTCTTTGTATTCTGGTATTCTGGTTTCACAAGCGAGAACATCACATATTTGCTGTGGGGTTTGTCCTGATGGACTGCTCAGTGACAGAGGTGCTTGGGCTTTGCTTGATAATGGGGGTAGAAAACTATAAAAGAACAGTTCCTTTTCTCTTTTTTACTCCAGCAGGTCCATCTTTTTCAAGATCCCTACGTCATACATGGGCAGATTGGTAGACTTAGCATGTTAATGTTCCAGGACCTTGAAAGGACTGCATCCCTGTCCATAGCAATAAGCTGCTAACCTCCTCTGCCAGCAGCTGTACCCAACCTGCGCCAAAGGGGAGAGGACGTAGAAAGGAAAAAGTATTCTCCAGAGTTTAAATCACTTCACATTACTTGTTGCTATTGTTTTTCTTGGCCATCCTTGGAGGTTTTATTCAGTCCCTGAGGAAAAAAAATCTCAACCTCTCCTCCCCAAACAATGATTATTCTGGTCTATGAATAATGTAATGTAATTTCAAAAAAAAAAACCCAAAAAACCCAAAGACAAACCATAACATCTACTTTCTTGATATCTTTTGCACATGAGCTGCATTTGGGAATATACTTTGTACTGGAATTAAAGCTGTCATCTTTTAAATGTTTGCAGATCTTTCAGAATTGATGGATTGTTATAGTGTTTGCATATAATGCATATGAGATTAACAGATAAAGCAAAGCATTTCCAATTCTAGGCTGATGTCCCCACACCCATCCTTCACCTTTCCTGTCTTTCCTTCTGTGGAGAGCAAAAATAAACAGTGTACATAAAAGTATAAGAAAAAGACAACTCAGATTTCCAGGTGATTATTCAGAATGGAAGGGAATATTAACTTTTAAATCTTACTTTTAAAATTAGATTATGACATGCTAAAGCAGCTCCATTTGGTAGGTCTTAGTACTTGTCATGCTTTGAAGAAGGCAGTGTTTGTGGTAGTGGTCATGCTTCTGTGTGTAAAAAGATGGCCAAAAACTACCTGGTTTTTTTACAATCCAGGCAGAGTATATTGTAATAAACATAGAAAATCTAAGCTACTGGTTTCCTATTTTCTTTTAGTCACCAGTTTCTGATCTGTCAGTTTTTTGTGACCTTCAGCAGCATCCCACTGCCAGGAATAGCACCAATGTTTCTCAGCAGTGTTTCTGTTGTTTTGCTGCTCCATCATAATTTGCTTCCATATGACAAGAAATACTTTTAGGTCAGATTCAATGCTGAGTCAGAGTGATCTCGTGCACACTTGTATCTGATTTATAAATCAACACCTTAGGAAATCCTGTCTGGAAACCTGTTTTGATGGACAGCATTTCAAGATAAGATAGATGTAACCACATGCATCAGAAGATGAAAAGTAAAGAGCTGACTGCTCCTAACATCTTTCTTCTAAATTATCTTTTGCTCTCCACATTAGACTTTCTGCACATAATTTCCTTACAATCATAACAAGGTTATCAGGCAATTTCAGTTCTTATACAATAATGAACTGTTATCACATTACATACTTGCATCAACCCAAAATGGTGCTTGTTGCAAGCCCTTGAGTGTGTTAAACATGTTTCTGACATGTTATAGCACAGCTGCCCTCAGCAGCTGTGACAGTCTGAGCATTTCAGTAGCTCATAAGATTAGAACCTTTATTTTGAAGAGCATTTTCAGTATCAGCAGTGTTGAAAATCCCTCATCCTTGGCAGAGTGTGAGCCTTGTACTAAGTGTGTAAACAGGCACAGCACAGGCTCAAACCATTCTGAATACAGGCATGGGCTGAATGGTGGAGCTTGGAGCATATCAGGAGTGAGGCACTTAAGAGAGGGTGGGCAAACAAACTCTGCTTGTGTTTGGTTTTCACCAGCTATGGGTTATGTAGGGTTTTCAACTAGAAAATGTTTTCTGCTGAATCATGACTCCTGTCACAACGTGTTAACTATCCAAATCTAGTAAACAAATGCCACACTGAGAGGGGCTAGAAATACATTTATACTGCTTGTATTAGAGGAATTACTTTCATATGTTTTACAACACTTATCTTTTGGCCAAGCCAGGCTGCCACAGAAAGGAAGGAGGTCAAGGGCTTCTCTTTTTTTGGCTACCTTTTTCCTATTCTTTTTGCTTTCTTTTGTCCTTTTGCTTCACCACAAATCAATATGGAATGAGATTGGTTTGCTGGACAGCAAGCTGGTACCTGATGAAAATAAATTGAATGAATGTGAAAAGCAAAAAATAGAGTGAAATTTCTTACACGGTGGAGTAAGTCAGCTATGTTAACTGTGCTATTAGACCTCTTCAAAGAAAACAGTTGAAAAAGTCACCATGGCTTTCAGAATCCATCACGATACAGAGTAGAATACATAAAAACAAACAATGTAAAAAAGATATTTTTTTTCTTTGACTACATTAAACAAATGTTAGTGGTGGAACAGCAGTTACTTCACTCACCTACTACATGAAGAGAGTTGTCATATCCATGTGATAAATAAAACACCCGCCCACTCAGCCTGAAATACTCACAGGCCCACTTTTGAGTGACTGGTGATGTGCTCTGTATGCATGACTACTCTGCAGTCAGGGTTCCTGCGTGCCATAATGATGCATATTAAAGATGTATATCATAAAAGGATGAGGGGGTCTGTGATGTGCATTGTTTTGTGCCATATTCCCTAGCCCGGGGGATTAGTTGATGTAAACTACTCAGGATCTCCACATTTTCCAGATGAGTCAGTGAAAAGAAAACAGTAATGAGAGCATCCAATATGAAACTGAGAAACATGATTGAAGGCTGTGCTGACTTGCAAAATGAATGGTGCTGCTTTGCACTGTTAGAAACTCCTTGCTCTGTGGAATCTCTTTTTTCCTGACAATGAAGTTTGTCATTCCTGAGTAACAGGCTCACACTTCCATGGCAAAAAGGTACCATCATAGCACCTAGTTTCATTTCCAGTCAATCACAGCCAATTTACATCTCACTAAGCCATTTTGAAAGCTTCCTTAAACATACATTTTTCATCTTATTGCAAACCTATAGTATTTGTTTAAATAATTTAACTTTTGAGATAGGAAGATTAAGAAGTGACCCTCACAGCTGATGTTCTTTAAGTTGCTTGGAACTGGTTACTGCATAAAGTAAGCTGCTGAGCTGGATGTCAAGTCCCAATATCCCCAAAGACTAGTAGATGGTCTGGGTCCCAAGTGCAAAATAAGCATTCAAATGTCAGGTATGATTTAAAGCATCAGGATATTTCAAGTATGAAAGACATAGTTAGCTGCGTCTCTAACAAGAAGTTTCCTGTCTTATGAGCTGGAGATGATTTAAACAATTTAGAAGTGATTTATAAATCACTTGGGGTGATTTAAACAGAACTCTCCACAGCTCTCCCACGGCTTTCTGAAATATATAAACAGTATTTAATCTATGAGGCCATTTGTAAAGAAAAAATCATTTCTTATGTTCAATAAATAAAAATTCATTTGTTCATTATTTATAAAAGTCATCCTAATTTCACAGAACAATAGAAGTAAAATCAGAACAATATGCTTCTATTTACAATGGAATTTTTATAAATCCTTTCCCTGCTAAGTCATATTTGATGGGATTTTTTAGCTGTTTCACCTGTACTTTCAGAATCCAGTCTGCTCAGAATAGTGAGTGACTTTCTCCTAATTCAATAAGCTGTTCAACCACAGAGCATTGACAACTGCCTTTGTGAAATCCAGTATGAATTGACTTGTGAAAGTCAATTAGAATTCAGTATTTGGTTAGAGATTCTTATGCACACAACATCCAGACACCTCGTCAGTCAGATTGTCTCAACATGGATGCGTGTAGGTTTATTTTCCCTGCAATTTGTTTATTTACCCTATCACGGAATGAGATCCCTACCAAATTAGGGACAAATTAAACCCATTGTCCTTCAGCACCAGGAGTAGCTTATTCAGCCCTCTGCTGCCATTTTTTAGCAGCCTGCTGATTTCCTGCTTGTAGATAATTGTATTACAATGTGCCATAAACCCACAGCAGCAGAAGCAGTGTAAACCCAGCTCAGTACTTCTTTTTCCCTTCGTACTGAGGAATGAGGAATTGATTCCTCCACCCCTTGTTGCAGTCCTTCAACATCACTGCAGCCGCTCCTTGTCACATCTTATGGGCACATAACGAGCATGGCACGGCTGGCACAGGTTCCAGTACTGCAAACATAAAGTGCATAGGGATTTTTGTTGTCTGAAAAGTAAATTACTGTGGCAGTCATGATGTGGATTACAAAAGAAAAAGTTGAGGTGAGATTCTAGATTTCCACAGGTAAGAAAAACAAAACCTAAACCAAAATAAACGTAAAAAAAGATGGATTGGAACTTTTAGTTATCAAGAGACCAGAAAATTAAAAATAAGCAAACAACACAACAAATCAATTCCAAGTACACCTTTGCAGGATTCCTGCCTGAGAAGCTGAAAGACTGTAGGTTTTCAGGCTATTCAAGCCTTGTTTTATTCTCTGGACTGCCCTGTGAGACAGGTGTGCTTCCCTACTCTCCATTCCTCTGTTCCTACCTTTTCCCTGCAGTGTGGCAGCAGAAATTGCAGCGTGCCTTGAAGTCATCCCTGTTGCTACCCTGGTCTCTTTTGTTTTTGTGTTTTGGAAACACAAGTGCAGCCCTTCTCACCACTGTGATAAACTCAGGCTGGAGATGCCTGAATGCACTGCTCATGTGAGGGACAAGAAGGGCAGCCAGGGGCAGCGCCAGCCCGGGCACCAGGCACCGCCTGAGGAACAGGGCTGGGCCCACATTTGGATCACATTTCCTATGATGGCTGTGGAGGTACTCCTGAAAGAGCACCACGGCAAAATGTTTCCTAAATATAGGGTTACTATCTCCAGGATTATATCAACGATGTTTTTGAAACTCCATCTATCTTCCTCTGGTGTCCCCGCCTCCTTTTGAGTCTGACTGAGAGTGTAGTCTGAAATGCTGTATTATGTATTTTAATAAGATCTGAATACATGATATCTACCTGCAGAAATATGAATTATGTTCTCTTGATGCAGGATCTGATTTTATACACCCTCTATTATGGTGCAGATGCTCTTCATTTCCACTGTGTTGATTATTCTTGTCAATACCTATTTTAATTTGCTCTGGCATTCTTCACATATAAAAGCTTTCCTTGTGTCTTTGATTTACCTCTGCAAACCTTAATATGTAACTTCGGGTGTCTGAACTTAGCCCATTTCTCCTCTCACTTTCATTTCGGAAAATGTCAGAATTACAAATATACACTCTAAAGAATCCAAGATTTCTGTGCAACAGAAATATGAGTAAACAGTGGTACAGCCCAATCTACATTACCTTTAGCGGTTACCAAAGCCAGTAGGTATTTAAAAAAGTGTACCTTCATCCAGCAATATTACAAATAGATGGACATATTTCTGGCCTGTGTGTTCTTGCTTTGGGGCAGCAGTATTGTGCTTTGTGAACTAACAAAAGATCTATTCACTTGGCTGCTTGAAATGTTGATTTATTACTGTCTTTCACACTGGAAAGTGAAAAATCTATATAGACAGTGAACAAATCTGCATGTATGTACCATGCATGTGTCTGGTCTTGTCTCTGTTGTCTTCTAGTCACATCATCTCCAATAAAAGGCACCAGATACATTTTATGACGTTATTCAGTAGTGTTTATCTAGCTCATCAAGGACCTTCATGGGGAATTTGCCTTCCTCCCCCTTTTTTAACCCTGGTGTTTGTGAGTTGCTTAGGTGCAGCTCTGTGTCTTGTGTCAAGAAGTGTCGTTTTAAACGTGTGGGTAGTGCAGAAGCAGAGCTCTTGGACGAGAAACATGTACATCTTGAGTAATGGTCCTGTGTGACAAATGCAGAGACTCAAGGGCACAGGCTTCAAGCAGTTTGAAGCGTGCCTGGCCAGTCATCCTGGGCAAGTGAGACTTTTATGAAGCTTTTTGCTCTGTTCATGGTTATCACCGAAGTAGGCAGGGGGCATGTCTTGGTGGAGGTGAAGGTGGGTAAATTTCTCCTGAATTACTTCACAGTAAAAATCTCAGTGAAGAATTTAAAAAGAAATCTCTGTTATGGATGTGAGCTTGTTAGAAGACAAACCAACCCAGCCCTATTTGTATGGAAGTGTTGTCAATAGACACGCTCATGAGAGCACTTTGAATAATAATTACAGATCTTGCAGGTACCTGGGCAGGGCAGGATTTCAGGGAAATGTGGCCTGAGCAGAGAATGGGAAATACCTAAACCAGCAGATCACTGAATGAGGTGGTAAAAAGACTCTTAGAAGTACCAGGGTATTGCTCCAGCTGACAAGTTTGTGGAGCTTTTAGGTTTTGGCCTGAGAGACTTCACAGCAAGCAGGGAGGAGAGGTATTGCTAAGATTTTTCTATTTATATTTTGTACTGCTCAGCACAACTAGACTTTGATGCAAAAAAGGATTTAGCTAGTTTATGTTGTAATAAAACCTTGGTTTCGTAATACAAGATTCTGTGTACTTTCGCTGTTCTCTGTTTTATAGAAGAGGTAAGGCAAAGCCCCATGAGGATTCCACCTGAGATTTCAGAGCACCTTCCTGATGTGGTTCCCCTTTGCTCCAAGTTTCTGCTGTACTGGGAGTGGGGGTTAAGAGCTCATTTGTTGATCTCAGACCTAAGACAGATGAACCGCAAAAAAATCAGAGATGCCAGCCCAAGGCTACCTGAGGTTCCCCACTGTGGTGCCAGGTCTCCAGACAACACATGACATGCCCCAGCTACCACAGCTGCAGGAGCTCCCATGCACTGGGAAAGACTCCCAGATGCCATCCAGCCCCTGCCAGTGCCAGGGCAGGGAATGCCCCAGTGCAGCAGGGACACCAACTGTGCCTGTCCAAAGCAGGGAGCTAAGTCACCTCAGCTGTTACTCAGGTGATTTTAATCATCACCACTTTCCACTGCTTAGACTCGAATCGCTCTCAGGGTGGGAATTACCCTTTTAAATGGGTGCAGGTGGGTGTCACCTGGATCTCATAAAAGGAGAGCAGGGGCAGCTGGGGCTGGCTCGTCCTAATAGGCTCTTTAGGGTGTCTGCAGAAGTTGGCTCTTCGAAGCTGGTAAGGGAAAGCTGTGATAAGCATACACTTTTGTAGCTGTGGTGGGGTTTGTGTCCCTCCTCGAGAAGGTAGAGAAGTTGTGGGATAGTGCAGAGCTGCTACTACCTGAGAGGAAATGCACTTTGATGCCTGGCTCAGGCACTGGCTGTACAACCTGAGGCCGGTCTCATGCTGGTGTGGCTGGAAAGCTGCAATGCAGCAAGAGCTCAGGAGAACTGAGCTGTAGTTGCTGCCACCCTTTGCTGTGTATGGAAAACAGAAGGTAGGAATATCAGTCATCTGTTGTGTTTGACTTTCTTGTTATTTAATATTATAATAAATACTGGGAATTTGCTGGGATGTAGATTGTAATTGCTCATCTTCCAAAGATAGATATGGGTACCATTAACCTGTGCACTGTTTATCTTTTCTAACTCACTAATTTGCTTCAGTGGTTCTATAATGCCTTTTTATTATTATAATGACTAAATGTAGTGGGAGAACATATATGTTGAGGTTTTTCTTTTGCTTTCATTTTTTCTAGTAATGAAACCACTCTCCTTACCCTGGTGAAGATGGAATCTGCTTCTGTCCTTGTATAGAACTATAGTTTTGTTTACATGGCTTGTCTCTCCCTTTTCTGCCTAGGCTTTTTCACCTGCAGTTTTCAGTAGAAAAGCAACAAGTATCTGAAAGGCTAAACCTCAGCAAAACTGAGACCCTTAATTGGTATTTCTGTCTTTCCATCTCTTAAAAACTTTTTCCTGGACACCCTGTGCAGCCTTATTCTTGAAGCTCCATGGCTGTCTTGAATGCTTGTAGTATGAAAGGCAATCCCTGATCTATTTGCAACTCTCTGCCCAGGTGGAGACTGCTGTATGGGAGGTAGGACTGGTACTGGAGACCTGGAAGCAAATCTAATTGAAATAATGGTAATGTGGACAAGGTATGCAAGTCAGAGTGATGAGCTCTAATGTGCAGGTACTTGCAGTTTCCCCTCAGCACTTTACAGCCAAAGGGTATGGCCTCTTCTTATTTCTGTCTCTTAATCCTCAATCCTTGCCACACTCCTTCATCATCTTTTGGATTGTAAGCTTCCATATTTTCTTCCTCTCTTCTTCTTTCTGTGACTTTCTATACATGATAGATAACCTGTCATATTCTGTCAGCTTGCTCAGTCACCCGAGCAGCGATAATGATCGTGTAGAAATTGTAGGTGCACGGTAGGCAAATGTGTCATGGTTCTGTGTGCCCTCTACAGGCAAACCTGCTTTGCAAACCTTCAGTCAAACTTGGAAAAAAGGCTTGTCACCGATACTTTGTTGTGGTTTATGCATTGACAGAGCAACACTTCCATCTCAGCACGCTTAAGCCACTGCAGATCTGGAGTTGTTGCTTTAGCAGCAGATGTGCTGGCAGGGTTCTTACAGCTACTGAAGATGTGCCTCTTCTAGGACAGATTTCTGCATCTTTGTGTAATAAAACTATGCCTTAAACTGTTCCAGTGCAAGTCATGCACTGGTGTAGATGTGTTTTCAGACACAGATATTTATATACATAGTGAGTGGTGTCCTGTAGAGGAGGGACAAACGTGGAAGGAGACTGGGCTAACAAAACATGCTTCTGTTTCAACTAACAAACCTGCCTTCCCTTCACAGAAAAGGATACAATCTTTTCTTGAGTGGCCTAAAGGGAATAAACAAGTCTCGCAATGTCCTGATGTATCTTTTACTAGCCTTAAATTATTTCGAAAAGTTGTAATAGTTCTCTTCTTTTTTTTGGGGTCTGCACTTGAAAATTATTCTCCAGGCAGTCAAGGACCTGCACAGCTGCTGGGTGGGGCAAGTGCTCACTCGGTAATTACCAGCAGTGAGGTGATAAGTTGGCTGGTGCCTGGCTGAGGGTGTGAGGACTGCAGTGAGAGAAGGGATAAGGGAGAAGAGTGGAAAATATTAGTTACACCAGCAGGTATAGGTGGAGGTCTCGGGTGTAGGTGGGATTTAACTGGTTTGGGTACTGCATTACATGAACTTGATCATGTGATTTATGGAGAATTGAACATTAAACTATGAAATAGGTCTATTTAGTTGCTATTCTTAATCCTGCACTTACTTACATGTAATGCAGTCTCTTCATATTTTGCTCAGAAGCTGTCTCAAAAACATTGAAGTCCAATTATATTCTTCATAAACACAAATTAATATGTTGCTTTTTGTTAAAAACAGAAGCCTTAAGAGCTAATGGATCTTGCATTCAGTAATGTACATGTTGTAAATGAAGTGTCTCTCCTGTTCATGTGGCTAGCCTGTCTCTTCAGGCTAGAAAGCATTTCTGGAAGTATTTCCTTGCTGCTCCTATCTCTCTATCCCCTTGGAATCTGAGACTAATACTGTATTTTTCTAAAATTAGGCTTAAAAACTTCTCTAGGCCCTTTGATTTTGTAATTTACACCTGGCACTTGGGGGGAAAGAAAAAAGGTCTGATAAGGTTTATTTTCTTGTAGGCCTCTCAGATTGCAGCCCTTTGTATTTGAGCTGCAAAATCCTAAATCACGCTAACAGGATGCCTGAAATGGACACTGGTGGAGAGTAAAAAAAAAAGCCTCATACAGATACTATCAACTATTTTTAGTTCCTGACAGCCCAGTATTGCTCTTACCCGAGGACTACTCATGTTGTTTCTTTCTCTTTTTTCTTGCAGCCCTCAGTTCTGTGATGACTGAGAAACAAAAATACAAAGTAAGGGTATCCAGAGTAGATAGGCATTACCAGAATTAGGGGGCAATTTGACCATATACTGATCTGTATGATTGCCCTCCTCTGCGGAAGATTGTAGTGGTGTGATTGCAATCATTCCTGCTGGTCAGTGTTTTTAGTGTTAACACAGCTACCCTGGGAGCCAGCCAGGCTTTACGACTTTCTTTGGAACTGAAAGAAAAAGAGAAGAAAATGTCTGTGATATTTTACTATAGCAGTTCCATGTGAATTGGTGGCATGTAGCAACCAGAGTTCATCTCTAGAAACTACTTGTGGTGCAGTCTTAAGTGGGCAAGTTGTGAGAGCTGGTTCTGTAGAAAGATGATTTCTATTACTGCCGTGTTAATTCTCCCTGTAAAATAATAACAATTTAAAAAACTTCCTAGTTGCTTCCAGTTGTTTGCATAAGTGTTTGTATTTGTACACCTGTTCTGAAGATGCAGGGCTAAGCAATGCTGAATAGGTCTTGGATGTTTTAGTTCTGCAGTCAAGATACCCAAAAGGTACACAGGCAAGGGTGTTTTGGATTGTGGTCTGGGACAAAGAGTATTCTATTCTGTAATTAAAACTGGCCAAGTTTAAACTTTTTAATTGACAGGCATTTTTAACTGGAAAAATTCAGTTTAGAGTTTTAGTCTTGAAATCCTCTAAGTATGTAATGTAAATATTTAGCATATTTTACAAGCTGGCTTTGGGAAATGGTTGCGATTAAATGTTGCCTCCTGAGGTGGTGTCTCTCAAGTTGTGTGTCTTGGAGAAGAAGAGAAATAGGGATTTATGTGAGAGAAAACAGAGCTCCAGATATTCTTGCTTTACCAAGTCCCATACCGAAGTGGCTGTTGTGAAAAATGCAGCCAGGACCACAAAACTTAGTGTGAAGAACTTGCCATACAGAACAGCTTAACTTCAGTGTGTTTGAGCCAGTGCTGCTGCCAGCATTATCTGGGCATCCTGGGACACTCCCCAATTCCTGTGCTTTGACACTGCTTTCACATGGGTCTGTGGAAGGAGTTTGGGTCTATGAACTGGCTGGTGGGGAGAAACAGGTGCATTTTTGGTTTGTGGTAGTCCTCTATCCTACAGCTTGTCCTCTTTATAGAGCAGAAGGTTGTAGGGACAGCTTATTCCCAGCTGTGCTGTCCTGAGGGATCAGGGGATGCTTGTCTGTGCCTGCCAGGTAACGTGGCTGTAGTGATGGAGCTCTGCACCTCAGAAGAAGAGGAGACAGTGCTCCCCCTCCCTGCCCTTAAATTAAACCAGCCGACCTGACTCTGGTTAGGAGAGGAGCTGCTCCTGGGCTAACACGGCAATGGTGTGCACGTGTCTTCGTGGCTCAGTGTCCTTTGGGAACTTCTTACTTGAGCTAGAATTCGTGGAATCTTTAAAGTTCTTTCTCTTTTTTTTTGTTCTTATTAGGAGAAATGAGTTGTTGAAGTCCCTGAAATGTTCAGTTTTCATCCTTATGCAAGATAGTGAGGAATACAGTCTTTTCATCCCTTAGGTAATTATTTGCTTTATTACTGCACTGTAGTGAGATAGGATTAATGTAGGTTGCAAGTAGTAACAGAATATGAAATAAGACAACAATAAGCACAAGAGCAAAAGATAAAAATAGTCTCAGGAATTAACGTAGTAGTTTGAGAATTGTATGAATTTATAAAATGCTTGCAACTATACTTAAATCTATTTTTCTTTCTGATAAAGAATGTGTTTTCAAGTATTATGCATACAGGATTCACCTGGGATGTAAGAACTTGAAGAATTTCAGATGTTCAGCGACAGGAATGAAATAATAAACTTTTGACTTAGGTTTTCAACATGAATAAACTATTAACTACCCCATAGCAACTACACGTTCTAGCTAAGAAGGGTGCAATAAAAACACAAATACAATTTCCTTTTTCCCTCCTTAGCATTTTCTCCCTGGTCCTGTCAAATTTTTCTGCCTTGTTCCTTAGTTTGCTTTCTAAACCATTCCATGTCCTCAGGAAATTTGAGACCTTTCTCATGAGTTGATTTGAATAGTCAATTTTGAATATAGGAAATTAAATGAAGAGCCACACTTCATAAGCTTGGGTTTATGGGATTGAAAGCTTTAGATAATTCAAGTAGACATTGGTGAATGCTCAACCTGGTCTGGCAGGCTCCAGTCTCTGAAAGGTGGGCAACTGAAACCTTTGTTTGCACGAAAAGGCAAGTTACAGGATAGCTAGGAATTGGCTCTGGCCAGTTGGTTCACCAGGTGTCATCTTTAATAGTTGTTTTCTTCATAAATTATTAGCAACCAGGCCAATGGGCCAATCACTTTTAGTGGGTTTTTTGTTTTTGTTTTGTTTTTTATTTTTTTAGGCTTTGTTTGTTTGTTTTTGCTTCCTTTTGCTTGTTTTAGTTTTGGCCAGTTGTGCTGGTGGGTGGCTGTGACTGCACTGTGGTACCCCCAGCTGCCGCCAAGCTCTGCTTTGTGGGAGCTCGGCCATACATAAATGCTGCTGTATATTGAAAGAAATGTTAACATGAAAAGAAAATGATCACAAATGCAAGCCAGATACATTGGGATGTACAAGTGTTTATGTAGCAGTCAAGTATAATCATGATTTTACCACATGCGAGGAGGCATTTTCTACTTCTGCTATGTAAAACCTTTGGGATTAAACTGATTTAAATAAATTAAGGGCAAATGCAGTCTGGGCTGATGTTATATTGAAAGGCCTAGAATGTATTCTGCAGCAGATACTGTGATGCTGGCTGATAATTCTAGGAGACTTTTCTTGATTAAGCACTTCTGTGAATCTTGGTTATATCTGATAAGCAGGGAAATGGTGTCCCTAAATATAACCAAACTGTATTAACAAGAGGATTAGAATGATTTGATGTAGAAACTTTTCTCACTAAACTCTTAAAGAAGATTATGTGTTTAATCTTATAATTTAGGTGCAATGGAAATTTGGAAGAGCTGAAATTGCCATTCATTTATTTAAATGGCTTACTTTGGGACAGAATGCATTATCAGAGGGGCTTAATATTGAAACTGCTTCTAAAAGTCTGAATTTTCTAAGTAGCATGGTCAAAGTATGATTTCTAATCTATACCCTCTTTGCAAAACACTCTGGATTGATCTGTTGAATTAGATGCATCACTAGATTATCTGTGTCTATATGTGCTTCCTCATTTACAGAAGGTTGGGGTGTGGGAGAAGAGAAGGTATTGAATAACTTCTCCCTGCGCAGAGGTTGCTTTCCGTGTTGGGATTGTTCTCCCAATGATTAGCTGACTTACAAATGAGCATGAGCAGTTAGAAACTGAGAACTAGAAAGTTTCACAGTTTAGGACTATCTCTGTCAATATTATTGTTTCAAAGAGATCACTTCTGTAAAAACGTTGATGTTATTCATCTGTAGTTGAACACTAAGCCCTGTTGCTGTTCTGTATGTTTTGTAAATAAATGACATTTTGATTGCTGTAAATGCTCAGTTATTTTATAGCTGTTATTTCCTTTCAGTTCATGTGTCTCCATTAGAACTGGCTGCTGTACTGAGAACCTCTCTTTGGTTTATTTGAAAGGGTGTTTTCACCATGGGTCCAGGTTCCCTTAGGGCATGGGTAGTGCCATTGACTTGGGTACATGGGCAATTTGGGAAGGAGGGTCACTGCGAAATCAGAACAGAGAGGAGCAGAGTGGAACCTGAATGAAGCTGCCTATCGAGGTCAGGTTAGGTATCTCTTAAATACTTCTCTGGGTGGGGATTTGCAGCTGTAGAAACTGTCTTGGATTACTGAGACCTACAAACTAGACAGCTGGGAAACACTGCTACTTAGTTTTGCCATCCTGTCCATTACAGGGAAAATTTATGTTTTGTTTCAAACTGTATTCCCATGCTGTGTTTGATTGTACCAGTCCTAGCATTTTTAAAGAGAGCAATAGCATATTTTGGGTTTAGGCCTATCCATTATTTAAATCAAGAGACACTATGAAAATGTAAGGCAGATATATTCCTACTGCCTGTTTCTTTGTGTTATTCTTGTTTCCTTCCTCAGACATATCTTTATGCAATCTAGTAAAAATAATTCTATTTGTTTCAAGCAAAACCCCAATAGTTTATGCTGTACACACTCCTTTGTGCTCAAGAAGCAGTGAGGTAGTATTTGTATGATGATCTGTGTTCAATTTTTCTGCCTTTCAAAGAGTAAGGATAGACTGGAATGTTTTCTGGGGAAGGGGGGGACAAATTACTCCATATAGTTAAGAATAAACTGAAGTTCATATTCACTTAGACATCCTAATATGCTTCTATATTTGAGCAAGACAGAGCTGTTGTACTGGTGCTCTGTTCCAGTAGTCTGATGAATCTAAGAATTTTTTAGCAATCTTTCCTTGAAATTGCCTTGTTGCTGTTAGTAGCAAAACAGAAAAAAAAAAAACCCAAACCAAAAACCCAACAAAAAATCAAAAAACCCAAACCCCCCAGCATAAGAACTCCAAAGGTCGTGTGGTGTTTTTTGGGTGTGGTTTTTTTTTTTTTTATTGCAGAGTTATGTTCACCCTTCTCTGGGGATAAGCAGGAGTTCTTGTTTGATTACAGTAGGCACAAAATCACAGAATCTAAAATGTGCCTCTGATGGATGCTCTGGTGCCAATATGCCCTCTTGAGGTTTGACTCCTTTGTACCATTCAAGCCCAGAAGTGGTGGGGGGGGTGGAGATAAAAAAAATTAAGCAATTGGATAGGAGGAGAGAGGAGATTTTAAAACTTCTTTTGTTTTAGGATATGACAGACTCGTTCTACTGTCTGCCCTTCTTAGATCTCTTGAGGCAGTCAGTAAAGGAAGGGAAATGATGGACTGTTGGGAGAAAGAAATGGAGGAGCACCAGACTCCCCAACAGCTTTGCCATGCTCTTCTAGTGCAATTTACGGTACATGGCCATGAGCTAGTAGGGTTTTTTAACTTTTAGCTTGAAAGTGACCATAACAACCAACCTCTTCAGCAGAACACTGGTTCTTTGAAACCCTTATCTTATGATTTTTTGAAGTAAATTCTGTGTAAACATACTAGCAAAGCAAACTTGTAAGAATTCCTTCCTTAGAATGATGTGGTTGTTTTTTTTCCCCCTAGCTATTAACTGGAGTCTCAGCTGAGCTGAGAATATAAACAAGCAATGCTTTCATGTATGGTAAGAGAAGAGCTCCCTCTCTAGACTCAATGCATCTCTGAGTAGTGGCAGATTGAGGTCTATTTTCTATTGCTGGCAATGTCAAGGGTGTGAGCTGCTGCTTTCATCTTCAATAAGACCTGTGAAGAGTTACATCCTTTGGGGGAGTTGTGTTTGGTGAATGTTACAGCTTGATGACAAAGACTTTGAAACTGAGCTCATAGGGTTTAAGTTGTCAAGTCTTGATGTACTTTTCTGATTCATTTTGTGTTTTTTTTTTCCCCTCTTTTGTTTCATGACCTTTCTTTAGTTGAGCCTTTTATCATTAAATTATGGGTTTTCAATTTGTTCAAAATCTACTTCTGGACCATGAACATACCAGTAATCTCTACTGCAGTGGATGGAGATGTAAAGTGTCTCAGTTTACAAATTTGAAAAATCAGTGACCTTTAATCTCTTCTGCATTTTCCTCTAAAATATGAATTTCATTGATTTTAAAAAAACCTGTTTTCACTAAAAATGACAAGCATTTCTCTGAACAATGACAGATTATAAAAGGCTGTAATTATTTTTTTTATTTTGAAACAGTTAAAAATATTCAAAGGCCAGGTATAAAAATTGTAGTTTGAGGCAATGCTTAATTGCTTGTAGCTTTTATCCAATTAGCACTTGTTTGCTCCTTGGTGCCTTCAGGTGGAATGACTGGCAATACTGGTAGATGGTTTTGACCTACTGACAAATAATGCTGCTTAAAAATATCTCAGAATGAAATAGCTTCTTATCCTTGTCACAGGGCTGATGTTTTTTCAGCTTGCAGGAAACAAAAGCAGCTTGGGGTAAGTGAAATGTGTGTGAGATGTGTATTTTACAGAGAGCTCAGGAGCTGGTCCTGTACAAGTGAGGACACAGATCATTGATTCTGAGGTGTTACACTGTTCGTCTCAAGTTGGGTTTTTTTTATAACAGCTCTCAAGTGAAATTTTTTATGAATTATTAATTTTGGAAGCTAGTACATCCTGACCTCTTCCTTTCTATCTCCTTCAGTGTTGCCCTCTTACAAAGACATCTGAGTGCAAGCTGTTGGCTGTTTATTAGTAATGACTTTTCTTGCTCAGTGTTGTAAAGCCTGGAAAGACTCCCAGTTGCTTATGTGCTACTTCAGTTTGTTTTCCTTGGAAGCCTTGCTTATATTGGAGTAGCCTTCGCTTTTACTGGGGTCGATCAATTACTGGGTAGGAATGTGAGTCTTTTAGGGTTTTTTTTCCATGTGTACTGTAAGGTTCATGCTAATTGCCATCTAAATTAAAATAGTTTGTTTAAAGTGCTTTCTTCCATCCTGACAGCTCATTAATATATTGTGGTGGTTTGTTTTGTAAACTGAAGAAAATGTTTCTCATAATATTCTTTCTCTGCCTGACAGACCATATTTATTTCAAATTTATCCAGCGATACTTTCATCTTTTTATATCTGAAATGTACTCTCATCTGGGAGAGTATTGCATCATATTGCATCAAATGCAATATGACTAAGATTTAAATAGATATAGAAATTAAATCATCTGATTTTTAGGTAATGAGATAAGGAATAATTTACCCAAATGTGCAAAAAAAAAAGTAACAGCAGTGATTTCTCTCCAAATTATACTTATGAGGCCTAAATGCCTTGATGGGGCATGTTCCTGGGCCACCTTATTGGGGCCCCAGACACGATCACCTGGCAGAAGATTATAAAGGCTCTGTTTAATGTCTGACTGGAAAGGTACCTGGAATAGATGTTTTGTAAGCAGACAGATGCTCAATCAAGGGGTAAATACTTTGTGTTTCTGAAGGCCTTCTTTTATATCAAATTGGATACTTCTACTGGTTTTTCCCAAACTCTCAGGAAGGCAAGTTTGGCATCTCCAACGTGATGTTTTTGTGCTTAGATGTGAAAGGTCATTTGTCTCTTTTCTCTCAGTAAGTGAAAATGTATTCACATGTCAAATCTTTCATGTCAGGGAGGATCCAGATTGTGGACTCAAAAGCTTTTCTTGTCATGTTTCTAATTAGATCTGTGACTCATTCTCATGAATAATATATCAAGCTGCATATTAACATCTAATGCAGCTAAATCATCAATTTATGGCAAACCTTAGCTGCAGCAGCTCCAGTAAAGAAAGTCAGAGGCTGCAACATTTTTCCAACAGCTGTTAAAACTTCTGTAGTGTCTCTGGGTACTAAACTTGCAAAGCAAGTGATTAGATTCATGTTGCAGTATGTGGGGGTGAATGAATTTGATTAAAATAGAAGTAGATTTCTAAAGAGGACTTTGAGGTTAAGGCCAAAAAAGCCCTTTATCCCAGGTACAAATGTTTTTCCTTTATGATCTGAGGAGGAGAATATTTGTCCAAGTTCAGACCAAAGTGCTGTGTATGGTTAGATTAGATTGCTGTTCTTAGTAAGAAACTGATTTGCTTTCTATCTCTGAGTGCAACAAAAAGGTACCAGCTAATACATTTTTACAAATGTTTTTAGCTTGAAATGAAATCACTTGTCACTTGACCTCAGTCTTGCAGAGTATTTTGAAGGATTGTCCCAGCTCCCTCATTAATATGCTGGATAGGACTGTTGTGGATGTAGCTGGTTGTTTTTGTTTGTGATCACGCTGACAGTTATTGTCAAACAGCTTCACTCCATCATGTGGTGTTCATCTCCAATTAGTCATCTGACAGGTATAATTTCTCAGTGCTGTGGATCACTATTGTAACTGTAAATTATCTTTGAAAGTGTCTTTAAAATGTCATCTTTTCCTGCTGTTGTCTGTTTTCCATCACCTAGCTCATGATAGGTTGCTGGCACTGCCTTATGCTTCCTTCCCAGTTCATTTTATAGACAGAATGATGTATTCCTGCCACTCCCTTTCTGCCTTTCCCTGCTGCTCAACTCTTTTCTCCAAAGAACTGGGCTTACAGGAGGCTCCACTTGGTGACTACTATGTGCTTGTGCCAGAGCAGGAAGAGAATAGTCTTCATGCCTGGCTTCTCAGTCTTTCCAAATGCCATTCCACTGCCACATCTGTTGACTTTCACGCAGCAAGGGAGCCTTTGAAAAGGATACAGCTTCGATGTAGTTCCTGTCAGACCACATCAGAATAATCAGCTTTGAGAAAGACAGGTACCATGTGCTCGGCTCTTGGTGCATATGTATCCTCCCTGCTGCATCCGTGCAACTGTGAGGCAGGGATCCTGTCTGCTCTGTGACGGCTCACTGAGGGGCTGCTACAGGCAGCGTGTGTGTGACACAGCCATGAAGTAGGAGGCTTTTGAACTTGGTGTGTAGGTCATGGCTGTTCAGCTTCATCTGGCCAGGCTGTCGGGGTTGATCTGACTGTGCAAGAACAACTGCAGCGAGTGAGGGCTGTGGATGGGAATGGGGAATGTTAGGCTGAGCCTGCTTGTCTGTTTTACATGGAGCAAAACTGGCTTCCAGATAGCACCTGGCAGTAAACAGCAAATGCGTAGCCAGCATACGCTCAGTTAAAAGGTTTCAAAGTGAATGACTTGACAATGGACTCCTACCAAAAGATGATGGAACGCAGTGGATGATTTTTGTGTGGTGGCTTGGAAAACTGAGTTGCTGTGCATTTCAAAAATCAAAGAAATATTCCCCATAATATTGGGGAAGTAGTAACTGCCTGATGCCTGTGCCACAGGCTGTTGCATAGGGACGTGTGTATGGTATGAATGAATTGATAGTATTTCTCGGTTGTGCTAGACCATGATTGCAAATTATAGCAATTTTTCATAGCTATTAAACAATTTTTTTTTGTTTTGATTGCCTTAAATGTTCTGAATAATAGTGAGGATCTCAGGGCATATCAAATGGGATAGCCATTCCTCTAACTTTCTGAAAGGTACCCTTAAAAACAGTATTTATGTATTTCTAATGCAAGGTTAGGAAAAAAAAAAAGGATTGGGTACATATCACGGACTATTCATTTAGAATCAGAGCTCCACCTATGAAAGAAGGATGAGGCTTCTAAATAGCTAATGTGTTCTTGTCGTAAGTATCAAAAATTGGAATATGCAGGTTGCATATGGGTTCACCAGTCTGCATAAATGTCTGACCTCCATCACACTGCGCTTGTCCCTGTTCTGCCCATATTATTCAAAAAATTGGGTTAATGATGGTTTTTTTTAACCTGTGAATCAGTGTTTTTTATAACTGACAATGACCTCAGCATCCCTGGGAAGTTGCAGTTAAGAGCAAGGGCAACTGTTTTTAAGTTAAGGATCAAATGTGGATAACAAAAAAATGTGCTAAAAATATTTCATAAGTATGGTGGAAAGCAGCACAACTTTACTGCTTGTTTGCACACCTGTACAGACTTGATACAACTTTAAAATTTGCCTGTAATAAGCCCCAGGTGTTACACCTTAGACAGTATGAGTTGAACTAGTTAGTGAGCTGAGAGATTTAGATTGTTCTAGCAATTAAAGACTTTCACATGGATTTATGCTCCCTTCAACTTGTAGAGCTTCATGCTGTAGTTCTTTAGCAGGTGTAATTGTTTGCAGTAGAAGTTTTGCATGAGTAGGGACTGTTTCTTGAGTATTTTTATGTACTTATAATGAAAACATCCACATTGTTTGCTTGTTGTGCTCTTAAACAAATGGGTGAATCAGGTTCATGAAGCTTAGGAAGAGAAATGACACTTCCAAGGTTGCCAGCAGTTCTGCATAAACAGCTGGTGATTTTAGTTGATCAATGGCAAAGAAAAGAGTGTATCCCTGTGTTTGACTCCCACAAAAGAAACAGGATACACTGCTGCATCCACAATTTAAATTAAAAACTGTGTGGCAGTTGAGTTCTATTTCAATGGCATCTTAAACTGCATCATGTGTTATGTACTACACAGAAATTAGCAAATATATTAGATTAATGTGGTGCTGAACATGATGGCTAAAATCAGTTTATTTTGACACAGTGATGATGACAAATAAGTACTTTCCTTGGAACATTTAAGTAAAACTGCTCTGAATGTACAGATTGAGAGCCACATCTTGCTCTATCTTGTTGTCATTTCAGTTCTGAAATACATTTTGCTTATATCTTGCTGATTTCTGCCTGGCTCTATAGGCTGAGTTGATGTTTCACTTTTTTTTAACATAGCAATCTATTTTCTTTGTACCATTGTTATGTGTGCTGGGCTCCTTTTTTCCTTATTCTGTCTCTGTAAGCATTTTAGTCTCTTAGCTTTGAGTGGCTGATTTAAGGAAATTGAGAGATTAGGATAGCAGACAACTGAGATGAATTGAAGTAGTTCATCTTTGTCAGAAAAATCCTGTCTCTCTCAGCTGTCCCTCTTGCAAGAAAGAGGAGAAACTGGGCAGAGAGCTGAACTTCAGAGGTATGCAATAATTAGGAAGAAGCAAAGTGAGAAAGTGTCTTGAGCAAAGCTGGAAAAAATGGGCACCTTTTGGACTGAATTAGATACATAGAAGCTCCTAATTCCATATGGAACTGCAGCAGACTCAATTTATTCTGAATCCATTAACATAGAAGATTTTGAGAGAGAAGATTTTTAGGGATATGTCAAACTTTTTTTCAATTGATGAGAGAAGAATGTTCTTGCCCAATAGAAATAATGAAAACTGGGTTTGGAGAAAAAATGTGCAGAGAAGAAAAAGATCTGTACTGTAGTTCAAATGTTTCTCTTTGCTAAAATGGGATTTAAAACCAAAAGAATGGTTTAAGCTCAACCTGAGAGTTATTAAAAATTAAAATTGTTGAATACAAATAAACTACTGGGGGGAGAAGTAGGAGAGTGAGGATATCATACTCGGTGTTCTTTTTCCTCATTTCATCTATCAATAGGGCTAAAGAGATTTTCATCAGTATTGGTGCTACCAGGTAATGTATTTCAAAGCAGTATTGAGCTGGCCAGGATCAAAGTCACTTGTACATGCAGAGTCTCCAGCTAAGAAGCTGTGGGAGGATATGGGTCTGATACAGTCTGAAAAAGGCAGAATAGCCTTCATTATCTGAAAGAGGCAGAATAGCCAGCATTGATCCCACTTCAGCAGGAGTGGAAGGAACCAAGGTCATAACAAGGTGCATTCACTTGATCTGCTCAAAACCTGCGACTGGAAAAGTGATTGATAGCATAAAAGCAAAGAGGCACTTGGTAACTTGCTCCAGGAAAATGGAAGACCTGTAAGCATCTTAGGACAGGAGAACTTCTATCAGCTTACTCACTTTGAGGTTTTCAGACAAATCAGGTGAGGTGATGTCCTGGCCCTGAGCAGACATGGTCCCTCCCAGTTTGGCTCCCCTCAGAATGGACTCGCTCTGCCCTCTGCTGAAGCAGCCTCTGGATGGTCTCAGAGTCTGGCAGAGGTACAATTTTGTAGGGGTGGGGAGAAGAAAAGGCCCAGGGGAAGGAGAAGAGGTTTCAGACACACATGTAGGTCAGTCTGACAGCTGCTCTGGGAGAGAGAGGAAAGCAGGCAAGTGATGGAAGTGAGGTACTGGAATAGGCTTGTGGTCCAGCCTCTCCTTGGAGTTACAGTCGCATATGTGAACACCCAGACTTCCTCTGAAGCAATTCAGGAACAACCTTTGAGCTGAATGTAGTGCCTAGAGGAGATTTTTCTTCTCCTGGATGAAAGCAATATGCTATGGGGCTTGTTTTAGCTGTGCTGTTCCAGTAACGCTGTCACTGCTCCCAGCCTGTCGATCAGCAGGAAAGGTCCTCACCTCCTTGGGTAGTGCACTTGCACTTGGTAGCTAAAACTAGGAAATTGAAGGAAAAAAGAAACTAAAAGCAATTGATAATGTTTCTTAAATACAGCTGATCAGTTTTGCCAAGTTGTGAACAATTAGAGACTTGAAAGTTCTTTGGTTTAGAAAAGCACTGAACACCCCATAATTTCTACAATGCAGTGGGCATTGTTAGATGTTCTCGCCTGTGATGAGGAAGGTTGGAAGCAGGTGATTTTTAAGGCCATTTCCAACCCCAGCTGCTCTGATTCTGTGATTTGAAGCTCTTTGTTTGTTGTCTGTAACTCATTGCTGGGTGAGTAGTGCCTTTGCTACAAAGCCAAACTCAGAACATTTTATTTTGCTATTGCTGCACCCTTTCACTGTGCAAGACTTGCAAGTCAGCAGCATATGGCATGGCTATATTGTCCTATAAAGAAGGAAATAACTGTATATGACTTTTATTTGGATGGTGAAAGCTGGAAGAAAAAAAAAGTCCCAGGAGTTGTTCTTCTCAAACTAAAAGCCGAGGTGTTTGATGTGATGTCAAAGGCTGTTGAAATATGTAATTCATTCCATCTGCTGCCTTTGGTGCACGAGAACAGCGCGTTGGTGCCAGCTGCATGTGCCTGAAACTGAGAGAGAAAAGCCTTGGCAATCGTTCTGTTTGCTCTGCTGCTTGTGAGGGTGCAAGTGAGCCACGATTTCGCTTTTATTTTTAGCCCGTGTGTCGTGGTTTGCCTGACAGGCCAAGCTTGGGGGGATGTGTGCTGCATGCACTTGAGCTTAGGGGGCTTTCCCTGTGTTGCCAATATTGGAATTCTAAAAATTCATACCCATTCACCAAGTTTTGACTGCCATTGTCTGGGAATTAGTTTGCTCTGGCTTTCTTATTTTGGGCTAAGTTTAAGGAATTTTTACTCCTTTTGTTGTCCACTAGCTGGTCCAACTAAGCTCAGCTATTGGTTATTTAGAAGCTGTAGTTAACAGTGAGTTTAGTGGCCTAAACAAATAATTATAAAAATAAATGGGGTTTAACAATAAAAGTCTTCTAATGTTGTAGTCCTAAATCAAGTACAAGGTTTGCAATCATAACAATCTAATCAACAAGCTTCAGGAAATCAATTTTTTTTAAAAAATAATTGTCATTAAATCATTCCTCAGCCTCCAGGGAAGCTTTCTCTGGTTTGCTGTAGTTCTTTACCGTGTGTTACAGTGGCCCAAGAACAGTCAAGTGGAAGTGGAACTTGCAATCTTCCTTCAATATTTTATTGATAGAAGTAGTATCACTTTCCTGAGGGTTTTTTAATGTAAAACTTTCAAGTTACTGTTTAATAGAAGGATGAAAAGATTGAATATCAATAAAATGTTCCTTTTTTTAATTTATCAATCAATTATTAAGGAAATAGAAAATTAAACCCATAATAAATTATGTTCAGCCCTCTTCCCCCTTTCCTGTTTTTTATGCAGAGTGGTGCCTGGAAGCTCTGCTGTCTTTAACCTGTAGCCAAATGGCTTTGTAAATACAGTGAAAGATCATGTAGTGAGATCATAAAAGAATTGTGGAAAACCCAACAGGATCAAAAACCAAAATACCCAAATTCTTATGGGCAACAAAATGATTTAGTGTAATGGAGAACAAAGTAAAACAGCTGCTGGTTTACTGTATTTTATTTATTTTCTTTTTTTCCCCCTGTGGTTGTCCTCTACCGAGAAGAAATAAGAATTAAGATCCTAAACAATATTTGTGCTCAAATATAAGCATACAAATAGTCTCACAGGGTTCAAGCTTGCTGCATCCTTAAACAACTGTAAGCCTTGAGGCCAAATCCACCGTGTTACTTGAATCTAAATTGGGGAAGGAGAGTTTAATAGCACTTCATGGGTAATGGGAAGTTCTTAATCTGAAGCCTTCAAAGCTATTTTGGCTTTTTTCATTGAGGGGATGGCCTCTGATTGTCATCTAGTGTTGTGTCAGCATGCATCCTGGTGTTGTTCAGTAGTGACTGACATAGTTCTCTACTATGTATTGCTAATGATGTTATAATTGAGCCAAAAGCACGTGTGTGTAAAATTTTAATATTCCACTGCATCCTTTGCATGCTCTAAACAAACCTGATGTAGATCCCTCCAAATATAAACTCCCTGACGTGATACTTGTATAAAAAATGAACTTGGCTCCTGCTGTGTAAGTGGATTGTTGCTTGGAATAAACCAATACTACTGCACATCTAACACTGGGCAGCTGGTATGCAGTCACCTTTGCCACTGGGACACTGTACCACAGTTACTGGGAGAGAAGTGAAGATGCATTTTTCTAATGGCAAATTTGTGGGAAATATAGCCAGTGTACTGTTTTACTAGAGATTGTACAAACTAAACACTGCTGCTATGGCACAGTCCTGATGCATTGACGGCAACTGTGTTATTCACACAAGTAATTCAACTTCGAAAAGTGAGGAGTTTTAACTAGGAAGGTTAATACAGGCTTTTCCAGGAAAGTTCTCAAAGCTTCTCTTAAATAATCCCCTGGAAGGGAGAGCCATGCCCAAACCCACAGGTGTTTGCACAAAGTTGTTTTCCTGATCTTCATTTTGAGGTGTACTTGGATGGAAAATGAGTAACTTTTCATCTCTGGGTCCACATGAAAGCAGAAGCCCAAGGGTAAAGTGGGAAGGAAAACTGAACCACTGACATTTATTTCATTGTTTGAATCTAGAGGCAATATTTGGATTGCACATACTATGTTTATAGCATGGAATTGATTTTAATAAATTAGGAAACTATTACAGGTGAAGAGGTGAGGTTGTGCATCAGGAGGGAAGAATAATATTGAAGGCACATGCAGGTTGGTTTCCTCTGGTTTTTTCCCCATTTAAAAAGCTTTAATTGTCCATAGGCACAGAGTAAAAGACACCTGAGAACACCCCTTATAAGTACATGAATTTTGAATTATTTGATTATTACGATTTTTAAAATGCATAGTTTTCATAGAATAAGGAAATTAAAATTATTGGTTGGCACACTGAAGACGTAAATAGACTTACAGTTTGAACTTCTTTGAGAAAACCCACTTTTACTGTTTACCTAGATCCATATATATGTTATTCTTGTAATTGGCAGATACTTACTGTGATTAATATAATATATAGTGTTGAAATTGTGAACTTAATTTCATACTCTAATAAAGGATTGGCTAGAGTTAAAAAAAATCCCCAAACAAACAATAACAAACCACGAAAAATCAACTCTTTGCACCCGTAGTTTTGGGCTTTTGTACATTCATGATCTAACAAAATATTGTGGGATTCTGAAGACAAAATTTAATCTATTTTTTCCTTTAAATAGATTTGCTTGGGTGGCTTGTTGCAGTGTCCTAATATCTTGAAAGAAGTGAAATAACCCCACAATCTGCTTCCAAAATGGAGGGAGCTCTTGGAGTGAAGAGAGGCCTGTTTTCTGCCTGAATTGGTTAATTAGTATCAAAGTGCTTAGAAATTATAATTTTTTAAAACATGGGAGTAATGCTTTAATATTTTTTTTTAGCTCAGGCAAATCATCCCTTGGCACCTCATTTAATTGCTACGGGAGCACTGGAGTAAAAAAAAAAGAAAAAAACCCACAAAACCAACCAACTGAAAACAAACAAAAAATCAAACCAACCAAAAACCAACAACCTGTCTTTGGGAGGAAATCTCTTAATTCTCCCTAATAGTATGGGTGCTATGGAGATGCTGGAACTGTCTTTAAAGGAGCTGTGAGAGCCATTCATCATTCACCTGCCTTCTCTGTGATGGAGTGGGATAACTTTGGTCCAGATTTTCCCTGGCTGCAGATTCCCAAGGGCTGCCAAGGGTGTTTGTGGTGGTGTGTGGCAGGAGTGTTAAGGGAGTAGATCAGTTATCCTCTGTCACAGGCAGAAATGGCAGATATTCCTGTAGGTGTTTACTGTGGATTGAGTTTTGTGCCATGTGTGAGCAGCTGACACAGTGTGGATCACCAGAAAACTGTCCTACACATTTAGTGATTATAAGAGGTTGTACCCTTGAAGCTAAATGTAAATAGTGTAAACAACTTGTATTTCACAGTTGTTTGGGGTGGGCAGTTTGTCTTTTTACCCTTGGGAATCTAACCATTATTTCAAATTAATACATTGACTTATGAGCTGCAGATTTTTCTATTCACTGTTTGGTACAATGCTTACCAAATTATTTTCAGATCTTAGAAATCTACACAAAATGTCAATCCCTTCTAATATTTATCTAGCCTTACTCTTACTAGAAATATTTTTGTGAAATAATAGACTTCAAATAGAAATCCCAGACGTACTCTCTGAATCCATAAATTGCTCATTGTGAAGAAAACACATTTTTTTTCTCTGAAAATGATGGATTGCTGGAACATAATGGCTTGTGCTGCTGTTATAGTTAAATTTTCTTTGAAATTACTGAATTTCATACTGTTTATAAAGTAGGCACAGCCTCCATGAGGCTAGACAGACAAGAATAGTGCACATATACAACTGAACTAGGGCAGCTGTAAAGAATTCTGATGCTGCATGGCTCTTGTGTTTGCTTTTATTTTTTTTATTCTGAAATGGAGTGAAAAATGCTGAATGCTCCCTTTTGTGGAGTATTAGGCATAGACATGATTAATGTAAACTTGAGCATTTACACTCTTTGCAGTTATCTCTTCACATATACAAGTAAAAAATAACCAAAGTGCAGATGCTGTTTTGTTTACCTCCTACAATAAAGACTTAAAGATAGGATTGGATGCAGTTATCTGCAATGGCACGTGTGAGAAAAGTTATTTGTTTTGAGCTAGACACTGAAAAGACTGATTTTATAAGAGTGGCGATTGTGACAGTTGTAAGTTGCAGAGACACTGGCTTCATCCTCTTCACAGGTAACCTTGACTTATTTTTCTTTATTACGCAATTGGATGGTTGCTGAGCTGAACTGTTCCTGGCTCTTGCAGAGGAATTACTTGTTAATGGTCAGAGAGATTTCACTGTCAGGCAAATGAGCAGGATGAAACATTTCATGACAGCTCCCAAGATGTCTGAGCTCATGCCCAACATGTGTGTGTTGGTAAAAGCTGAAGTTATCACCTTTCTCTCACTGTTCAAGAGGTGTGGAATTTGGATTATTCATAAATCATGTGATGGTTTAAATAATTTTCATCACAGTCTCTTAATTCCCACACTGCCTTGTACCAGTGCTTTCCAGAATCATTTGTAGGGAACTCTGCATCTACTGCAACTTCATCCACTTTATTCTTATCACAAAGTATCAGTAAAACTCAAGTTGTCTTCATGTCTCTTCTGGGGGAAGGTCTGATCTGGAGAGGTTGCAATGGAGTTCATGGACACTAAACTGATCATTAGGTTTTGAGGTGTCTTGGGATGGTGACAATTGGTGTGTGCTCCTGGAGCCCTCACACCATTATGGACCACCTCAAAGGTGGAGGAGTGTTGGAGCAATGAGTGTTGTGTGTCAGAGCAAAGCAAGAGATGTGTGTGGTGGACAGGGAAGGTGACTCTTAAGCCTTCCATGGATGTTAACCTTCGTTTCAGAAGTTGAAAGCTGTGATTAGTTTAGGATGAGGTTTTCTGGGGGCTGATGGAGCACATACTGTGAGGGAAGTCTCCATATTGCAGCCTGGTTTTAAACCACCCTTTTCTTCATAGAGGTGAAAGCTTCATTTATATGAGCCACATTAATACAGTGCAGGAATGCACCACCCTGTAGTAACTTCTGAGATGTGCTAGTGTATACAACCCTTCACCCTTGGAGGGTGAATTACTAAAGTGAACTTCAGATTTCAGGCATGCTTTACCCTGAAATGCAAGATCTAGGTATTTTAAAACAGGGCATTAAGGCTTCAGGCAGAACTTGTAATTCATTGAGGAAGCACTCAACTAACTATGGAATAAATTCTAAAACCTCCAGGAACATAATTTAGTTATCAGAGAAATCTGGTAGTAAACACTACAGCTCTTTCTAGAAACCTTATCTTTTGGTCATGTAACTTATTACCTCTTTTGTGTATGAAAATAATTGTTTAGGATAGTGGCTATATATAAAGGTAGGGAAGGAGACAAAAAATTAATTCTTGCTGCTCTTCTGTTTACCCCAGTAAATCTGGGGACTCAGTTTTGTTAATTGCTTATACTGAAGTAAAATGAAAAGTGTTTAGCTTTACACTCTGATTCCCATAGGACTGCAAATCTATGGTGATAGTGTGGATTTCACAAAAATTACATGTTTGAACATAATTTTTTTCTCAGAATAGCTTTTATAGTTGACCTATTATCTATATATCGAATATAATTATATTTTTGTATATATAGCTTATTTAGTAGATGAAAAATCATAACTGAATTTCCAGTGTATTCTGACAAGGAAAGCACTCAGTATTGAAGAATTTTGTGAGAGGAGCATTTGCTGATGGACAGTGACAAGAAAGAAACCGAAAATCAGTGTTTGGACTTTATCCATAAGTGAGAGAATAATCTTTGGAACATATTGTCAAAAGTAATAGGTTGTCTTTCTGGTTTTGGTGTGTCTTCGTGAGAAGTACTGGCATCTTGAGGAAGATAATCTTGATAAATGTAGCTTACTGGATCTAGTGAGGGAGAGGTAGCTAAGTGAAAGTGCAGTGGTTGGTAATACACAGGAAATCAGATTACATGATGAAATGATCTCATTTCGAATGCCCTAAATTTCTGCAGCTCTGAGGTCAAACACTTTTGGCTCAGGAAAAAAAAATTAGAAAATGATGTGCAAGCATGTTTTTATATATCTCTGCCATATTTTTCTGAATCTATTTCCTTTATCTTCAGTATTTAAATGCTTGACTTAGTACAGCAGTGTTGTCATTTGTGTTTTGATGGAGTGCTGGTGGCAG